>JARFXV010000076.1:5000-605000 GCA_031761425.1 Cosmopolites sordidus
GATGGATGCCCTGCCCACTTCTCGCAGGTGGTTCGAAACTTCTTGGATGCTTCGTTTCCAAATCGTTGGATAGGACGGGGTAGTTTATTTTCGTGGCCAGCGCGCTCACCGGATTTGACAGTCCTCGATTTTTACTTGTGGGGAAGACTAAAAGACCTTGTTTTTCAAACTCGTCCTACCACACGAGAAAACATGATTGAAAAAATTCAAAATTCAATAACCGGCATTTCAAGAGCGGAAATTGAAGCTGCCGTTTTTAGTACTCGTCGAAAAATAAATCTTTGCATTTCTAAGGATGGAAGGCATTTTGAACATTTAGAAAGGCGTTAAAGTTCAGATTCTGTTAATTATTAGACTGTTGTGCTGATAATTTTATTTGACTGTTGTTATTATTATTATCTTCGTTGTTGGCCCGTTGGCCTTTAAAACACTCCAAATTAATATGGCACGAAGAATTTAGACCAGTCCTAAGCCTGGGTAAAGTGTGAAGGAAGGCCAACATTAGGTTAATATTTTTTTAACTTAATGCAGGTAGTAGTGAAATAATAACTAATTTTTTCAGAAAAATCGAAATATCTCTTGACATGTCAGAGATATCGATTTCGGGTTTTCACTGGACGATTCCTCTTTAAATTACCTTTCTAGCCATGTAATAAAAGCTGTACCATTCCATTTGAAAAAACTGAACAAAACTTCCAAA
The DNA here is from genome assembly GCA_031761425.1 of Cosmopolites sordidus. Taxonomy (NCBI): domain Eukaryota; kingdom Metazoa; phylum Arthropoda; class Insecta; order Coleoptera; family Curculionidae; genus Cosmopolites; species Cosmopolites sordidus. The sequence goes on from JARFXV010000076.1 coordinate 5,701, forward strand.
AAACTATTGTTGAATGTAACGCCACCTCGCGATTTCATTTATAAACTAAATAATTTATCTCCCGGATTATCTGATTGTTCCAGCAATTGCCTTTTAAATGAATCCAAAGTGAGGAAAATCGGTTTAGGCAAACGGACATTATACGACTTTTTATCTAAATAGGTAAAACTCCCCCCACTTCTTTATTCGCGAAGTTACGACAAAATGTCATAAAACAAAGTTGTAGGAGACAGTTTGCTAATTATAACTGAGAATTTTTCTTACTCGGTTAACACTTTAAAATACACAAAAAAAATTTTTTTTTTAAATGTTTAGCTCGTCACGCCCTCTTGCGGTCGTTTTAGAAGCTTAAAAATATTTTTGATGAATTTCTCATTATCATTTTTAGTACAATTTTTTTTTCCCCAAAGCTGTGGGATAAATAGTTTTCAAGATACGGCCGCGATCCATCCTTAATGGGACACCTGGTATACACAAATGCGCTGTTCGAACATCTTCTTTGTCGAACCACGTGTTAATAATAACGATATAATAACTATAAAGTAAAACGATATAGAGATATAAACGAGTAGCGTAAACTAATGACTTCAGATATCACCAGAAGAAATAATCCAGGGGGTTTAAGTCCGGGGATCGAGCAGGCCATGCGTGTGGCCCACTTCGACCAATCCAGCGATATCCGTATGTTGCTTTTCAAAAATCACGAGCAACCAAACTGGTTTATGCACGATGGTGCACCACCACATTTCATGCCCTTTTGCAATGGTATATCTTCCAGAAACTCAGGCAGCGTTGCTTCCAAAAAGTTGCGATACACCCCGCCAGTAAGTCTTTGTGCTAGAAATACCGGTCCAATTAGATAGTCACCTACAATTCCAACCCAAACATCTTCCAAACTATCTTCGCATACCTCATGCGGATTTTCATCTGCCCACACATGGCTATTATGAAAATTCCTTATTGCGTTTCTTGCGAAAGTGGCTTCATCGGTAAAAAGAATTTGTGTCAGGAATAGAGGGATGCGAAGTAAAGTTTGCAATATCCATTGACATAATGCAATACGTGGAGAAAAATCAACAGGTACTAGTGCCTGAACGCGTTGAATGTGGTATGGATACAACAAATTGTCCTTAAGAATTTTCCAAACTGTCCAGTGACTCACATTCAAAGTATTTGCAAATTTTCGCGTAGAACTACCAGGCTCTTCCGCTATCATGTCCAGCACATTCTGTTTCAATTGTACCGTTCTTACAGTCAGTGATCTTCCTGACCCTTCAGTTCGTTTCAATGTGCCTGTTTCACGAAGACGTCGATGAATGTTTTCGAAGATTTTTCGGTCAGGGACATTACGGGCTGGAAATCGTTCACTGTACAATCGCCTAGCTTGTAATGCATTACCATCAGCAAGTCCATACATGAAGTGCATGTCAGTCATCTCGGCGTTTGTATACATTATGATAGAGGACTTCACTCACTATTTAGACAGGTCAAACAGCCAAACGTCACTCAACCTATGTAAACAAATGCGACCGATGAAATCCAGTTACTAGATAAAACAGCCGTTCCAAGTGATCGAGATCGAAAAAAAAAATGTTTGTACTTGATAAACTCATTGCATACACCCTACTTTTATTTACATTAATGATTTCAACAAATATCGAATATGGTTGTCGCTTCTGTATCTTCGAAACAAAGGGGTTTCTCAAAAATCATCATAGCACAAAATATTCTTAGAATAGGACAAGGAATAACCCCTTGCATGTTTACCTAACACCCTGTATACCTATTACATCAATATCACACCTGTGACAAGTAAAAACATGTTTCGAAAAACAGCGCCATATGTTGAGAGTAAACGCAACACACACTATACTAAATATTTTACTGCAAATGGAAGCGCTATCTCTTGAAAGTAACAGCAACACACGCAATACTAAATATTGTTCGTGCCGAACAGCGTGCTTCTTGACAGCTGCTGTCACTTGGCATTTACAATGTTTCCGATTGCATTGTTAAATTGAATTTTCATAGATTTCGACTTATTTTCATTCTAACTTAATTACACTAGTTACAAATTTTAACTCTTTTATATACCCCGAAAGAAATATATATAATATGCTAGTTAACCTACCATCCTTAAACCTAAAAGGGTTAGTAGAAATATTCTATCACGTCACATTTTTTTTCTACAGTGAAATCATTTTTTTCAACTGCCCTATATGGTGATTTCAGTTTAATATCTATTTACTCGATTCAAACAACAAATATCTTCAATTATTCTATTGGAACCTTCGGTGTGAAACACTAAACTCGAAAAGATTGAGCACTAAACACCAAATCACTTTTTGAAACTTCTCGACACACGTTAACCATGTTAACATCATCAGGAGATTAAATCCAGATTAAATCTGGTAAATAAATTAAAGTGGTAAATCTCTTCGAGTTTAACAAACTACCCTACGTGGTGACTTCAGTTTAATATTTATTTATTGGACTCAACAAATATTTTGTTTCAATTTGAATAAAAATGTCGAATAGAAAGTGTAAACAAAGTTCTGACCGTTTTTGCTACGTTTATGGACAGTTTATATTTTCAAAAAATGAAGACCCATTGTAGATTCTTTAAAAAGTGCATATCTTCATTATTTTGTATTTCCTGTTCCGAACCAATTTAAAAATTGGGTGCCTCGTGTGTTTTGTGAAAGCTGTAAAATCGTTTTACTCCAGTGGTCATCAGGAGATAACTTATACCTTCCATTTGGTTGACCAATGTTATGGAGAGAACCTAGTAATCATGAAAATGACTGTTAGTTTTGTATTACGAAGACAGTGGGACAATAAAAAAAATAAGGCGGGTATTGGATATGCCGAAATTCCGTCTGTTATTAAGCCAATTTTACATTCGAAGGATCTTCTATATCCAATTTGTCCCGATAATTCCAGTCAAAATATATTAGAAGATTACAATGAAAGTGATGTTGAAGTTTAATTGATTTCTAGTGATTTTTACGATAATTATAATTATCAACTAATTAAAATTAATTAATATCCGCAATGTTGTAAAAGACACTCAGTTTGAAAGCCTTGTATCTGTTAATAAAAAAGCTGCTTGGAAGTCATTCAAAATGGTTGTGGAAGAACTTTTGGGAAATAAAAAAGTGAAAATTATAAATTTTATAATATAATATATATTATTTAATATATATTTTAATATTTTCTTATTGCTACTAAGATTTTTTCCATTTTTAAGTAAATATATATTTCTAAAAGAAGACGTGACATAATTTTTTATTATTTCCTTTTGGATAACTCTTACCTAAATAAGCTATTATCGCTCGTATTTAAATCATATTTTTTATATTTCTCTAAATACAAAAAGTGCAAATGTACAGCAGAAAAAAAGCTGTTATTGATGGTGATTTAATTTATCAAGTACGCAAAGTGATAGGAAAAAAAATATGTTGAAAAACATATGATAAAACATATATAAAAATGAAAATTTTTATAGGAAGCAATAGTTTATCTATGGCCAACCATAAATTTATATATAATTTAATAAATGATTGCCGTTAACAAAGTTAAACCAAATCCTTAAACTTAGTTAACTGTATATAATAAATAGTAAAATGTACATTAATATAAATATATTATCACTTGACGAGAGTAATTTCCGACATTGAAATAATGATATTCTGCATACAGTAGAAGATGAAACTATTTGAACAAACCGATTTTTCTCAATTTACTTCAACGCCTTAATAATTTTTTTAAGATAAATTAATTAATGGTTGTCCAATAACACTGTCAGAACTTTAAAATGAGGCGCAATGATAACTACAAGGGATAATCCGGTAACTTTTATTTTTTCTTGAACAAATAATGGTATTATATTTGAAATGCCTCGAGTGAAGTCTCTCTCGGCTTCTTCTGGAGACCCAATTTTCGATTTCTCTTTCACACATATCGTATCGTAGTATATTTCCAATGGTGGACTGAATATTTCGTTTAAGGTCAAGCATTCTTCTGGATATATTTCTGTAACCCCAAGGCGTGAGATGGCATGATCTTAGTTATCATTTGACATTGCCATTTGGCGAAATAACGCGTACAGAAATGTTTTCTTAAAATAAATTGATGGTCTGGTAAGATGTCTGCATGGCTAGCTGCAACTTTTTCTTGAAAGAAAGCATTGTTTATATCCACATTTATCAGTTAATGTCAAACATATTTTGCTAGCATATTCCTATAGCCTTCATCATCGCCATCTTATTAGTTTTTATACCCGTCAAACTTCAATCGTCTTCTGCAACCAACCACCAGTAGCCATGTTATCAGGATCAAATCTCGGCAAGGCCAAGGAAACAGCGATTATTTGTATTATTGACGATGTAGTCGGCGACTGGTTAGAACCCACGTGCTTCTGAAGATTTTCTAAAATCGACGCAATTGCACCCAAGGACCTGTTGAGTTGTCCTACCGCCATTTCGAAGGTAATTTTCACACTAAACACCACAACTACACATAATGTCTGAATGATTGAGGCGTGTTCATATATTTTTTTCTTTATTTAGGTTTTTCGCCACGATCTAAAACTCAAAAAATATCAAAAGTATCTGTTCTTATGTAAATAAAGCATCACTGGGTAAAAACAAAAAACCAAACGGAGACAAATTTCTCATTTTTTGTAATAAATTTGCCTATCGAACAAAATTTTAAAAATATAAAAATGTTATAAAAAAATATACAAACTTTTAACGTTAATGTTTCGGGAAGTATTCTCCTCCCGTTTTCAAAACGAATCTAAAAATAAATTATATTAATTTCTATAATTTCTGAAAAGATAGGAAGTAAATATATTTTTTGTGTATGTCAATGATAGTTACATTGACAATTAGTTTTTAATGAGTGACATACTACCAAAATAAATCTTTATAGGTGAGGTTTACTGTGTGATTGTGATTGTGTTTCAATTGTGTAAGTAGTTCAATACACATAGCATCAATGATATACACCCCAAAACCTTTTTCTTTCCTTTCTTTTGAGTAATAATTTCTCACAACCTTAGTCGTGACATTTACTCCAGAACAAGAAGCAATTTCACTGGCTATTTCATGGCTAGAAATTAAGTAATTTTTTTGTAACAGAACATAAAATTTTTCTACTTTTTCACTTTTCGTTTTCATTGTGGTCAGTTTTTTTAATATTTTTCACTATGTAATGTATTGCAAATGAAATTAGCTTTATTGTTTAGGCAATTTTTCGTAATTTCATATAATATTCTTTTTAAATTCACAATTTCCGCAAGTATCTCCAGCAGCGTGTAGCAACTTTATCTGGGCAATTTTTAGAACATTAACATCCAACACTCACTTTGTGACTGGTTAAAATGGAAAAAATGTGTTTGATTTTGTGTACTAAAGATACTTAATATCCCTAAAGTGAATATTAAATCAATAAAAAACAACTGGCACTATATATTCTGCTTTGATTATGGTATAGTTTTATTGGAAGTCATTTGAAATGTGTGTTAATATAACATTAAGTATAACAAAATTTAATACAGTACAAATCAAAATCATGGAAAAAATCAAAAAGTCGGAAAGAATGGAAAAAATCGACTTGGTAAAATACACGCCCAAAACAATTAGTCCAGTTTCCAGAAACAATACATAGAATTCTTTAATTATATAAAATTTAACATATGTTATAACAGATATGTATGTTATTACATATTAGAGTTCAACAAAAATATTTTCTTATATATAAATAAAGGATCATATTTCGTTCCTCAGACGTGTAATCCGACAAATAAACATTCAATCTTTAGTATTAAAGCAATTCCACCACAAAATATTCCGTTCACGGTTAAAAAAAACTCTAAAATGAGTGAAATCAGCTGAGAAATTAAGACAAATTTAAGTAATTTTAAAAAAGACTTCAAAGCGACTAATAGGACTTGTGCCATTTGCGAAGTAGAGGAAGAAGCTACTGCTCAATCCGCTCCGCTCAGTTTTGGTTCAAAAAATTCCGGGAGAAAGACATGAGTCTTGAAGATAGGGGAAGATCAAGTCGTCCACGGTTTCTCGATTACCATGCTTTAAGAGCAGTTGTAGCTGTAGATTCTAGGATAAACACTAGGAAACTTTCATGGAAATCAGGAGCATATCACATTACCGTTAATCGACATTTGCCAGGCATAGGAATAATACCAAAGAGCTGTAGAAGCATCCCTCACGAACTATCATCACAGCAAACCACGCGTCGGGTTGAAGTGTTACTCTCGGTGTGAAGTGAAACTCTCCTAAAAAACCCTACTGATTTTAGATTAATCAAACGCAGTGGGTTATGCCGAGACAATCAGCTCTTCCGGTACCAAGGCGAAAAAGATTTGTTAAAAAGGTCATGCTGTGCATTTGATGGACTTTTTAAGGAATAATTCATTTTGAGTTGGTTTCTGATGGTAGGGCATAAATTCAAAATTCAACTCAGATCAACTTGAGAGAAATACTTTTGTTATTGTCCTAATATATTATCCGATCTATTATTTCCTTTTATTTTGTTGTTGTTTGTTGGAGTGGTTTAGTCATTTTGAAGACCGCTATACAAAACTGTACTTCAACTGTACAGTTAAATACGAGGGTTGCTATTTAAGTAACCGGAATTGGCAATAATGGTATTGCTAGGCGCCATCTGACATATACATCGTAAAGTTTGACATTGTTGACTGTATACGTACTCAAAACGTTTTGTCATACGGACGCTATTTGTGGTGTTTAGTGAGTTGAAAATTTGATCTCAGTCAAAAAATGGAATTAACTCATGAGAATTTTCGTGCGATGATATACTACGACTTTCGACGTGGATTATCTCAACAAAGATGCATCGATCAACTCACTTCGGCTTTTAACGATGAAGCACCATCTAAAACTACTGTATACTATGAATATAAAACTAACCGGAAGGAGGCTTGCCTATATTTATGCACATATAAATGGAAACGAAAACGGCCATATTGGAAAACCAAAGACTACTCATTGTTTTGGAATTTTGGTAGTTTGTGTCAACGACTTAGAAGTTTAATAGTATATTTGTGCAATTTTAGTGTGTTTTAATCAATAATAAGTGCACTGGATTAGTTTTTTGTATATTCTAGTGTAAATACATATTAACACTTATATTGACAATAAAAGCAATACTATCGGGAGTCAGATAAACACACAAAATATGGTTAGCTGTGCGTCTTGTGGTTATTTCCTGGCATGAAAAAATCAAAATTCATAAGTAACATTACATAGGTAAGTGTTTTTAATTCTAAATTTGTCAATTATTTAGAAATAAAAACGTATTTTGTATTAATTTGAATGAAATTTGAAGGTTATGAAGCCAACATATCGCCTGGTATGCATAGACGTAGTCAAATTGATTTAGGTAAAATAATATAATTATAATGTTATTCAAGATAGTGATTGTCTTTTTATAGAACTTAATTTTTAAATGTATGTTCTAAAATGTTTAGTTTTCTGAGATACTGGGCCTTAAAAATTCAGATTATTTTTTAGATTTCGTTTAATACATATAAAACATGTTACTTTACTCATATAATCTATAAAATATAACTAATAATACAGGGTGTTATTCCAAATAGAAGTGGATTAATTTTATTAAAAAGTCAGACTTTATTCCAAACCCCAGTAGGTTTTTATGTTCCCATCATTTCGCTGAGGATTGTTTTGATCGAACATCTAAGGTAAAAGTGAAACTACTACCAAATACTGTACCAACAATTGAAGTGGAACGTTTAAAATATGTAATTTTTTTATTTTATCATTTTGATAAACATCTTTCATAGCATTTACTCTTGAAAGTTAGCTTTTTTTGGTTGTTGTGAAAAATGAGTTTATTCTCGAGTTTATATCTAACACTTTAGTTTATTTATTGACTATTTACTGAACAACTAAATACAGAAAGGATATATGTATTTTAATAATAAATAATTTAGTGAATATTACGGTTTTTTATTTAATTTTCGAATATATATACCTAATTTAAATATAAACATCAACTCGGTGCAACTGATTACCTAACCAATTTTTGGAAATGATAAGATTTTATGACAGGAGATTCCAATTTCTTAATAACCTTTTGTCGAATTGGCCACATAAAAGACACTTTACTATGAAAATAAAGATTTTTTTAAAATTAAATTACATTTTTGCATTTCTCTGCCTTATCTAGTAAGCTTTCATTAATTTAATACATTAACGATAATAAGAGCGGGAGTTCCTCAAGGAAGCGTTCTTGGGACCGTCCTTTATCTAATATATACCAGCGATCTACCAGCTCTGAAAGACACTACAATAGCTACATTTGCTAACGATACTGTTCTACTAACAGTGGACCACAACATAGAAACCTCAACTAGAAAATTACAATCAGCTAGTGATAAAATTGTAAATTGGAGCAAAAAATGGAAAATCAAGCTCAATGAACTGAAATCTACACATGTCAACTTTACCAATAAGAAAATAGCAGAGCAGCTTCCTCTAGATTTAAATGGTACAACCGTTCCGTATGTGTTAAATGCCAAATACTTCGATATGACTCTGGATGCCAATCTAAGGTGGCAAGAGCATGTAAAAAAGAAATAAGCTGAGCTTGATCTCAAATATAGAAAATAGTATTGGCTTATAAGAAATTCCAAGATGACCATAAATAATAAGATACTGATTTATAATCAAATCATAAAACCAGGTGGCTGTATGGCATTCAGTTGTGGGGATGTGCCAGCCATAGTAATATTAAAACAATACAAATATTCCAAAACAAGGTGTTGCGAAATATAGTTAATGCACCATGGTATATCCGCAACTCCGATCTATATCGAGATTGGAATTCCAACAGTCAAAGAGGAAATCAGGAGGTTTGCAGGCAAACACGAAGCCAGGCTACGCCTTCATGTTAATGCACAGGCTCTTCAACTGCTGGATAACCAAAATCATGTCCGAAGACTGAAGAGAACTAAACCTCGTGACCTCGTGTAGTGTGTTCTGTGCAAAAACGGAGCATAGTGCGTGAGTGGAGTAACATATCATTAGAACAATCTAAAGGACATCAATGGATTAACTTTAGTCGATAAGTATTTGGATTAAGATTTGTTAAAGAAAAATTAATGGTTAGTCTTGTTGACTAGTTTTAATAGAAACTACAAGATTTTTTAATAGAAACTACAAAAAAAATACGATAATTTATTGTTTTAAACTGTAAAGTTTTTATCAGTTTCTTGTTTTTATTCATACAGCCCTACGCCAGTGCCAAACCTGAAACAGTAGTCGGCCATATGCAGCTACCATTCTGGTCCCACTTACAGAATCATATGCTTCTTCCTGTAGTTTTATATTCAAAGACTATATCACTGCTTTAGCAAATTCAATCATGGTCGCCTTTCCCATGCCATGCACAAGATTTTACATGAACATTTAGCCGTGAAAAAAAAATGTGCTCGTTAGATTCCGCATAATTTGACAATCGCTCAACTGGTTGTGCCAACTCAAGGCTCGTGTCGATTGATGCCAAGAAATGCTCAAAAAATACAATCATCGTGCGTCAAAAGCAGTGTATAACATCTATACAGATGATGAATCTTGGATCTATGCGTATGAACCTGAAAGTAAACAGTAGTCGACTGTATCGTTCTTTCAAAATGAGCCAAATCCAACAAAAGTTGTTCGCGCAAGTAGTACTTCGAAGCAGATGGTCGCCTGTTTTTTTGGCGTAAATGGATGTGGCTACAGTGCCACTAGAGAATCGTAGAATGGTCAATTCTGAATGGTACACAACCATTAGTTTGTCAGAACTCTTTGAAAAAATAAGAAAAAGCAACCAGCGACGCAGGCTCACTCTTCACCATGACAACGCTCTCACACAACTCAATATTTGACCTGTCAAAACACCGAATTGATGGGTCATCCGCCGTACAGTCCTGACTTGACACCCAATAATTTTTTTTGTTCCCGTCCGTGACGAATAATCTGCGTGGTCAACGATTTTCGACGCCAGAAGAAGCCGTTAATGCGTGACCTCAATCGCAATAGAAAAAGTGCTATGAAAATTGGTTCAAACGTATGCAAAAGTCTATCGGTCATCGCAGAGAATATTTTGAAAAACAATAAAATTCCGGATACATAAATAACAACCCTCGTACAAAAAAACACATTTTATTGGAAAACACACAACTTCATTCGAAATTGAAAAAGTTCCTCAAGGATTGAGGAAAGATCTATAAGAAGCTACAAAATATGCAAGACTCACTTTGTATGATTTTGCGTAGTCTTTTAAATAAATAAGATCTGATACCGCTCTGTTCCCTACTCCCAGGAAAGAAAACAAGCACTTCTTAGTTATGCTCAGGGCATGATCAGACTTCTCCATAACCGAAGTTTTCTGGAAAAGACTGTTATAGGCAACAAGATATATACTGAGTATTTTCTGATCTACAAACATAAAATTCAAATGAAAAATAATCTTTGCAAAACATTTTCGAAATTATGATCTGCATGCGAATACAAGACAATAGAATCTGTAAGAGAAGATGTCCGTTAATAGTTATTAATTAATAAATAAGCGTGTTTCTAAAAATAAGATTTATTTTTAGCTATTAAATAATAAAAATACATTAAATATTTAAATTTTAATACATAAAAAAGCAGTTCATTATTATAATCATTAATATAGGATACGACGAGTGTTTCATTTCGTGTTGAATAAAAACTTTATAAGTTTTCCACTCTCAGACCAAAATGAATTGAAATTAATTGACGCACATTTCGTTAATTAACGTTATCGGAAAATTAATAAATATGTTAAAGTTTTAATCATCTCCTGATGATACTAACTTGGTTATAGATAATAGTTGGTTATAGATATAGAAGTTATTTATCGATAATAGAAAACTCAAAGATTTTATATATTAGAGCAATTAAAATTAACAGCATGATTCTCAAATATAATCGGTAACTAGTGTCATAATCTCAATCACAAAACATTGTCTTAAAATAAATTTATTTTCAGCAATAGTTTATATTTGTTCAAGTACAAATCTATATCAGCCTTTATAAAAGATACACCAATGTGTATTTCACAATCGCAGTAATAGGAAATAATGGATCAAAGTGTTTTCCGTTTCGCCTATTAGATTCTAAATGGAAGCGGATGAGTGAATGGCAAAGCTAAATCGATTATCTAAAAAAAGCAATAAAATGTCAACACAACAAACGCATGGATATGTGTTTGTTTATCACCAATCTAATCGATAATCAAATAATCCGGCATAAACTTAAGCGAATAAAATAAATTCTGTTTCGTCTGTATATTAATAAAATGTATTTAAAAAGTATTAGACATAATAATAATATTTATTTATTATTAGACAGTGATTAGAATTAAATTAGTAGACAAAGTAATAAAAAATATCGACAGAATCGACTGTCATTGGTTTCAATATAACGCAAGAAAGTGGAATGACTTGCAAACAAAATAATCAATAATCAAATAATATAGTATGAACATCAATTCAAAAAACAGTACAGATCTATTCCCTTTTTTTCAAACTCATTCGCCAATATTTCGACCAGAAAATCATTATACATTTAGAAATATACTGACTGGCAAAGAAATGTAAACCCTATGAATTAGCTATTAAGTTTTATTCAATTTTGTTATAAACCTATCTAAATTTAAAAAAACGATTAAAGTTTGAGACAGTTTAACTCGTAAATTAGCCAATATTACTTTAAAAAATGATGGGATCACCCCGATTCGTTATACACTCATTGCCTCATTGAATCTAGATCCAGCAACTAATCAGGTGTTGCCTTGATTACCGCCAGTGGACTTATATTGAGCCTATTGGCCAATTCCATTGAATGACAATTCATATTACCTGATCTCAATCATTCAGCGTCTCTGAACCTCTCCAAGCTGAGTAGAATTTCAAACTCCTCGTACACACAGTGTACTAAATTTTTGAATTACTATGCTAAAGCAATAAAAATTGTAATATGAGATTAAACAACAAATATTGTCTACAAAAAACCCTGTCCCCCAACATGGATAAAAAAAAATGAATCATTTTACAATTTTAACCTGTCATGTATTCAACAAAAAAATATATTTTAAAATAAACTAAGTATTTCAATTAGAATAATCCTAAAAATCAAAACGTTCACAATATCCGAACAAATCCGAATAAATAATGCCAGAATCGGTAATTACAATATCTGTAAATAAAAATGGCATGATTTTTTTAATTAAAATTCATAATGTATTCACAAAAACATAAACGATTAGAGTTTAATTACGCCAAAATACGCTAAAATACTTACAAATAAAGGAATTAAGCATGGCATCGTTGCATACCAACAGTTGTATATAATTGGGGCCTATGAGCGATTTGATCACATTAATTTAACAATATTTTTTTAATTATCGTTGGGATTTAAATATTTTAAATTTTTCAACTTGTTGAGGTTCTCGACTTTTTCGGGCATTCATTAACTGGAAATATTTGAAACCTATTTAGTGGTTCACTTTGACTGAGAACCTGCTTAAAAGTGTATTAGTGAGGCACAGTACTCTTGACTTATTGTTTGTTAAGATTATTATTAATAACAATTATTCATCATATCATTTGAAACAAAAAAGTTCTTTACAGCATGTATCAAAAACCTAAGGTTTTCCGCAAAAAAACTAGCAAAATTATTAAATCATCAATCAAAAAGCTAGGATAAAAATTACCATTTTAAACAAATATGTGTAAAACATATTTGGCAAATATTAATTGATTTTTATCTAACCAATATATTACAAATAAACTAATAAACATTGTTAAAATATTTTTTTAGATTAAAAATATTATATATCTTATACATCAGCCAATTTCGTTCCATGTTCCAAATAAAAAATTTAAAATCAAAAATGTATTCTGTGAGCGAATATAACGAATATGCTTCTGATTTACGGAGATGCTCGTATTAAGAAGAACGTATTTGTGCTGGAGCCGACTAGATTAGACTGGAAGGACTTTTTCAACGTGTGTCGAAAAACTGGTAAAAACGTTACTAGGTTTGAATAGACTCAAATGGTGGATGTTTTAAACATTTAATTTATTAAAAAAATGAATCATGTGACGTAAATCGTTTCCACATGTTATTATGTGAAAAATTAGTGCTAGTAATTTCAACTTTGACATTAACTGACATTAACGTGTAAGTTTTCCTTTTTTGTAATAAAACAAACCATGTTAAATCGTATGGAATAAATGACTATAAAAATAATACATTTTATTTTTAAATAATGCTTTAAGAGAACAATGCACCAAAAAACTGAACTGTCCTAACAACTAGCAACGTTGCCAACTGTAAGGAAAATAAGAGTATTTTCCGCGGAAATGGTTGCATTTTAGATGTTTTAAGGAAACTTGTTCAAAATAATGTAAAGATTCGTTGGTTTGGTTTGGTTCAGTCAGCCACTTCTAACACGCCATTTCACGACCCTGGTGGTATCATCTGCCATTGAGATTTTCTAACCAAGCTATATGTAGTGATCCCCAACATCCAAATCTGAAACTTGTATTGTGAGATAAAAATCTTTGTTGGACCTACATTCACAGCTAGAGCTAGAGCCATCTATGGGCAAATTCCGGTTCCATATTTACAGACCTGGTAAATGCTAAATATTGCCCTACATCTATTTAAATGTCGTTTTAAAGCAATAGTTTAATTTTCTCCACCCACTGATTATATGTCCCTTAATAAGCTTATTATCAGATTGTACAGTAGACCGATATGCCAAAAATACACTCAATTCTTCTGTTGGAACCTTTGGTGTGAAACACTAAACTTCAAGTTTAACAAATACACTGTTTATTCCAACTAATATGTGATATTCCGATATTCCAACTAATATGTGTTTAACGATGAAATTGTTTCCCATATTGCCTATTACAATATTAAATGGAACTTGATGAGTAAACCGCAAAGATAAATCGATATCTCAAATTTATTTAAAAAAAAAACTAATAAAATAATGAAAAAATAGTTATATAGGAACATTGGTCAACATAATTCAGGCATGGACAGATGTTTGCCGCAAACCTAATCGATAATCAAACAATCCACCGTAAACTAAAAATATTGATATTCACTTCTTTTCTTTTGTATAGTTCTTATTTGAAATGAAAACTATTTTAATATTTCTTTGTAAATTTTTATAATTTTGCAAAATATGTATTCTAAAACAACTATTTGAATCAAACTGAAAATATACTCGGTGTATTGTATATCCGGAACACAAAAACTGATAAATTATTTGGTTGTTTGCATGGAATCTCTGCGAGTTTGTGTATTACGTTGTTTAAAGCAATTATCCCAATTCCAAAAAAGATGAGGTATTAGTATAAGAGAAGTATGTGTAAATTTTTGATGAAACAACGTGACGATTGGACATTGCTGCCTGTTTCCACCTTTATGAGGATACAGATAAAGTGGTTTGAGGTGTGGTTGAGAGGCAAGAATAAGAGATTCTGGTCGTCCTACAATTACAATTTACTGACAATGAGGATGCATACTGAGTATCCTTATTAGTTAAACCAATTATTTAAATATTTATGAACAACCTTAATAGCCATAAACTTAAACGAACTGAATTTCGAAATTTATTTTCAATATACAGGAAGAAAAAATAATTACAAGGTAATAAATTTAGAATTATACGAGGCATGAGATAATTTTAATGTTTTTTCTTTGAAAAAGTCGGTGGTTTGAGCTGCTAGGTGAGGGTTGGTATTGTCATAATAAAGTATGATGCGACAGTTTCGATTATTTTTAGGAAAATCACTGATAACTTCCAACAAAAAATTGTTTTATACCAATCAGCATCGATAGTACATCAATTCTTTAAAGATACAGTAACCTCATAATCAGAAAAGCAAAGATGTTTTTTAATTAGATTCACGGCTCTCAGTTTTATGTCAATACCAAAAGAAAAAAATCTTCCTCCAAATTTTGACTTGATCAGGTAACATTAACACCTGCCTCAAAGACCACAAAGTTAAAATTATAAAAATCATGGCGTTAAGTCTCCGAATTGCATTTGATATATCTGAAAATAAGGAAAGAAACATGTGCAATAATCAAAGCTTTTGACAAAAAGTAATAAATGTTGTCAATTGTAAAGTGGAAAACTGTAATATAAATAAACCATTTGTTCGTTGTACGAATAATCAGTGCAGTAAAAGAACGAATGATAAAATCAACAAGAACACTGAATGTCCACGTACGTTTACAATAAATCAATTAAAAAGGCCAACAAATCTTTTCGAAGAAATTGTAATGGTCTTGTAGAAATCTGGTTGGGTGATGTTCATACTAGTAAACCGTGTACATAAACCGTCGGAAAAATAACGGAACTTTCTAAATTAAAAATGAAACAATTAGTTATTTTGTCAAAATTATTTATATTATTCAAAATTCATCCCTTCCACATAGTTCGGCACGTAGCTAGCATAGATTTTTTGTAATTTTTCGGAATCGCCTTAATGACCCTTGCCACGGCTTCTTGAACTTGTGTAACTGTCATAAAACGACTTGTGTACCACTGTCGCAAACAAGAAAGTAACACGAAAATACATCAGGCGAATACAGAGGATTGTGCATTATCGTGTAAAAACAAAACGAGGTCCCGGCGCTCGATGTATTTAGTAGTATTAAACTTGAAGAGATTTACCACTAAACACCAAATCACTTTTTTTTAAACTGCTCGACGCACGTTTCGCTAACCATGTTAGCATCATCAGGAGATGATTTAAGCTCATTAAGATTTAATTTCATCAGATTAAATCATCTCCTGATGATGCTAACATGGTTAGCGAAACGTGCGTCGAGCAGTTAAAAAACAGTGATTTGGTGTTTAGTGGTAAATCTCTTCAAGTTTAGTATTTCACACCAAAGGTTCCAATAGAAGAATTGATCTATTTAGTAATATATAGTTCCTGGGCTATCCATCCCACAGTGGTGTTCGCATCGTAGGCGATCATTTCACGTACTCTTTACAGCAACTCATAGTGATTTTTATTTTTTGGGTAGTCTTCCAAAGCATCTCGACCGTCTTGGAATTACTTAAATTATTGGGGCGCACGTGTATGGGATAAGCAGTCACCATAAAATATTTTCATCAATTCAAATGTTACTCTAAAAGTTTTTTATCCAAACTTGAAACACCATTTAATATTACCTCTTTGTTCGATCGTGTATTTTGACGAGGTAACAAAAGGTACTGTCACTTTAAGAGTCACAACTTGATAATCCGTTGATCGATTCTAATGATGGCGGTATCATCGGCGGCTCATTTTATAGACGACATACCTAGCTGTCAGATTATATATTATTTCAATAAATAGCACTAGGAGTTTTCTTTAAATTTAAAAAGGCCCATTATTTTTCCGACACACTGTATTACTGCACAAATAATTGCTTCAAAAAATTTTCCTTTTGGAAGATAATTTTAATCTGCAAAATAATACGTCATTTTAATTGAAGATTATTCCATAGAAAAACAATAATTTTATTGCTTATTGCTTATTTTAAATAAAACTAATAAACCTTAGAACAACTTATATTTTTATTTTTTTATTCATTTATATTATTTTATTCATTCATTCCACGTTAGAAAAAATCCGAGTCCAGCAAAATTCTACCATTAAGCATTCGACAAAACTGAGGATTGGTAGGAAATGAACTGTTCTGATGATACAGCATGCATTATGTACAATTCAGTATATAGGGTGGTCCACGTAAAGCAAACGACTTTGGAATGAACAGTACTCGGCTAGTAGAGGGTGAGGGGGTCTGTGGCAGGTGTCTATTGACTCTCTACGATGTTGATTAGTATCCATCATGCCTCTGTGGACTTGAGAGCATCTCGTTTACTTACGTTATGTTTGTTAAAAATGCTTAAAAATTCGTATTAAAAAGTAAATTAGGAAGAATTAAATCATATCTTCATAGGCTTAGCACAAACAGGACTGTATTAATTATCTGTATATTTGTCAAAAATTGCCCAAACTGAATATTTCTTTGATATATAATTTGTAGTACACAATGTTTCAAGAAACAAATGTATATATATATATATATATATATATATATATATATATATATATATATATATATATATATATATATATATATATATATATATATTAAAAGCATGTTAACGCTCATATTAACTTTTGATTAATAAGCATCTGCTGCTTTAGTGATTCAGGTCTGCTTAAATTATATTATAGCAAAAAAAACCAAACACTATTTCCAAGATTCGTACAAGAAGGTAAAATGTTATTAATCTTCTGATTATCAAAAATAGTGAAATTCTATTAGTACCACCAATTATTAAAAATGAACTACAAACCATTATATATGAAGTTTAGCAGTAAGTTTGCTAAAAACAACCATCATATATCCACTTATTTATAATATTTTCACCTGTAAAAAAAGTAAAAGATATAATATTAGAGTCGAGTCAGCATTTAAGGTTATTTGGTGACCGAATTTACTGACCACAGAACATGAGCTTCAAATCACGATCGGCGGTGAACTGTGAATCACGATCGGCGGTGAATCGATTAAACCTTAGTAGGTGCTTATTCTCTAAGTATAAAGTCTTTCTTGAAGCTTATTGATCGGCAAATGACCAAAGCAAAAACCTCTTAGAAGACATTCGACTGGTCCAACAGAAACCAGCCTGGTTATTGACACGACAAAGAAGTGACTCAATGTAGGATTTTCCAACACTTAACTGACAACTCTAGTAGCCATGTCAGGATTACTAATAATGAAAATTGTTTAAATTATGCAAATACAAACCTACAAGCAAAGAGCAGAATTTGAACTTGCGGTAACCATATTATCGTTAACAAATTGCAGCAGTAGCAAAATTGAAATATAACCATGGTATAAAACTGGGCCAATAAATGTAGAAAGTAAATGGATAAATTGAAACATTAGAATGCCGTAATAAAATATATGTAAAACTGTTAGAACAACAAGAAAAAGTTACAAATATGTTAATAAATCATTAATCATCCAAATGTAATGTGAACTTTCATTTTACTGCAGTAAGTAAAAGTAGAACAAAAAATGGTGATGGATAAATTGTTATTTAACTTAAAGTGTACATCAATATCATTCTGTATTACAGATATATAAAAATTTTAATAAGAATATTTCAAGAATTTTTAGTATCTCTAAAACAGGTGATCTTTGGAGAGTATATACAATTACTTTTGCCATATGCCAGATGTGATAGAAGATATTAGTGCGTCCGAACTTTATATGCAAATAAAACAACAACCAAATTAGATGCCTTGAAACTATTTACTTAAATAACATTTAATAGCAATATTGTTTGAAAACAATTTCGGACAAATGTCCGTCGCGGCTGCTTCTGAAATCTGTCAATCCAATTTCGGACCACTTTTTCAAGCAATTGGGGTCTGTCCGCAATTGTTCCAATTATATTGACTTTCCTAACCTAACCAGTAACTATTGACCAAGGTGTCAATAGTTACTGGTTTATCGGAATAGGCAAATATTTAACGTAACCCCAAAGAGAAAAATCTAAAGGCGTTAAATCACATGACATTGGGGGCAATTAACTAAGTTCATTCCTCAAAATCATTTTATTACTAAATTGTTCCCTCAATAAATCGATAGTTGCATTGACTGTATGACATGTGAAGCCGTGCTGTTGGAATCGCATTTCTACTAGGTCAATATCATTCAAATTCGGAATTAAATAGCCATTGTTCATCGGTCTGTATCGATTCCCATTAACGGTAATGTGCTTTCCAGCTTTATTTTTAAAGAAATATGGCCCAATGATGGCATCGACGTACAATCCGTAACATAGGGTGTATTTTTCTGGATACAACGGTAACTGTTGGATCATTTGCGGATTGTTTTCATTTCAAATGCGGCAATTTTGTCTATTAACGTAACAATTTAGCCAAGAACAAAATTTTATGGTCTAATTGTGGGTCAAGTTAAATTGATTTTGAGTGCATTCACTGAACGTACGACGCAAACGAGAATCTTGCGGCTTGAGTTCTTGAACAAGCTGGATCTTCTAAGGCATCACACTAAGATCTTTACGCAAAATTTGCCAGGCCGTCGAATAACAAAGCTCAACATCCTGCGAACGCCGACGAATTAATAAATTTGGGTCTTCATCAACACTGTTAGCAACAACGGCGATATTTTCTTCAGGACGCAAAGTTTTTGTCTCGTTTTTGTTTTTATATCGAGCAGCGTGAAATGCGTTCGGAATTTGTCGATAATTCGGCGAATACATCGCTCGATTGAACGATTATGTGCAACATAAAATTCACGGTGCACTATAAGTTTGGCGCACAGAAGACTGATTTTGATAATAAATTTCGACAATTTGCAAGCGTTGCTCTGATGTTAAACATTCCATGATGGTTTGCCAGACTATACTATATAAACTCAATGAACCTGAAGCTCCTGCAAGCGACAGACAAGCAAATATATCAGATCAATTTAGAATATCAAAGTATACGAAAATCACATCTGTGCTAATTCAAAGTTTTCTAAATATACATACTATGTCGGAAAAATAACGGAACTTAAATAAATTTAAAGAAAACTACTAGCGCTATCTATCCAAACAATATATAATCTGAAAGATGTATATCTCCTCTAGAAAACGAAACCGCCATCATCAGAATCGATCAACAGATTGTTAAGTTACAGCACTTGTGACAGTACCTTTTGTCACCTCCTCACAAAAATAAGTATGGAACAAAGAGAAAATATAAAATTATGTTTTAAGATCGATAAAAGTTTTATAGAAACGTTAAAATCACGAAAAGTTAGTGGAAAAAGTGGGTGAAACGATCGCCTACAATGTGAATTCGACTGTAAGATGGATAGCTGAGGAATTAAACACGACTAAAGACATGATGACAAAGGATTATAACAAACGAAAAGTCTGTGCTCGATTTGTTCCTCGCGCCTTAAATGCGGAGTAAGAAATTGCTCGCGTTGAACATTGCAAGGACCATATTAAAACAACCAGACAGAACTGCACATTCCTGGAATCGATTGTAACTAGAGATGAAACTTGGTGCTTCAAATACATATCTCAAAGTGCCAAAGTGGTATGTGGAAATCCCCAGACTCTCGGAAATTGAAAAAACTTCGTTTCCAGAAGTTCACGAGAGAAGACGATGTTGATTTGTTTTACGACTCTAAAGGTATTATACTTTGGGAATTCATTCCACAAGGTCAAAATGTCACTGGTGAATATTACCTGGGTGTTATAGAGCGTTTGTGGAAGAGAAGAGCGTTTGTAGAAGAGAATGCCGAAGACCGTGGCGGATCGTGAATTTTTGTGGAAAAACAAGTCTGTGTGCTTCAAAATCCCCCGTCTTCACCTGTTTTATCTGCGTGTGACTGTTGCCTGTTCTCGAAACTCAAACTGTCCATGAAAGAAATGTTTGACCCCTGGCGGACAGGTCAAGGCAGAGGCCTCAGACTACCATGCAAAATCTGCCAGCCCGCATTGGACCAGCGTAACAGATTACGGTCCATTCCTTCAACATGATATTTCAATATATTTCAATATGACAGTATAACCTCAAACACGGCCCCCATTCCCCGGAGGCCAAGGGGCAACTACCTACGGCAGCGGAAAGACCTGCCCCAAGGCAGAGGGTGCTAAGAATCACCGGGTTAGATCAGGCTGCCATTGGACTTTTGACATTGCAACGCTAAATATACGGACTATGAAAACGGAGACCCGATTGCAAGAACTGTTAATCGAACTTGAAAACATACATTGGGATATTATTGGGCTCTGAGAAACACGAAGAAAGGACGAAGAGTTAATCAAACTGGAACCAACTGGACACGTATTTTATACTCGAGGTACGGAAAATGGCCGATGTGGGGGAATTGGATTCCTCATCAATCGAAAGTTGAAGGACAGTGTAGTAAAATTTGAAAGAACATCTGACCGACTAGCCCAATGCGTCATTCAGCTGGATAAAAAGTTCAGACTTCAAATCGTCCAAGCTTATGTACCAAATATAAGCCATAGGGATGACGAAATTGAGGAATTTTATGATAATCTGGCCCAGCTTTTATGAAAGGAGAAATGTAGATACAAAATCCTGATGGGTGATTTTAATGCCAGAATTGGAACTACAAGAACTGACGAAAATGCAACTGGCCCATATGGAACTGGTGAGCAAGATAATAGAGGTGACAGATTGGTTGATTTTGCTGAAGGATAAAAACTGTATATTATGAATTTGTTCTATAAGAAAAATATCACCAGGAAATGGACATGGAAAAGTCCATCTGGGCTCACAAGTGAAATTGACTACATCATGACCAACGATAAAACAATATTTACCAATTGTACTGTCCTTAACAATTTTAATGTTGGAACGGTACGAGCAAAAGTTAGGATTAACTGTCGAAGAGAACGCGAAAGAATGGTAAGATCAAAGAAGGGCAAAGTGGATTCTGGGAAACTGCTGGAGAGGGGAAGCGATTTTGAGATTGCTTTGTCAAACCGGTTTGTTGTGTTACAAGATCCGGAGGAAGTGGAACTATCAGTTCAATATGAAAAAATCGCCAACAATGTGCTTCAAACGGCTGCTTCAATAGCACCAAAAGAAAAATGTCTCAAACACACAAAAATCTCCAGGGAGACCATTGATTTAATGAAGAAACGGCGGGCAATGAGAAATACAGGTATTCCTTTTAGCAGGGTCGAGTACACTAAGCTCTGCAATACTATAAGAAAACGTTTGTGAGAGGAAACGCGCCGATTCAACATGCAGCTAGTGCAAAAAATCCTAGAAGAAAACAAATGAATTAACAAGGCTAAACAGAGGCTGGGAAACAAAAGAACGCAAATATATGCCTTAAGGCGTGAGGATGGCACATTGTGCAGGGTGCAGGGTGCGTACGCAAATATTAGAGGTTGTCAGAAAATTTTATTCCCAGTTATATGAAGATCAGAACCAATCAAAGACAACAATACCCACGGAAGAACAAATGCCAGATATCCTAGTGAAGAAAGTAACAAATGCTATAGAATTGATGAAAAACGGCAAAGCTCCAGGAAAGGACAGTGTAACTGTCGAAATGCTAAAAGCTGGCGGTCGGACGTTACATAAAACACTGGCAAAATGATATTCAAAATGCCTCAAAGAACAAAAAGTACCTGACTTATGGAAAAATGCAGAAGTGATCCTTTTACATAAAAAGGGAACACATTGAAGACTTAAAGAACTACCATTCAATAAGCCTCCTATCAGTAATGTACAAAGTTTTCACTAAGATAATTTCTAAAAGAATATTAAAAAAACTGAATGACGCACAACCAAGAGAACAAGCAGGATTCAGAAGTGGATTCAGTACAATGGATCACATTCAGGTTGTACAGCAGGACATAGAAAGGCACAACGAATACATTATGCCACTGTGCTTGGCTTTTATCGACTACGAAAAATCATTTGACTCCATCTCAAAGCATGTAATAATGGATGCACTGCTTAGCCAAGGGGTAGATAAAGCATATATAAACCTATTAGGGTCGATATATGACGGAGCTACAACCACAATGCACCTTGATGATCTTGAAGTAGGAATTCATGAGAACGAGGTGTACGCCAGGGTGACGCAATATCGCCTATTCTTTTCTCGGCTGGCCTTGAAGAACTATTCCGTAAACTGGATTGGGAACAGGATGGTGTAAACTTAAACCATCTTATATTTGCAGATGATATCGTTCTCCTTTCACAATACCCAGAGGAGTTGCAAAGACGCATACAAGAACTGCAAAGGGCTGTCGAACCATTTGGCTTGAAAATTAACCTGAAAAAGAATCAGGTTATGTTCAATAACTTCGCTCAAGACAGAATAATTTCAGTTTTAGGAAGGGATTTGGAGATTGCGGACAGCTTTATATATCTTGGGTAGAGGATTTTAATGGAGGGGAATACCGCCCGTGAGGTGGAACGGCGTGTTAAATGTGGCTGGCAGGCATTTGACAGGCTCAACATTGTGTTTAAGAGCAGACTTCCACTTTGCCTAAAAAGAAAAGTCTTCGATCAGTGCGTTCTACCTGTTATGACATACGGAAGTGAAACCTGGACACTCACATTCCAATCAATTCAAAAACTTCGGGTAGCACAGAGGGGAATGGAAATATGTATGCTTGGTATTTACAAGACAAGACCGAAAGTCCAGTGACATCATTGGAAGAGTAAAGCGATTGAAATGGAGATGGGCAGGCCATATAGGAGTGAATACCGCTTGATCGCAAACGTCCGCGAAGAAGACCGAAAGCACGATGGATTGATGACATCGTTAAGTATATTGGACCCGAGTGGCAGAGGAAAGCCCAGGACCGTGAAAGTTGGAAGCATGTTGAGGAGGCCTTCATCCTGCAGTGGATCGACACGGGCTGATGATGATGATGATGATGGTCCGTTTTTTAGTAAGAAGAAAAATACTATAAATATCATTAAAATATACATTTTTCCATATTCTACATAGTCTACTTATCTACTTTTCTACATAATTTCCATTTTTGTTCAAACATTTAGCATATCGCCCAACAAGTTTCTCTGCCGCCTCTGAAGAAGCCCAGTCCATGACTGCAGTTTTAACTTCTTCGTCGTCGTTAAACATTGGACCACCAAGGAACTCCTGTGGCATTACATTGCTATGAAGCAACACCACTCCGGAAGACAGTAGGCCACGCCGCTTGTATTGTATGGCACGCCGGAATTTTCTCAAGGTGAAACAATACGCATCAGAATTGATTGTTGTGCCTCTAGGCATAAAATCCACTAACCAAATACCTTTCCTGTCCAAAAAGACAGTTGCTATGATCTTTTGTGCTGAAATTGGTTCTGTTTGGCTTTCACTCTGGTTGGCAACGATGTGTCGCCATTCCATTGCCTGTTGCTTGGACTCAGGAGTCATGTGAGACACCCAAGTCTCATCTCCTGTAACGAAATGGTGTAACAATGCATTTCCTTCCTGATTGTATCGAGTTAAAAACTATAAAGCACAGCCCAATTTCTTTGCTTTGTGACCATCAGACAGCAGTTATGGAATCCACCAAAAATACCATTTTCGATAGTTCAGTGTCTCCGAAACAATGGTGTACAAAACTGACCTTAAAACCTTTGGAAATTCACTTGATAACTTTGAATCCGAGAATTGTCGTTTCTCTTGAATTTTGTTCAGAAATCAGAAGTCGGCCAGGGCGTGGCTCATTATGCTCATTAACCCGCCCGTCCTTGAACATTCTCACCCACTTTCGAACTTTACTGTCACTCATAGCATTATCACCGCAAACCTCACAAATTTGACGGTGAATTTCCGCTGCTGCCAAGATTCTTGCACTTATGAATCGAATTACAGATCAATTTTCTTAAACATTATAAACTTCTACAGCTCAGCACACAGACAGACGATACGGCTGCAAATGGCGTCTAAACACGCGCAAAGCATGTTGGGAGCAGATGCGCAAACACACTGCGGTTATTACGCGTCATACTCACTCGCATTCACAAACGGACCTTATTTAAAAAATATCCCTCGTATTAAGGATTCGGTGACTCGAATTAACTAAGGTTTATAGCAAGTATATAGAATGATATTGGTTGGAAAAAAAAATATTTACTAGTGAGATGGAGTCAAGGTAGTTTGTCGACTAAGAATTTAATAAACACCTATATCTTAAATTCTCAAGAAAACATTATTGATAATGTATAAAAAAAAACAGGTATTAGGACACAAAGCTCACTATTTATATTTGCAGGAAACGATACATAATAATTGTCCCTTAGAGATACTGCATTATTACAAATATTTAAAATAGCATGTACAGTATTTATACAAACAATAATATCACTATCAAATGATTTATTATAATTTTAATATTGGTTGGCTTAGTAGAAGCATCTTAGCTTACAGAACAGCGTTCTATTGCAGTAAACTCGAGTAGTGTGAATTGTTTAGTAAAAGGTGACTTTTTTAGGAACTTCCGATAGGAGTCCCACTTAAAGGAATTGTTAGATTGCGCACAAATCTGTATATCTGTGTCTCAATGGTCTGGCGGGAGCTTCAGGTTCACTGAGTTTATATAGTATAGTCTGGCAAACCATCATGGAATGTTTAGCATCAGAGCAACGCTTGCAAATTGTCGAAATTAATTATTAAAAGCAGTGTTCTGTGCGCCACACTTAATGAGCATTTCGTAAATTTGAACTTCGTGATGTATTTGCCGAATTTTCGATCTATTCCGAATTAATTTCACGCTGCTCGATATTAAAACAAAAACAAGACCAAAAACTGTTCCGAAGAAAATATCGCCGCTGTTGATGGCAGTGTTGATGAAAATTAAAATTTCTCAATTCGTCTCCATTCAGAAGAAGTTGGGCTTTATTATTCGACTAGGTGGATTATTTAATCCCGAATTTAAATGGTATTGCTGTCGAGGAGCTGTGGTTCCAACATGATGGCTCTATATATCATACAGCCAACGCAACAATCGAATTATTGAGGGAACAATTCGATGAAAAAAAAATCGAGGAACGGACCTGTTAATGACCTGGCCACATTGGCTATGAAAAAATAAATGATTGGCTTGAAAAAATAAATCCATGTTGCCTTTAGTTTAATAAAAAAAATGCTTTCAAAGGTTGGTAATAGAATGCAATGGCAATGGATGGTAATAGGATTTTAGAAACAATCAAGAGTACCAATATCTAGAATATATTACATCTACACTAAGATGTGTGTAAGACAGCTAACGGGAAAACAAAAAACAGGATCCCGTCAGCTAAGGCATGGTAACCCTTACAAAAGTCCCCGGTCTTCCAGGACCGAAATGTTGGACGTGGGCCTAGCAATCTCATCCAGGCAAATAATTGATGCTACGAAACCTGATGCGAGATGTCTAGAGAGAGAGAAATGAGACTGATTCTTTATATTTTTTTTATTCAATTGAAAGTACAGATTTACAATATCTCCTTAAAAACAGTTGCCTTGGGAAGCCATACAGCGCTGAAAACGGTTTGTCCACTATTCATAGCAGTGCTGGAATTCAGATACTGAAATCACTTTCAGCTGAGCGTCTACGGCCTTTTCAGTGTTCTCCAATTCCCCAAAATGGTGTTCCTCAAAGTGAATTTTCAATTTTGGAAAAATTAAGAAGTCTGGTGAATAAGGGGACTGCGGAACCACAGTCATGTTTTAATTTGCCAAAAACTCGTTAATTTAAATCGCTGGGTGGCCGGCGCATTGTCGTGATGCAGCATCCAGGTGTTCTTGATATTCGGTCTCACACTGATGACCCTTTTTCGAAGTATTTCAAGAATTTCTTGGTAAAAATGCTAGTTTAGCCTTTAGTATTGAGGTACAAATTTCTTATGGGCGATTTCTCTGGCTATCAAAAAAAGCAAATCAGCATGCTTTTGATCTTTAATTTGTTCATTCTCGATTTGTTGTCCATGATGAGGCTGGAGTGTGCTATTCCTGGCTCTGAAGTTTCGTTTCCGGGTTGTATAAAAAAATCCAAGACTCGCCAACAGTAACGACATGTTCTAGTAAATGAGGGTCATCTTCAATCCGCTCCAAAAAAAAGGCGCCCAATGTCTCTATTATTGTCCATTTGACAGGTGAAAGTTTTTCGAAACCAATTTCACGTAGATTTTCTTCATACCCAATTAATTGCTCATAATTAGATACACGGACAGTTGAGTTAAATTCAACTCTTCCCAGGTCATTCTGACCATCAACCGATGATCAGAACGCACAAGATCGCCGATTCTGTGGACATTTTCATCACCTCTTGCGGTTGAAGACATTCCGCAGAGAAGTTCATTTTCAATCAAGTCTCAGCCTTTTGACGATGTTTTAAACCACCTGAAAACCTGAGCCAATGACAAAAAAAGAACATTGTTTCCATAGACCTGCTAAAGTTTTGCGAAAGTTTCCATTAAATTGAGCCCAAGTCTGAAACAAAACGCGCACCGTTGCTCGAAATTGTCGTGACTCATTTTCAGAGTGTACTGGAATAATCCGATTTACAAGAATTGCTAGGGACCACACCAAACAAAGTCAAGCTCTCAGTGGAGACGCATCAGGTGATTTCCTGATACATCTCAACAGATGAAACTAATAGTATTGCCAGATGGAACGCTACGCCACCAGTCTCAATGATTTGTTTGCACTCCTCGTACACAGTCTTCAAATTGGATCGATTCAATATATCGATCCGGTTTGTTACATAGCTTAAAGAAGGCCAAGGCTCACTAATGGGCTGCAGCTCCACTTGAAGAAGAGGATCAACCTAGTTCAACATGCTTACTTTAATAATATTCTAGTAGTATAGATATTTCTTATTACACCAAACAATACTGCAATATTTAGTAAAATTGATTTTCCTATAACGTGAACAATTTATTGTATTTAAAACATATGTGTTTTTTTATTAAAAACTGCATCCAATTTATATATTGTCATTTTATCCAAGTAAATTAAATTTATTAGATACGAAAAAACAATTTAATAAATCAGATATTTTTGTTTATTATCAACATTCACTAGTAATATTCATTAAACACGTGAGTGCAATTTGTTCAATATCCACAACAACCTAAATGGAACCTAAATTTCCGGCCTAACAATAAAACGCCGAATTCAATTGTAGAGTATTTAAAGGCAATGCAACATTTGAGTTCAATATAGTTACTCCGATGATGCTTTGTAGTATAAAAAGTCTAGCTGCTATGCATAGAAAACAGTTTTAGTAGTTAATAATGCAAAAGATTAAACTCAAAAAGATTTACTACTAAGCACCAAATATTTTTGTAATTTTTCGACACGCGTTTCGTAAACCATGTTAGCATCATCAGAAGATGATTTAATCCAATTCTAAATCTAAAACTATGTTCTATTTATATTACAACCGTACCTAATGAAGCGTCTAAAAATCATGAATCGTGAAGTTAACTGAGTGCTACATTAATAACTGAAAGTCTTAAATTACTAATATTTATATTGTGCTCATGTTCGAGACCATGTTTGACAACACATTATTTTGCATTTACCCCATATCAAATTGGGAGAATGTGTTCACAACACAAGACATTACGAAATGCTTCCGGTAAAAAACTTAACTGGATCAAGAAAATTTTACCAGCGGAGACGGACAATACAAGACACGGGCAAAAAGAGGTCTAAGGATTGCTAAATTAAAACTGATATAAAAATTGTTGAATAGGCAATGTTGAAAATACTACAACAGAATAAAATTACACAACTAATGTTCATAGCTCCCCTTTTTTAAGCCTAGTTTGCTGTAACAATATGTTGATTCACTGCCTCAACCTGACAAACACTGCCTGACTGACAAACAAATTCGAAAAATCTGCAATATTAAGAAAGATACTAGCGGAAATATAAATCTATCATAAGTATAACAATATATGCGACTAAAAATGTATCAACAACTTTATCAAACAATATATTCAAAAATCTAAAATCAAAACAAAAGTTATTTATTATACTGAAAAATGTACATTGAATAAACCAACATAATCAGTAACTCAGTAACTCTAATATTCCAGTGGAAAAAGTTCTAACAATAAAAAAAAAGTTTGCTAATCGATATCGCATTCTTTGAGTTTTCTCGCGATACAGCGAAATAAATATTCCCATTTTTAAGAAAAGAAAAATCTTTTCGAATTTTATTCTTTGTCCAAAACAATAACTATTTATAGCAGTTTAGAAGAAATTAGTGACCGCGTCGTAAAAAATCCCAAACGATAAAGTCATTTATTTTTCATTGTCGTCTGATTATCAAACATTAATGTTCATTTGAACAGACCGAAGTCCCGTCCATTACCCACAACAACGGCTGGTAAATACAAACATATATCTTCATCAAAATCAAACCAAATATATTACAATATATACGATCAAAAATGTATCAACATCTTTATCAAACAATATACTTGAAAATCTAAAATTAAAACAAAACTTATTTATTATACAGAAAAATTTACATTGAATAAACCAACATAATCTCCACTCTAGGCTAAACTCTCAATAACTCTTATATTCCAGTCGAAAAAGTTATAACAAAAAAAGTTTGCCAATCGATATCGCATTCTTTAGTAACATTGAATTTCGCCGCAACACTAAGTACAGCGAAATTAATATTCCCATTTTTAAAGAAAGAAAAATATTTTAGCATTTTAATCTTTGTCCAAGACAATAATTATTTATAAGCGTTTACAAGAAGAAATTTGTAACCGCGTCGTAAAAAAACCCAATCGATAAATTCATTTATTTTTCATTGTCGTTTGATTATCGAACATTAATGTTCATTTGAACAGACCGGAGTCCCGTCCATTACCCACAACAACGGCTAGTAAATACAAACATATATCTTCATCAAAATCGGACGAAATATTCCACGATATCGTAACAAACAAATTCGGAATGAAGAACGTATCATCAACATTAATTAAGAGGCTTTCTAATTAAAATTGAAATAAAGCCTAATGGTTGAATCAATTTGCCTTGACGAAACAGAAGAGGAGAGTATTACCAGACGAACTATGTGAACAGAGTTTTCTGTTTGGCAGTATTATACTAAAATATTTATACACATATTGCATTTTTATAAGAAGTTATTACTCCAAAAAGGAAATTCAGAACACTTTGACTGAATACCAATGTTCAAAATACTGGGATGTTTAAGAAAATGAATCGTACCTAAAACAAAATTACCCCGGTAAACAGAAAACCCTTTATTGGATAAATCAACATAACACAAAAAACTTAAATTGCTCTCCAAATTTTGAAAAATTTTCTGGATATGAAGAAATAAATATTACAAATATACAAACTCAAAAAGACTTGCCATTAAACGCCTAATCACTATATCTAATTTCTCAACGCATATTTCGCCAACCATGTTCGTCATTCAACAGAATGATTCAATCTAATATAATTCTAAAACTAAACTATATTCTATTTATATGACAACCGTATCTAATAAAACGTGTAAAAATCATCAGCGAAGTTAACCAAGCGTTAGATTAATAATTAAAAAAATTGGTTCAACGGAATAGGCCCTTTTCCCGGTTCATGGTTTTCTAACATTTTGATATTTCAATGCTTTCATATGCATCCAAAACCCCATAATTATTCACACTTTACTTACAACACAAGTCTTAAGTACTAATGCGAGGGTTGCTATTTATGTATCCGGAATAATAAATAAAAACAAATATTTATCATTGAAAATGATTTTATTGTTTTTCAAAATATTCTCCGCGATGATCGATACACTTTTGAAAACTAATTTTCATAGCACTTTTTCCATTCCGATTGAGGTATCTCCTTGACTCGTCAACAACTGTTTCTGGCGTTGAAAATCGTTGACCACGTTGTTTATTCTTCACGAACGGGAACAAAAAGAAATCATCAATTCGATCTTTTGACCGGTCAAATATTAAGTTGTATGATCCGATGTGTGGGAGCTCAAGTTGTTATTGTAAAAAATTATCCTGCGTCGCTGGTTTGTTTTTTCTTATTTCTTCAAAGACTTCTGGCAAACCTATGGTTGTGTACCATTCAGAATTGCCACATGCCCATTTGTCCCAACAAAAGACAGAAGACCATTTGCTTCGAAGTGCTTCCAATCGACAAGAGCCTTTTTTGAGCGATTGTCAAATTGTGCGAAATTAAAGCCCACAAATATTTTTCTCGGCTAAATGTTCATGTAAAATATTGTGTATGCTTGTCATACTAATGCCCAGAGGTGCCTCAATCTTACGATATGTCGCATGACGATCTTGCTTTATCAGTTCGCGCACAGTATCGATGTTTTGTAACCTTCTTTAAATTCGTCCGTAAGAGACCGGCGGCCACGATTGAATTCACTAAACGAGTGATGTACCAGGTCTGTAAATATGAAAACGGAATTTGCCCATAGCTGGCCCTAGCTGTCAATATAGTTACCGTCAAACTGCATCATTGGCGCCATTTCCTTGTTGACATCTGACAAAGATTTTCAACTCACAAGAATACAAGTTTCATATAACAGCATAGTTTGTAATAGGCTTGATGGACGGCGTAGCGAACAGCATTGATTGTCTGTTACCATTTGAAGAAAACTGCTGCAGAATCGCATCGAATGCTTATCGAAGCTTACGGTGAGCATGCTCTTGGTAAATCACAGTGCTTTGAGTGTTTTAAAAAATTCAAAAGTGACAATTTTGACATGAAAAACGAAGAACCACCGAAAAAGTTTGAAGAGAGCGAATTGCAAGCATTCTTGGATGATGATGACGCTCAAACGCAACAACAACTCGCGGATGAATTAAATGCGGCACGAGAAGCCGTCTCTATACATTTGAAAGCCACGGGAGAGATCAAGAAGATGGCAAAATGGGTTCCACATGAACTGAATGAAAGACAGCAGGAAACTACTTGCGAAATGCTGCTCGTCAGGTACAAAAGAAAGTCATTTCTCAATCATAATCAACACTATTGTTTCCAATTCCGGATACATAAATAGCAACTCTCGTATTTATATTAGGGCCATGTTCAAGTCATGTTAAATAAAGTAATTTGATAATCTTCGGTAAATCTCCTTGAGTTCAATATTTCATACTGAAGGTTCCTAGAGAATTAGCAATATGTCTTTTTAAGACAAAACTGTATATAAATTGAGTTTTTATGATATTTATAAACGAAACTGCTATTTATGCACAACAAAATTGTAACCCCAACCAAAAATATTTTAGATAGCATTAATACACACTAGGGTTAAAGGGACACTCTAGGGTTATATGTATTAAACAAGAAATCAATGGCGAATTGTTTGGATATATTTGTGTAGCATAAGTAACATAATAAAAGGTTAGCCGGAAAGTATCGGCTTAATAAAATAATAATTTCAAAAATATTTTTATTTTCTAATCTTATTACATGTATTAAATTCAATACACATATTTCATTGATATTTTAATGTTTGATATTTCTGAAGTGTTTTCTCCAGGGATCTTACAACTTCAATTGTCAACTGATTCGATGAATGTTGCTTACGAAAAATTAGTTTAATTTTAGGAGGAAATGATAACATTAAGGTATGAAATAATTATCATTACATTTTGGTAGCCAGCTATTATCTTGATAAAAAATTAATATTTCCTCATTAGATGTGTTTTTCTCCATATACATTATTTATCTAATATTTCTGATATATCTTTGGAGCCGTATTAAACTGGTATTTCTGGTATATCTATTTATGGAGATCGAAAATTAATAAAACAGCTCAGTAACTTCCCACGTAAACTACAAGGAAAATCAAATTGCCGTAATGAGATTGCAGCTTCGCAAGAGTAACAAAATACGAATAAAAAACTCGACATGAGCCGCAGTATGATCACAGAACATGAAACCATTTCCGTTATTGTAACCCTCCAGTGTCCAAAGCAGAGGTTTAGTGTGCAGAGGTAAATTTTGGCCTCCATCTCAAAGCTAGACTATTACACGATGATAGAGTGATAAGCCAGGCACTTTTTTATAGATAACGGTGCGATCGCAAAGGTGAATGCATTTCTGAAAAGTAGCTTCCTTTCTGATAATGCTACATGTTTTGACAGTCTTCGAAAGAAGATAAGTTTAAGATTTTTGCTATCACGGAAAAAAGCGAATTTCAAAAACATCATCACGCAAACCGAAGAAAAGTTGAATAAGTATTATGCTTCTTCAAATTTCATGCTTCCTAAGTGTTTTGATGTGATTGAGCTAGAATGAGTGATGATCTGCACTTAGAAAGCCCCGTTGAGAAATGGGGTTACCAATGAGAAAATGGTTAAACAAATGAATGATGTTCCATTGTTGAGATGATAAGCATCTCAAATGAACACGTACTGAACATTCTAAACAAACATTTGGACATGAGAAAGTCATCGCCAGTGAATTAAAAACGGATTCAAGTAATCACTTAAAAGCGGTGTTTAGACATGTATATGCACAATCCGAAGAAGTTTCTGGGGCGGTTCGTGACTGTTGATGAAACTTGGATCCATCACTACACACTAAAAATGAAGAAATAATCAAAATAATTGGTTTTGTTCCTCAAACGAGCACCGAAGAAGGCGAAGACGCTTCCATCAGCCTGAAATGTCATGACCACTATTTTCAGGGATTCCCAAGGCATTATCTTCATGGGCTATTTGGAAAAGGGAAGATCGTCTTTCCCTTTTCCAGGAGACTATTAAGCTGCATTATTAAATTAACAAATTTCTTAAAGAGATGACAAAAAAAAACGTTCTCATTTGGAAAAAAAAATACTGTTTCACTAGGACAATGTACTCGCATATTCGTTAGCCACTACAGCAGCGAAATTGGTACGAATTGATACCTAGTCTATTCTACGGATTTAGTCCATTTCGATTTCTTTCTCTTTCCAAATATGAAGAAATGGTTGGCTGGAAAAGATTTTGTCTTCTCAAGTAATTCGAGTAGAAATAAGCAAATGTGTTTGTTAAGCACACGTGAAGAACCTGAAGCGCGTTTCGATAAGTTTTCATGTTTATATGTATGCATGTTTCAACCGGTGCACGACAGCTTCGAATATTTATTATTTCCGAACCGTAGATACGGAGGTTCTACTATATAGAACTATATACTACAATATAGAAAAATAGACACATTTATATTAAGTGGAAAAAAGGCCAAATAGAAGTAGTTATAAAAAGTAGTTATTCTTTTTTTTTTTCGTCGAAACAGAGGGCTATTTTGCAGAGATCGACAAGTCATTTGGTAAAGTGTATCGAAGTAAAAGAAGGCTAACTTAAAAAATAAATTGTTTTTTTCGATATTTTTTTTTAATATCTGACTTCACTCTGCCCTCATATATATAATCAGGTAAGAATAAAATTCACAACTTTACTCTGTGTTAATTACTAAAAAAAATATGTCAATTACCACGAACTGCCACAACCAGTATAATATCGGCACGATTTAATGTAATAATACACATAACACACAATAATACGCACACAGGACAAAATATACTGGGAAAGAAAAACACTGGAATACCAAATATACATATTTCAATAAAACCGAAAATATACTTGCTGTATAGTATAACTCAAACATAAACACTGACATGTTTGCTTATTTACCTTTAAGTATCTATATATAATTGCATGAGGCAATCTGGTTCAAAACAATTTATTTAAATTATGTTGAGAAGTATTCTTCAAATTCTGTAAAAGTGCTAAAATGCCACGGTTTCGTGATGTCACTTCAGGCAGTTATCTGAATTTGAAAAGTCGAGCAGATGAAAAGCAGTTTTAAATTTTCATAAAATAACGTGACGATTGGATCTTGCTGGTTCTACCGTTACGAGGACCTGGACAATATCGATTGAGAATCAGAGGTATGCTGATATTAGGTCGTCCTCAAAGTATCCAAAAATATTTTAAACTTCTTACTATATGAAATCGACATGAAAATATCCAGCAAATGCGAGATGCCCTTGTTGGGGTTACAGGTAGGAACTGTTCCACAGTTAATCGACATATCCTTGCAATTGAGTGCGTCCTTATCCTTATTGGGTGCTTCCTTTTACAGCGTACCACAAAAGTGTCGCTTAGAATAGTGCCATCCTAGAATTGAATGGAATCAGAAATAAATAATCATGATGGACGTAGAAAGGTGAAACATTTTCGAAGTGAACGGAATTATGTTATGGGGAACAGATCACCATTAGTAACCATGAGAGTGAATTTAAATGCAGCCCGTTATGTAACCGAAATTCTACAACCCATCAGTAGGTCGTATCTGCAGACTCCTCAAAATATCATATTTCCGCATATAACTTGTCAAACAATGCAGTGATTAGGAACCTGATGATACTGACATGGTTAGGGAAACGCGCATCGAGTTTAGTATTCTCATTAATTATTAATGGTATATAAAAAAATAAACTTTCAGCTATATTTTTACCTCCAAAATAAATATCTTTACGGCAATATCAAGAAATTTGTCAAAGAGATTCCGTTTTTTTTTAAGAAAAACTGTTATATTTAGACTGTTCATGACGTTTGCAGGACGTAACTGATATTTAATTATAGAAAAGACATTTGTAACCAGAGTCAAAAAAATTCTCAATAGATAAATTCATTTACTTTTCATTATGGATAACATGAATGTTCATTTGGACACGCTAGGATCTATTTAACACCCACAAGAACGCCAAGTAAATAAAAACAGTTATATAAATGAAAATCGAACCTATTATTCAACGACATCGCAATAAACAAACTAAAATATAAGAAATGCCTCAGTTCTAGATCCCAACTTAAATAAACCAATTCAACATTAATTAAAAGCGTTTCTAATTAAAACTAAAACGAAACCGAGAGATAGCTCCAATTTACATTAACGAGAAAAAAAGTGAAAGTTATATTGGTAGTGCCGATCGAATTAACATAATAAATGAACATCGTCAATAACAATTAATAGTTCAATTAACAAAGAAGTTAAAATGAATGAAATAAGTCATGAATTCAAGGCGACTGACGCCGCTCGTAAAATATGCGAAATACAGCGGGAATATATCAATTCGTATAGCCCGTATCAATCCGTATAGCCGTATCCACACCACAACCACAATCCACGTTTAGCTTTGGTTCAAAAAATTCCGAGGTCTTGAGTCATAAGTCATGAGTTTTGAAGGTAGGGGACCATCAGGTCCTTCACGGTCTCTCGGTGCCGATGTTTTAAGAGCAGCTGTAACTGCATATCCTAGAACAAGCACTAGGAAACTTTCAGGCATTAAGAGTATCCAACATTACCGTTAACCAGTATTTGCAAGACATAGGAATGGTGCCAAAGCACAGTATCTTCAACTGTCGCTGAAGAAGCTCTGGAAGCATCCCTCATAAACTAGATTTTTAGCTGCGATAAAAAATCGATTTGTTTCAATATTCCTAAGGATATTAAGCAGAGAGTTATGGCCGGGCAACCAGCTTTTCCCTAATAAAGGCGAGAAACATTTGTAAAAAAGGTTTGTCTAGTGGAATTTTTAAAGAATGGAAATTGACTTTGAGTTAGTTCTTGCTGGTAGGTGATCGAAATCATGATGGTTGAGGACATTGAAAAAAATAGCCAATATTTCGAGGAATAAACTTCAGGCACAATTTTTTTAAGCAGTGAGTAACTAAGTCACTCAAAAAAGCAAATACTATTGTTACACCATCGTATAAAAAACACATCTTAATAAAAATTGAATATTTATAATAGATGCAAATCTACTGAGATTCGTTGACAGTATTTATCACCGTCATATGAAAACATGTATTAAAATCTAAAACTAACCTTTTTTACAACTCAAAACAATCTCCATTGTAAAACCAACATAACTGTAAAAATATACAATATTCTTAACATTAAATCATCGGCTACCATTTCATATTCTCACCATAAAAAATGGTATTAGTAAAGAAAGATCCACCAATAAATATTGCAATGCTTAGTAAAATTGATTTTTCATAAAATATGAACGAAGTACTTCAGACAACATATATACAACAGAACACAATCATTTTTCCCAAGAAAAAATGTTATACATATTTGCAGAAAAATAACCATTTTATTAAAGCGAAAAATAGCCATTTCATTAAATTGAATCGATCAATTTTTATTGTCATTATCGACAATAACATTCACGTTCATTTGAACACGTCTAAATATGTTCAATACCCAAGAAAGAAATTTAATTATATCCATCAAACATATTCAACATCATAATAATAAAACCTGATATTAAGAAAACTACTAAGTTTCCAATTTATATAAACCTAATCAACCTTAAAAACCTTTTTAACTAAATTAAATATGTTTCAATTTAGCTTAATGATGAGTAATGCTATTGAAATAAGACATATGCAGCTACATGTTGCATTATTATAACAACAATATTCTGGAGAACAAAAACAAATCAACAATGTGAAAAATATCTTTCAATAAATTTATTTAAATGTTCTTGTATCTTTTTTTATACAGCATATCGATATTATGTAATGATAATAAAATAAGAAAATTTCACTTAATATAATACAATAAAATAAATAAGTAGGTCCACCACGGATATTATATATTATTATTATTATACTCTCCGTAATCAGGAAAAATCTACAGATAATCTACTAGGTGGGAAAAAAAGCAATGAGACTTGTTTCGCAGCATTCAATCTGGGAATATTGTTGCCTTCCCCTTTGGGGGGGAAGCGGAACAGTATGAGTATTGCCTTGAGTACATAGCAATTATTTTCGCGAACCGTATTTTTCCAGTGCATTCTGAAAATGAGTGATAACAATTTCGAGCAACGGTGTGCTTCGAGCAGTTTTATTTTAAACTTGCAAATAGTGCCAAGCAAACTTTTGCAAAGCTCCAACGGGCCTATGAAAATACTATTTTGTCAAGGGCCCAGAGTTTCAAGCATTCTTAGAAGACCGAGACTCGATGGAAGAAGAGGAATCTCACAGCAAAAGGCCTTCAACTGCAAAAACTGATGAAAATGTCCGTATAGTCCGGGATCTTGTGCGTTCTGATCGTCGGTTAACACTCGAACGATCGGAGAAGAGTTTA
The DNA here is from genome assembly GCA_031761425.1 of Cosmopolites sordidus. NCBI lineage: Eukaryota > Metazoa > Arthropoda > Insecta > Coleoptera > Curculionidae > Cosmopolites > Cosmopolites sordidus. The sequence continues at coordinate 43,494 of JARFXV010000076.1, forward strand.
ATTTGACTCACACAACCGTTCATCATATTTTAAAAAATTAATTGTGGATGAAGAAAATCCGCGGGAAAATGGCTTCGAAAAACCTATCACAGAATCGAAAGGACAACAGGAGCGAAAAATGTATTGCCTTTTTGGGCGGATTGAAAATGACCTTCATTTAAATCTGAAACTAAACTTGAAAGCGCACCGTTGCTCTAAGTTGTTGTCCATCATTTTATGAACGCACAAGAAAAAATCAGTGTCACAAAAAGAATTGCTACCACCAAATAACTTTGAAGAGTTCAAACACGTACTGAAAACGCATCAGATGGTGACCTGCCTGCCTTACAAAAAGAAAGCCAACAGTGCAGCCATATTGAACTGCGTCATCACTTTCATTACTTTATTGATTGAGGCATCTCCAAAACATGTATTTTGAACGCATCTACCGCTTTTTCTGGCGTTGAAAATCGTTGACCACGTAGTTTATTCTTCACGGACGGGAAAAAAAAGTAATTATCGAATGCTGATGATAATCAGGATGGCTGATGACCCATGGATTCGATGTTTTGAGTGGTCAAATATTGAGTTCTTCGATCCGAAGTGTAAGAGCTCGCGTTATCATGATGAAGAATGATCATCCTGCGTCGCTGGTTGGTTTTTTTTATTTCTTCAAAGACTGACAAACAAATGGGTGTATACCATTCAGAATTCATCGTTCCACGATTCTCTAGTGGCACTGTAGCCATATCCATTTACGCCTAAAAAACAGGCGACCATTTGCTTCGAAGTACTACTTGCGCGAACAACTTTTGTTGAGTTTGGCTCATTTTGAAAGACCAGTGCAGTTGACAGCTGTTTACTTTCGAGCTCATACGCATGGATTCAAGATTCGTCACCTGTGTAAATGCTATACACGGCTTTTGATGCACCACGATTTGATGTTTTGATCATTTCTCTGCACCAATCGACAAGAGCCTTTTTTTAAGCGATTGTCAAATTATGCGGAATCCAACGCGCCCAAATCTTTTTTACGGCTAAATGTTCACGTACAATTTTGTATATTCTTGTCATATTAATGCCCAGGGATGCCTCAATCTCACGCTATGTCATATGACGTCCATCAGTGAACGACGGCCACGATTGAATTTACTAAACCACTGATATACAGTAGTTTTAGATGGTGCTTCATCGCCAAAAGTCGAAGTGAGTTGATCGATTCACTGTTGTTGACATAATCCACGTCGAAAGTTGTAGTAAATCATCACCCGAAAATTTTTATTTAATTCGTTAATTCCATTTTTAACTGAGATAAAATTTTTAAGTTACTAAACAACAATGTAACTTAACAATGTCAAACTTTCCGGTGTAATATCAGATGGCGCCTAGCAATAACATTGTTGCCAATTCCAAATACATAAATAGCAACCCTCCTACTATCGCATACATGTTTTATAGGCAATCAATCCGGAGATCTCGCCGGCCAGTGTTGCTTTTCGAAAAAAAAAATGTACAAATGTACTACTTGACGAACTGTAAGCTGTCAGTATTTCGGCAACATAACGAACTAAATTTAAAATTCTTCTGATAGTTACTAGAACTGACCTGCTTCCTAACTAGATGTATCGTTGTGTGTCATTCAAACCCGAAAGTTAAATTTCCCCTTTCACCCTGAACCTTTGACATCAATCAAGATCACCTAAACAAACTCTAGATATACCACTAAAACAAACACAGTTATCTACCAGGTCTCATTCAATTCTAGCTCAGTGTCATTCTAATCGACGCATCTTATGCTATGCTGTAAAAAGACATACCCAATAAGAACAATAGATACGCATTCCCTTCAGAAGTAAATGTCGATAACAGCCGGCCTGCATCCTGAATTCTGAACAAAAGCATCACGCACTTGCCACCTTTTTTCATGGTGATTTCGTATAACAAGGTCTAATATATCGTTCGCCGAGTCCTTGCAAACATCTAGGATGACCGGAACCTGCATAACTCTGATTATCAAACCACTCATGTCATCATAACGATAAAGGCAGCAATATCAATGCCGTGCCACTATTCCAGAAAAGTGTAAAACTGTATCTTTCATTCCAATAACTAGTTACGTTTCAAATACGGATATTTCCCTGAAACAACGTGGTATACGAACTCGTGCCATTTTAGTGCTTTTAACAGAATCACAAGAATACCTCTTAGAAGTGTAAGAAAAATACCTAATAGACCAGGTATGTAAATGTGAAATCGGTATATTTGTATAGAAGATACAAGTTTATTGTAGGAAAATGATAAAAAGATTTATTGGAAGTATTGCCCATCGCTAGCTATACATTTTTCCCACCTGTCTGACAATTTGTGGATGCCACGCCAAAAAAACTATTGCTCTTTTGAGGCAAACCAGTCATCGAGCCATTTTCGTAAGAAGTGAAAGGCTGCTCAGCAAGTTTGTGTCCCAACCTTGCAAATAAGTAGTAGCCGGACGGAGCCAAGTCTGGTGAGTAAGCCGCATGTGAAAGTATTTTCCGACTAAATGCCCCCAGTCCTTAACCAGTTTTGCTGTATGTGATGGTACAGTATCATGAAGCAAAATCACTTTGCCTTTTGTGATATTCTGGTGGGTTTTCACGCAAAGGTTGATTCAAATCGGTCATTTGTTTTCGGTAGCGTACAGTATTAACGGTTTCGCCAGGTTTTAGCAGGTCATAATAGATCACACCCTTCTGAGCCCACCAAACACAAAACATTGTATTCCGTCCATAGCGATTTGGCCTTACAGTGGATGTCGATGGTTCACCTGGAGTTACCAATGATCTTCTACGGTTAGGATTCCCAAAATAGAGAAAATAGAGAAATTATTTTCTTTTGTACCTGGCGAACAGCACTCCAAGTGGTTTTTCGGTTTTCATGCTGTTTTTCATTCGGTTCATGTAGAACCCATTTTCCCTTCTTCTGGATCTTTCCCATGACTTTCAAACGTGTAGAGACGGTTTCTTCTGTCACATTTAATTGATCCGCGATTTGTTGTTGCATTTGAGCCTGATGAACACCTCTTCAGCATGCTTCCAACTCGCGCGGTCCTGTGTTCCCCTCTGTCATTCGGGTGAACGTTTATGATCAAGCGGTATACATCCCAGGATGGATTTTTTTAAAATAGCTCTAAAAAGCTATTTTAAAAAAGCTAAATGCAAAGTATGAATATACATGAAAATCTACAACAAAGTTACAAAATACGCAGAAAATATTAAACAAACAAATATATTGAATAAACCAAAATATTGTAAAAAGAATCTCGGTATTCTCAAACACTTAATGCTGGAGAATCTTCGTCCACGCCAACATCGAAAGGTTGAATAAATAAAGAACATTCAGTGGAAAATATTTTATTCTGAATGTAAGAAAAATAAACATATTTATGTTGTTTTATAATATGTAGAAAACAAAAAATATATATGTAGAAAACAAAAAATATAAATTTAATTACGATCAAATTTTAAATATTTTGAATAAACAATAATACAATTAATAATCATTCATATATATATATATATATATATATATATATATATATATATATATATATATATATATATATATATATATATATATATATATATATATATATATAAATGATGTTGCTTGAAGTTTCTAGATATCACGAGCTTGTTTACAGGTCTTGATTTAACAAGAAAATAATTAAAATGCAATTCAAAATGATTTTTGTTTTTCAACTTTATCATCTCAACTAAAAAAAATTGAAGTCACTTCCCTGACTTAATGTTAGATAACTTGACATTATGTCAGGGGACCAACTGACCAACTGACTGACTAATAATAAAGAAAATTTCAATGGATGGTGAAATTTATGACAAAATTGATTTTCCCCGAAATACATAGAAAATACTACTAATACTACAGTACTGATTAAAAGTTTGTTAGCCGAAATAAATTTAAATATTAGAAGAGTAATTTATGTTAATTTGGACAAACCAACTTCCTTTTAATGCCGACAAAAACGCCAGGTAAACACGATCCCAATCAAAAAGAACCTATTACTCAACAACGCCACAAGAAACAAAGCGAAAATTAAAGAAACTAATAAGTTTCAAGTCGTAATTTAAATAAACCTGATCAACATTCAATTAAAAGCGATTTTAATTAAAGTTGAATTTAAATGAAAAGGTAACTCCAATTTACCTTGACGAAAAAAGTTTTATTTCTGATCAAATTAATATTGAAAATTAATATCATCAATATTAACAGCATTTGCCGCTGGTCAGCTAAACTAAAAATATATGTATACATGTTCTGTTATTATAACAGCTTAATACCTAAAAAGGGCATCGAAAGAGGATTAGTTAGACATATTTTACGATTAATAAGAGAAAATTAATGGGGCTGAAAAATATGAATATGCAGGTAGCAGGCGACCATATGAGTATAATTTATGCTTTTCATGTAAATACATATAGATTTATAAATTTCACTCTAATTCTAATTATTTGTTTTTTTATAAATATAATAATATAAAGGGTGGTTTTTTAGTATGTCAAACGAACTGTGTATTTGCGCGCAAATCAATATATATCTCAATAGTCTTGCAAATCATCATGGAACATTTAACATCAGAGCAACGCTTGTAAACTGTCAAAATTTATTATCAAAATCAGTGTTATGAGCGCCAAACTTATAGACCACTTCGTGATGTATTCGCCGAATTATCGACAAATTCTGAACGCATTTCATGCTGCTCGATATTAAAACAAAAAAACGACAAAAAACTGTGCATTTCGAAGAAAATATTACTGCTGTTGTTGGCAGTGTTGATAAAGATCGAAATTTATCAATTCGTCACCGTTCCAAAAAGTTGAGCTTTGTTATTCGACTACGTGGACTATTTAATTCCGAATTTGAATAATGGTGATCTGAAGGAGATGTGGTTCCAACAGAACGGCTCCACATATCATACAGCAAACGCAACAATCGATTTATTGGGAGAACAATTCGGTGAGAAAATTATTTCGAGGAACGGACCTGTTAATTGGCCACCAAAGTTAAGTTATTTAAGGCCTTTAAATTGCTTGAAAAAGTGGTCGGAACTTGGATTGGCAGAATGCGCTTTGCCAGAAACAGTCGCGGCGGACATTTGTCAGAAAATGTTTTCGAACATTAATGTCATTGAATGTTATTTCACATAAAATAAATAGTTTCTAATATAGCACCTAATTTGGTTGTTATTTTATTTGAATTCTGGAGGGGGAAAACACATTAAAACACATTACATAAGACACCCAGATCTTGTAGGGTAGTGTCGGATTCTTACTGACTAAAAAATAAACCCTCCTTTTCATCACAACGCATTCCACACTGGAATCCCCTTCCGCATTGTTTCAGTGCGGGAGCTACCTACGCACTTATTTTGCGTTATTCGACCTCTTTACCTTGGATTATTTCCTTAATAATTGAGCATATATATATATATATATATATATATATATATATATATATATATATATATATATATATATATATATATATATATATATATATATATATATATATATATATATATATATATATATATATATATATATATATATATATATATATATATATATATATATATATATATATATATATATATATATATATATATATATATATATATATATATATATATATATATATATATATATATATATATATATATATATATATATGCCGCTCATGGAAAAACTTATTGAAACACCCATGGCAAGACAATTCCTGGCTGGTCCAGGGCCTATTTATCCACTCCTTGATGATGGGTATGGTTCTGTAGGTCCATCGGTTATATCTTCCATGGTTCCACTCTTCTTGCCACCTATTGAAATTTATGCCAACGTAAATTTCCGATCTTTCTCATGCAAATAAGTGTATCCCACGACGTATTATATAGCTGCAGATTCCCATTAAAGCCACGCGCTGTAGCCTGGTTAGCTTTTGTTTTATTTTTACCTTTGAAGCGGCATTATGCCACGCCGGGGATGCGTATAATAACTGAGAGTGAATCACTCCCATTAATACTCTTCCATTTGAGACCCTTAACCCTCCAATTTTCGGTAAAAGTCGTGAGAGGGCTGTCAATGTTTTGTCTGCCTTGCGAATAGTCCGATTGAAATGTTCGGCAAATGTAAGTTTTGTGTCCAACCACACTCCTAGGTATTTTGTAACATACTTAGTTTGGTAAAAGCTATAGAAGACAACTTCCTCTTCGTTGTCAATAGCACAGCTTCCATTTCTTTGAGGGGCCAGCTGTAGGTGGTTGCTCTCCAACCATCTCGATAATCTCAGTAAGCTGGTATTGGCGTTGTTCGTCAATATCTGTACGTTGCTGGCTGTAATCACCCTGGCAACATCGCCTGCAATGCTATGAAGATAATGCCTTCGAGCATATTCATTTAAAAAAGGTGATCATATAACACATTCCATAGTGTCGGACTGAGAAGCGATCCCAGTGGGACTCCGCTATTAATTTGAATAGTTTTTGTCTCGTTCTAGGCAAAAGTCACAAAAGAAAAGTTCAGTGTTCTTTCCGTGAGATACTATAACCTTTATCAGCCCCTCATCCACTCCTCTCCATCCCAGCCTGCCCAGAATCACTATTATATATTTTTTACATCCAGCGTCGTAACAGCACAAAATCTCCTGTGCCGATGAAAGTATAATGCCGCGTCCCTGGCTATCCCCAAAACCTCCTGCAGTTTGTTTTCCTTTAATAAGACCGAATTAGTTTTTAGACAGACCACCTATTAGTTCTAGCTCTTCATTGAGTTTGGTCAGGATGAGCTGTTCATACAGCTTCCCATTAACATCTACGAGATCTGGTGGGCCTGTACATTATCGGAGGCCCAGTTTGTCCTTTACTCTTATAAAGCAAGATCATCTTGGCCTGTTTCTCCTGGCCTATAGCCAATTTCTTTTAGAATTTCTAGTGGTATATTTCGAGGCCCTGGTGCTTTTTTACTCTTTATATTTTTGCTTCCTGTTAAGAGCTCTTCAACGGTAAAACTTAAGTATCTATTGGTATCGCAGTCACTATCACAATCCTTATCACGATTTTCTAACACATTCTAAAATCATTTCTGGATTAATAGGAAAGAGCTGCCGAGCAGCCATTCCGCTCTTTGTTAATTTGAATCTCGATTGAATGCCGTTCATACATATCATAGCCATTTCCAAAAATATTACATTCCAAGTTATCACAGACGCTTTTCCAACATGCTCTCTTTACTCTCTTTATGGCGTTTATAAGCTTTTTCTTGCTTGCTTTGTATTGCTCCCAGGGTTGATCGAGAATGTACAGACTTCTAAGCAAGTCGTTTTTTGAGGCATTCGCTGAGGAGGCGCGCGTTTTCTTTATTCCACCAGTACACTAGTTGTCCTCTTCTATAAGATCTTTTTTTTTGGTATCGTCCTATTACAAATCTTGGTCAATCTGAGATGTTGTCGGTATTTGCTTCGATCTTCTGGAGTTCACACCGCAGCCTGCAAGTCAAGTTTATTTACCCGCCATACTTCTGCGCTTGCAGTTGGGTTTTCGCTTTTTATCCCGTATATTGTAGAGGATATATCGGTGATCGCAGAGATTATTTTTCATTCTCTTCCCAGTTTATCATGTTAACATTTTCCGTTGCCATCGTTATATCGACTATGGAAGTGTAGTTATTACATCGGGCATATATATATATATATATATATATATATATATATATATATATATATATATATATATATATATATATATATATATATATATATATATATATATATGCAGTGTTAGAATTATTTGGATTGCGTCCAATGAGACAACAGTGCTGAGTGTCATCAGACACAGTCATCAGACAACCTCTGGGTTCCACAATCATGTGGAACACACAAAAACCTGCGTCTCCGCCTAAATGAATATTTTGTTGATTACTTGACTGGGGACGAGCCCCACCTATCCCTTCCATTGGAAGGCACATGTTTCGTCTCTTGACTCTTCCTATTCTTGACGGGAGAGCACATGTCGGTGCCCTGAAGAGTCTAAACATCAAGAGACGAAACATGTGCCCTTCAATGAAACGGATGGGTGGGGCCCGTTCCTAGTCAAGTAATCAACAAAAAAAAAAAAAAAAATATATATATATATATATATATATATATATATATATATATATATATATATATATATATATATATATATATATATACATATATACATATATATATATATATATATATATATATATATATATATATATATATATATATACATATATATACATATATATATATATATATATATATATATATATATATATATATATATATATATATATATATATATATATATACATATATATACACATATATATATATATATATATATATATGAAGATACGAAGGCGATCGGTGACATCAAGTGGAGAAAAGGTGAAAGATTTATGTAATTTTTCCCTCCACGGTTCCGTGACGCTACCTTGTGGGCATACCTAATACTATACCCGGGGTTCCAGAATGTTACGAGCAGTCCTGACTGCTATGGGCATTCGCCGTATGATGGCGTGAGTTGAGTGATATGATGACCCGTCATCAAAATAGCCAGTTGACATTGCCTGGCCCTAATCGTCTCTCCCAACTGCTTTCCTTCGTCTGGTCTGAAGCTCGGCTGTATATATTCGTTTTATTTAAATTCACTATTTTAAAAAAGCATCATATAATTCTTTTAATATATAAGGAAAATATCTAACATCTATTTTTAACTCATTTATCTAAGCATAATATTCGATATCCCAGGAAACAACAAATCAATCTAATACAGTAATTCAACAGATAATTCAGATAATATAATGTAATTAAAATTTTGTTTGCTATAACTTTTATTATAGTGTCATACTCATTAAAATGCCCATGATGGAAAAAAAAGTGCGAATACCTAATTCCATTTGTATTAGTAGTCATAAAACACAATTGCAATGAAAATTGTAAGGCAAGCAGGAAAATGTTTTTGAATGAATATTTCAAAATCTAGGCGTGCGTGAGAATTATCTTCAAACGACTTTACAGCGTTTTATTAAACATCCTGTAGTTTATTAATTCAGATTTGTGAAAAAACACGAAATATTACCGTAAAAAGGCTATTAATTTGCGTCATCCTACAAGAATTGAAGAACAAAAAAAAACAACCTGATTGAACTGCATCTGGTCAGCCTTGCTTGGCAAAAGGTCGATGGCCTAACAAATCCACATCTCTAAGAGCAGAATTTAAATTTATAAGTTCTAGATCCTAACCTTTTACTATCTTTGAATATTACTAGTAATATACAGTTGATTTTTAATGCAAACAAGTATTATATGACAATCATAAAAAAATTGAAATGTAAACATGTATATATGATATTGTATTCTATTAACAATATTATACACGTAGATTCAAAATTTTTGTATTACTCAATATTTTATATATGATATCTAAAATCACCGGATTTGTTCAAAATAAAAAATCTACATTATTTAAATGATTTATTTAACCAAACAAAAATGAAATGAAATATATAATTATGTTTAAGGAAACATGAAAAAAAAAAATATAATTATAAATATATATTTAAAATAATAAAAAATAAATATAAAGTATATATTATTCAAATTATTCGTATGTTTAACTTGAGAAAAGTTCATAGTTAGTAGTTATATAAAAGCTCATAGTTATACAATCATCATATATAAAAGCTCATATATAAAGCATCATATATAAGCTCATAGTTATTCAGAAATGAACTAATCAAAAATGTATGTCCCCCTATTCTCTGAACTCAAGTTTCTTTATTTAATGAATTTAAACTCTATGAACAGTTACTATACCAATCCAATATTTTATATTTCATAAAACGTACGAGACCCGTAAGATAAGTACCTGGCCTAGGCCAGAGATTGCACTACTAGTATTTAAAAAGCGATATTTTTCGTAAATATTAGCCCTCACAACAATAATGTCAACGTGTTAAGTCGCTGCGTGGTTTAATTTGTAAATGGCAACCATTTAAATAAAACAACTTTTGTCATTTTACAGCAATTGAAAAAAATTTAATAACGAGCAATGATAAAATACTTGTTAAAAAAACAAATGATGAGATTAAAACGAAGCTCAGCAAAGTTTATGAGGACTGTGCACCCTCTTTGTCAACCATAAAATATTAGACAGTTATATTCAAACGTAGCCGTACAAACATTTTTGACGAAAATCCTATATGTCGACCAAATAAGATTAGCACTTCAAAAACGATTAAAAAAATCTACGATATCGTGATAAACGATCGGAGAATAAAAGTGTGTGAGACTGCTGAGACTGTGGGCATCTCAACTGAATGAGTGCGGAATATAACGGAATATAACGGAGTGCGGAATTAACAACTCATTTGGATGTGAAAAAGTTTTCTGCAAGATGGGTGCCACGATTGCTCACAATTGACAATAAACACACACGTGTGTCAACTTCAAAAGAATGTTTAACCATGTTAAAACGCAATTGGAATAATTGTTGGCGTCGGTTTATAACTGTTGGCGAAACATGGCTTCATCACAGCACACTAGAGACCAAAGAACAGTCTAAAAATGGGGTTTTCCGAGACGAAAAAGAAGGCTAAGGTGACTTTATCGGCGAACGAAGTCATGGCTACAGTGTTTTGGAAAGTAAGCGGCATACTTCACGTCGATTACCTGCAAAAGGGCAAAACGATTAATGGAGAGTATTATGTCAACTTATTGGACCGTTTCAACTATGCTATAAAAGAAAAACGTCCGCATTTGGCGAAGAGAAATCCTCTTTCATAAAGACAATGCACGCATGCACACTGGCGTCGGCGCCATAGCAAAATTCCATAAGTTAGGATACGACTTGCTTCCGCATCCACCATATTCGCCAGATTTAGCACCCAGCGATTATTTCCCACTTCCAAATATGAAAAAATGGCTCGGCGGGAAAAAAAATTGGTTCTACCTATGAGGTTATTGCTGAAACGAACACTTATTGATTGGTGGTTAAACCAATCTTTTTTTTTAGAGGAGATACAAAAGACAGAAAAACGTTGGAAGTGTATCGAACGAACTGAAAGGTGATTAAGTTGAAAAATAAAATAAATTTTACACATAAAAATATTTTTTCTTGTGAAGGCCAGGTACTTATATAACCCTCGTATATATAGGGTACAAGGGAAATAAATTTCGTAAATTTCACCAAGGATTCTTCACATCATTTGAAAGAAAAAAGTTCCATACATAACAAGGCTAAAACCAAAATGTTTCCGCGAAAAAAAATTTGCAAAGTTATTAAATCGCCAATCAAAGACCTATGAAATAATAATTATCATTTCAAGCTAAAATGTGTCAAAGCATATTTGGGAAATAAAACAAGTTATTGTTTAATGAATAAACAAACAAAACATAAATAAACTAATAAACATTGTTAAAAAAATTTTATGGGCGACAATTATTTTGGCGCTTGTGTGCTAGTGAGTGTATATAAATTCCATTTAAAACCAAAATTGTATTCTGCACACGAATATCACGATATGCTTCTTGTTTACGGAGAAGCCGAATTAGAAACATACTAGGACTTTATCAACGTGTTCGGGAAAATATGTTAGAACGGTGTCGGGCTTGCATAAACTGAAATGGTGGAGATTTTGAATATTTAATTTAATAAAACAATTAATGATGTGTTCCTTAATGTGGCGTGAATCGTTTAAAACGTTATGGTTTAAAAAATTAGTGCTAGTAATTTAAACTTAAACACATTAAACGACATGTGTAAGTTTGTCTTTAAAAAATAAAAAAACAAATCCAATATATGCTGGAACATATAGAGTAAATTATAAAAATATCACATTTTATTTTCAAATAATATCTTAAGAGGATAACGAAATAAACTGAATGACGAAAACTGGCGACGTTGCTAATTATTAGGAAAATTCTTATCCTTCATTCGTGGAAAATAAAATAATGTTTTCCGAGAAAATAGTTGTATTTTAGTTACATGTTTTAAGGAAACTTTTTGTTCAAAAGAATGTAGAGAATGGTTGGTTTGGTTAGTTATTTCCGTTACACCCTGTATATGTCTGTTGGCGATCGTTGTATTTTAAAACTAAACATATTCAATATATTAGATCTCTAATTGTAGAACCGATTGGAATCAGAATTTTTTGCTGTCGTAAAGTTATTTTAAAGCGCCATCTTTCAGCTTCAAAACGAAGTATAATAATACGATCCTACTGTGAATATATCCTGAAAATCAATTTTGCGATGTCCTTAGAAAAACAACATTTGAGACTTTCTTTTTTATTTTCAATATCATAGCATGATTTGTGTAACTTTGAGAGATAATGATGTCCATCATTACATCCCGGATAGCCAAAAAAGTGGAGAATGAGGAATTGGAAGCACTGCTGGAAAAAAACCCTTGTCGTACATTGCTAAAGCTCTGACAAGAAGTAGGACTAACACCGCCAGCAATTTCTAAACGTTTTACTATGAACTCACAGCTGCGAATACGAATAGACGCTTTGATGTTGTTGTGTGATTGTAACCTGTGACAAAAAGTGGATCCTCTACGATAATCTAAAGAGCCAAAAATCGTGAGATAATCCTGGTGAGCCATCAACCAGTACCGCAAAACCAAATATGTACGCCAAAAAGGTGTTGCTGTGTATATGGTGGGACGTGGTCAGTCGGACATCGGTCAGTTGGACGTCGTGCGTTATAATTACTCCAATCTGGTCAAACGGTCATTAATGACGGTTATCAGTACCAACTGATTCGTTTTAGTGATGCTCTGAAAGAAAAATGCCAATTTTGCTTCAACACACTGCTACAGCAAAAAAGACTCGGTACAAGACTCAGTTACAGAGGTTGGGCTGGGGGGTTGTATCGAACCGAGCGTATTCTCCACACTTGATCCCTTCGGATTTTTCATCTCTTCCGATTTCTGCAATCTGGTTGATAGCTAATTCACATCTCATGAGTAAGCCGATTCACATATCTTGATAATTCGCATTATCATATCAAAAGCATAAGGTTTTTGTTCAATCTGGGATTCAACAATTGCTTGAAAGGTGGCGGAGGTTCATAGAAAATGAAGGAGATTTACTTTTAAGATTAATTCTTCTATTGGAACCTTTGGTGTGAAACATTAAACTTGAAGAGATTTACCACTAAACACCAAATCACTTTTTTTGAACTGCTCGACGCAAGGTTGGCTAACCATGTTAGGTATCATCAGGAGATGATTTAATCTGAATAATCTCCTGATGATGCTAACAGGGTTAGCGAAACGTGCGTCGAGAAGTTCAAAAAAGTGATTTGGTGTTTAGTGGTAAATCTCTTCAAGTTTAGTTCTAAGATTAAGTTTGTATTACATGTTTGTTTCATAAATATATGTCAAAGGTATCCAAAAAAAGGGAATAATTAAGTTGAGTCTCTAATGTTATGATGTAATTGATCATAATGCTAGCTAGAATATGGCACTCTAATCTAATAAAGAATGAACAACATATACATAACACGAGCAATTTTAAATGAGTCCATGTAAGCAAAATACTTAATGTTTCATCTGAAAAGATTACAGAATTTTAATATTATTCAGGTAACTTTATGCACCATCTGACCTTTTATAGCTAAGAAAGTTTACTGTCAAGTTGTAGTCGATGGACTCTTGTTCAATCTTAACATCGATGAAAAATAAACATTGAAAAAAACGAAATATATTCCTAGATTAGTTAAATAAAAAAAAATAAGATAAAAATAAAAAATAGAATATCAAACCAGAATTTTCTAATTCTAGGATTATAACAAATGTTCACTAATTCCAATATTCTCGATTTATACAGCCAATTCATATAGAAATATGGAAATATAGAAATTCATTTTCGCTTAACAATAAATCCCGAGATTTGGTTACAAAGAATATTACCTATGAATAAAGCGCTATGATACAGATCGTCACACATCAACTTCATATTAAATGTTCAATCGTTACCGCCTCTCAAAAAAATATCCCCTAAACCTATCCAAAAATAGCTGAATCAACAACAACAACATTATGCTACAACCTAATTTAATTCAAACAACCTAATTAATTATGCTACAACCTAATTAATTTCAAAACACTGATTACACAGGCCTACAAGAAAAATAATGTTTTGGTGCCTAGGAATTTGGGGCGCAAAATCTAAATATGAAATCAGTTTTTCTCTATATGCTCTAGTTTTTCAGATACATCCACTTATGGATCAGTGTTTTTTTTTCAATTCGATGCATTCAAGTATGGGTGTACACCCACCAAATGCACACCAAATATCCTTGCTTCTTGCACCTCTCAGATAGCATAGACAAAACACACTACTGAGTTAGAAAAGAGTGGCCTAAGAGAGAAAACATGAACGTTGGGGAAAAGAATGTCTTTAACGACCCCTTAGTTGGGTGAGAGAAACCCATCTTTCCTCTACCGCATATCAAGCTGCGCCTAACGAAGCAGTTTGTAAAGGCCATTGATAAGAACAGATCATGCTTGCATATATAAAATGCCTCAGTTGAGTACGGAAAAAATTAAAGTAGGAATATTTAATGGCGCACAAATAAGACAACTTATTAAGAACCGTGTATTCGTAAATTCGATAAATGAGGCTGAGCAAAAAGCCAGGACATCATTTGTTGAAGCTGTCGGAAATTTTCTGGGCAAACGCAAAGCTGAAAACTATGTTGAACTAGTAAACAAGATGTTTAACAGTTTCAGATCCCTTGAGTGTAACATGAGCATTAAGGTGCACTAATTACACAGCCACTTAGACCATTTTCCTCAACATTTAGGAGACACCAGTGACGAAAAAGGTGAAAAATGTCACCAGGATATTAAAACTATGGAGGACCGCTACGAAGGAAGACGGGATACGCACATGATGGCCGATTACTGCTGGAGTTTAAAAAGGAACTGTTCCAAAATTCGTTCAAAAATGTCACGGAAAAGAAGCTTCTGAATTGTTCTGTGACTACTTTATCTTTGTATATAATATTTGGATAATATAATAATAAAAACTCGGTTTTTAGTTTTTTTATTTAATCCAAGAATTTAACTTAAAATAGTGTAACGTATACTAACTAAATGTTATATCTTAGAAATCTGAGCTCCTAGATAGAAATTAATGCCATATTTGAATTCAGTGCATTAAATTCGTACGAAATCAGCTCCAAATGCCCCGGCACCAAAACAACTGTTGGCCTGTGTTATTAATTGATCATCCAACATCTTGTATCCATTCGTTCATATTATTCGTCGCAAAACTAGACCGCTTATTGAATAAATAATTTTCCCAAACATATGACTGCTTATTACTGCTATCATAGGAAGTGAAATGCAAAGCCCAATCTAACAACCTAAAAATAAAAAAAAAACAAATATATAGAAGTGTGATCATGTAGAATTTGAAATGTGAAAGATGAAATTCCAAAAGTAGGAATAAGATGGCCAAAAAGCAATTACTGCCACAGCATGATCAATATTCCACAAATTCACCCTATATGAAAACCAAAATATAAGAATTAAAGGCAATACTAAAAGACCCCACTCCAAGATATAACGATATTGATCATTCTAAGAGGTCCTGATGAAACCATACAAACCTGGAAAATAATTCCATTATTATATTTTAATTTTATTAAACTACCGAAACTCCCAATACATTGTAGGTATAAATAAGTTCTAATTAGTGACTCAATGACGATATAATTGCATAAGAATTACTAAAAATAAATAAATTTTAGATTTATCTTGACCATGTGAACTTACGCACGCTAATCGAAAAAAGTTGTACGAGAAACTATATTACAAGATAACAAATGAATTAAAGGTCAACAATTTAAAGAAATGAACAAACTGAATGACAATATGTAAACAAACAATAACAGATTCTACAATATAAAATTTGAACGACTATCCATGGATTTCCAACATTTATGTAGAAGCAAAGCTAATGCTAGATCGCTCCTCTGAGATTCTAAGCATTTAAAATCATTATACTGGGTCTCAAAATCCTACACTAATCAAATATTTAATTTTTTTAAATACAAAAAATAATAAAAATGGAAAAACGTTTCGTACTATAGGATGCAAACTGTATAAAGGGCAACTTTTTTACTACAAATTCCTAAAGTTTACCGGTCATAAAATTGACCGGAAGGTAGCATCTCTAATTCGATGATTCGAAATACAGCGGCATTTTTTGTGGCTAATATTTGAATGAAACACACAAAAGTGTAAAATCCAACAAGGAATCGCCTCTGAGTCACACTAGTAACCACCTAGTAGTACCTTCTGAGAGGTTAAAATATCAAGCCTAAGTTATTCGGTAGATGTTGAATTTGGTTCGGAGCACACATTAAGCTGTGTTATCCAGTTATTAAATAGTGTTAGTTGCTGATGCGCCTTTAATACTAAATCATTTACCTTTACTTTTTCATACAATTTTAAATACATAATTTCTCTTTATAACAATAGTTTTCTTGTTGGATTAAACACACATCCGCTTCTTAAATTTATTATAAAAAAAGAAGTTAAAACAAAGTTTCAACCATTTATTTATACCATAACCAGCAAATTTGGCACTAAGATAATACAAAATAATGACAAAAAACACTTGCCCTATTAGTATAAAAAGTAAATAACCTTTGCCCTAGAAATCGTACTAATCGTACCATTTTACAAAGGGTATGATTCAATATTTTGTAGGTTATACGAACGGCCGAGCGTAATAGCCTCTAAATCGGCTTATAGAAATCCTTCCTGAGATGTGAAATATAACTAATGTTTCGTGACACCCATCAGAAAACCACCATGATACAATCAATTCGTCTATGAGAATCTTTGGTGCGAAACACTAAATTCAATTTTGCCACTAAACTCCAAATCACTTGTTTCTAACTTCACGACGCGCGTCTCGCTAACCAGATTGAATCATCTTCTGATGATGCTAACATGGTTAGCGATATGCGCGTCGATAAAAAAGTGATTTCATCAATTCTTGTATTGGAACATTCGATGTAAATACTCTAAACTCGCAGAGATTTGCCACTAAACACCAAATGACTTTTTTTAACTTAACATCGACGCGCGTTTCACTAACTATGTTAGCATAATCAGGAAATCATTTAATCTAATTCCAAAACTATACAATAGTGGCGGCTCATAGGTTTTTAAAGTGGAGGGCGTAGAAGAAAATAGTGTTGCTGAAGATTTTTTTTGCTTTCCCCTTCCTCCTTTTTACTTTTCGTGCTATTGAAACCCTATACAGGAGGTGAACCAGGAAAATGAGTTAAAGGAAAGAAAGTAAACAGAAATAAAATATGGTGTTTTGCTCTGAAAAATTGTTTACTGAGATAAAGCAACGCCCTCCCTCACGAGCCGCCACTGATACAATATTCTATTTATATGACAACCATGCATAATAAAGCGTGTAAAAATCATGAATCATGAAGTTAACCAAAAGTTACATTAATGAATGGAATAAGTCCTTTATCCCGTTTCATAAATTTCTTTTTGCTATCCATATGAGAATGCTTATATGGTTAGAGAAACACACGAGGAGAAATTAAACAAAGTGATTTGATGGTGTTTAGTGGTAAATCTCTTCGAGTCTAATGAAACAACCATTCAACATTAATTTGTGATCCGAATTTTCTAAAAACGATATTACAAATCGTAATATAAGGTGATATTAGTACCAAATGCAGTAATGAAGCGTTAAAGTTTATTCTAGAAATCATCAAACTAGTTTTTCAATAAAAACAGCTTCACTTAAAAAAAACGTCAAGACCAAAATTTAATATTCATCTATATCTGCGACTTCAAACTAAACATTTTTTTTATTTTTAATAGTTAGTGTAAAAGCATATACGATGGTTATTCGCATTTGGTGTAACATTAATATAAATATACAATAATTCAGTGCTCCTCGAGTTCCTAAATTATTAATAGAATTTTTCAAATCAATTTTCCTTCTTTTATAAACAGTTTTATAAAACATGCCGGATTCAAATTCTGAAACTTATCTATTTTATACCTCTGGAGGGACCAGACGAAAATATATTCAACACATAAACGACGTTCGGTCATGCTGGACTTGCGAGTTAAAAAAATAAGCTACCAAACAGTAAATTGATACAGGCGATATAAAAATACAAGAAAGATTTAAAAATCTATATATCAAACGATAATATGAAAACGGTTCCGGAATTGGTATTATTGATGACGATACTTGATGTATAAAACAATAACATTTTCGACATAACATAAACATTTTCCGGGATTAAACATTCCACGATACCTTTAAATACAGGGTGGAATAAAAAAACGAGTGATTATAGATACTCAGTAACTAATTCAAATACAAAAATACTTTATTTAAACAATAACGCATGAAAGATTATCCCCGTCCCTTCGCAAACATTCTTCCCCTCTCAAACTACACATTACTCACCGCATGACGCAACACTTCCAATAGATTTTGAATTATCTCTTAACGAATTCTGAGTTTCAGCTCCGTAATATTGTGTAGGTCTCAAGTACTTGTCCGTTACCCACAACCTCACCTCTCCACGAAAACCTCACTTGCCATTAAATCGGCCGATTTTGCTGGTCAAGAAATATTCCCATATCGAGAGATGACATAATTGGAAAGCATATGTCTAAAGGCGTTTATCGATGCGGTGTGGGTAGTCGACTCATCTTGCTGAACTCAACATGCGTCATGAATAAGAGGAAACTAAAATGCGTCTGAAGCTCCTGTCCGAAATGTTCAAATAAAACTGCATGATGACGAGAAAAACAGCATGGATTAAGTCAAAGTGCGCCCCGGATTCTCTCTATATTTCCAAGGAGACGTAAAGTTTTTTTCTCTACCTAGGCGACGAACTACCCATTGAGTTCTCATAACAAAATAATTATTTTTATAATATGCCTAATCGGAGAATGTGCGATATGCACCATTCCGCTGATTCATGATTACTAATATTATGATGCTGCAAATACCGTGAAGGGAGTTGCTTTACGCCTCCCAAAAAGACATGCGGAATATATAATATTCTAATAAGTCGCACCGTGTATAATGAAAATTATAAACAGCAATTTGAAATGACAGTCAAGAAAATAGACGATAATGGCAACGATATTTTACAAAAGACAAATCATCAAATATAATGAAATAATGGGTATATAAAACTTATACAACAGTCAAATATCCCTCCATATTATCAGGTGTTACGACGCTGTTCTCTGTGTTTGCTGCCTCATTCAGTTGAGATTTCATATAGACTTATCATTATACTTTAAACCAAATCAAAAACAGAGCAGACTAACATAATAGAGCAGTATGCATAAGTAACTGTGTTTTCTAAAAATTGCACTTATTTTAGCTAGAAATTAATTTAGTACATTAATCACAAGTTCTTCCATCTATTAATACACTTACTTTATCTGAAAAAAAAAGGTTCCTCAGCGAGGGATGGGCTTATCATTAGATAAGCCATTCGTTGACCCATTTCAAAGCCAGTGAGAAAAGTAGTTGGATATCAAAATTAATGTTATTTATCAAAAAAAAAATGTTGTATTATATAAATTATGTTTAAATATGTCAAATATTATAGAACAATTAGAATCAGCTGCACAAACTCCCACTCATCAGTTTCAGAGACATAAACAAGCAAGAGGCGGAAACTAAGTTTACCATCTAATCATCGTCCAAGACCTCTGACGAAATACAAAATAGCAACAAAAAATCATTTTGTACCATTCCAATGTAAAGCCCCGGTATAAGCCCATAACAAAGATTCAAAGAGGAATCAAAGATCACACATTTGTTGATCATTATGTATGTCTGCAAAATATAACTATCAATATATATTCCCATATTATTTCACCTGGCAATTACCCTGTTTACATAACTATATCATAACATCTCATAACTGATATGGTTAAATATTGATTCTGATTATCCATATAAGTCGCGGAATTATAAAAAAAACTAAAACAAAATTGAGACAAATTTTAATTCCTAAAATTCCTAATACAATTATTCCTATAAAATTATATATTAAACTACTATTGATTAAAAAAATAGCTATATCCTGCACAGAAATACCAATCAAACAATATGGTTACTGCATTTAACCGGCATCTGATGAAATAAAAATAAATTCCTTTTATGTGTATGTTACTGACCTAGCGTAAACCATCTCACCTTGATAGAATCTCTTACACAACAAAACACAACATGAATGCAAGATGTTGGTCTACTTAAATTGGATAAGTTTGTGAATAAAAAAAAACAATTATTATACACACAGAATGAAATACAATAACATAAGGGCGATCTTCACACGTTTTTCGATAGTATTTGTATAATGTAAACAATTAAAAGCAATTAAAAAATCACAATATCAATGTTTCGATATTACACAAATACATGTTTGAAGCTAATACTAAACATAATAGTTAAATCACCAAATATGTGAATATTTGTTGCTTATCTAGGGGTACTTATATTTAAGACTTAAACTATATTTTTAACATTTTTAAAATGTTTTATTCTAGTACTGACGAAAAAACTAAAATTAACAATACATAAAAAGTAAATGATATATTTTCCAAGTATTTAAAAATCAAAATTTAAAATAAAAAAAATATTAATGAATAAAATATATAAAGCCCTTTAACCTGATTTCAAAACAAAATAAATGAAAACATCACTGACAACTGTCAGGGATTAAAGTAAAAAAATAAATAACAGCAAAAGGTACGCTCCAAAATATATATACGTAATAGCAGGTGGAAAAATACCCGGAAAACATAAATACGTCGAACCTAAAGATTAGAGGGAACATCCCCTAAGAGGCGATCATTGTTGTACATAACCTAACATACAGCGGCGCCTAATTTAAAAACGACCTTCGCACAGTGAAAAATAATCCATGGGGTACTCACTCTGTTATTTGCAGAGTCTGTGTCGGTCCTCTGTCGTTTGCTGTGAGGCCCATCTCCATTGAACGCCATTTTGAAACAAACGGGCTAACACTAAAATCCGAAACCGAACCAACCGCTCAGAAAGCACGCGCAAAACTGTTTAATTTTTCCTGAAGTAGTTTGATGTTAGTTTCGATTGTTTTGTCGATAGATCAGACATCTATACCACATGCTTACATAACGATATAAATTTACATAAGAAGTATACTGTAATTTCGATATATTTTTCATTTCGGCCATCTTTTGTAAGGTAGCTGTACTAATAATGCAAATTATAGTTGGGGGGGGGAAATATATAGGATTATTTATTATATTAGATATTATTAGTTGCCTTCATAGATTAGTTACTTTTTTCCTGGGCAAAATTCAAAAAATGTGCTCCTTGTAGAAAACTACATTACCGATTTAAAGTTTAGTTTGACAAATGAGATTTCAGATTTATATTTTATGTGTATAACAGTTTAACTCGGATTGCTGGTTTTCTAGTGTAATGAATTTCTTCTAATTTAAATAACTAACTGCGTATTTTATTTTCCAGTCAACCACTTTAAATACGGTTAAGGAAACAAAAAATAGATACAATTTCTAAAGCATCCAACATGGAGGTTGAATCAGGTTAGATCATATTTTGGCATCATAAAGTTCGGTCCTCGTCATATCGCAAGCAACTTTGCTATTATTATAAAAGTATCTTCATAAGAAGTAAGAATTAATACATACACATTATATAGAATGCATATATGTACATACAATAAATAAGTGTTGCTTGAATGGATATAAAAGGCAAACTGATAACGTCGGTAAAAAATGCAATTCGGTAATCACATTTCTCATTCAGGTTATGAATTCCAAATAAACTTAAGTTGTACTTTATTCTTATGCAAACAATATGATAAATGCGAATCTTTTTGACACTTTGTAATTGTACTATTACCATTTATAAGTTATATTTTTATTGTCTTTTGTAGACCTTATGCCTATTTTTTACTTAAATATTCAATAAAAATAAGTTATTTATGTCCAAGTCAACTATTTAAATATTTTACAAATTATATTAAAATTGAAAAAAGTAAATTTGAATTAATTTTTTCCAATGCGAGTTTTTAAGGGTAATGATAATTTGACAGACATCATGTATTTTTTTTGCACATATTTGGCGTATTTTAAAATCAGAAAGCCAGAATTGAAACAATATAGTAAATTGAAAGAATTAAAATATTAGTAAATTATATATTTTTTACTTAATGTTTAAAAATCTATATTGTTTTTTACTAGTTAATGTATATCTTCTTTTAGAAGGATCTCAATTAAACAAATTGAAATCATCAAGTGATCACTCCCGCTCACCTTCAGCTGAATCGCAGAGATCTAATAAAAGTCATTCAGCATCTCCTGCATTAAATGGTAAATCACCTCACAATTCTCGATCACGAAGTCATTCAGCAGGCAGTGTAACTAGTAATCACAGTAATAAATCCAGATCTAAATCAAGATCTCAAAGCCCTAAGAATAGAAGATCAAGGTCTGCATCAAAATCAAGTCAGGGGTCTCGTGCAGGAAGTGCTGCTAGCAACAGATCAAGATCCCATTCACATTCACATGATAAATCTGGCTCTAGGTCAAGATCGAGATCTCATAGTGGAAGCAGAAAATCCCGCTCCAGATCCCACTCAAGGTCCAGATCTAAAAGCAGTTCACATAGGAATTCTCGTTCAAGATCAGGATCTGCACCAGGTTCGAGACAAGGTTCGCGTTCTAGGTCACGCTCTGGTTCACATAGATCTAGATCTGGATCAGTTAGATCAAGATCAGGTTCCAGAAACGCTAGATCCAGGTCAGGATCAAGAAAATCTGGATCAGTAAGATCACGTTCTGGCTCAGCAAAATCAATATCTGGATCCAAAAAATCGAGATCACGATCTGGTTCCGCAAGGTCACGGTCTGGTTCAGCAAGGTCACGTTCTGGTTCCGCAAGATCACGTTCTGGTTCCAGAAAGTCCAGATCTGGGTCAAGAGGATCAAGGTCGGGTTCGGCTAAATCACGTTCAAGGTCAAGATCGGGTTCCAGGAAATCACGATCCGGTTCTAGAAAGTCAAGATCTGGTTCACGTAGATCGAGGTCAGGTGGATCAGCGAGATCAAGATCCAGATCTCTGTCTGGTTCAAGGAGATCTAGGTCGGGTTCAGCAGGATCACGTTCAAGTTCAAAAAAGTCACGTTCAAGATCTAGTTCTAGAAGATCAAGATCTGGCTCAGTAAGGTCAAAGTCAGGCTCAGTACGGTCAAGATCAGGCTCAAGGAGATCGAGATCAGGTTCAAGAAGATCCAGATCAGGTTCAGCCAGATCTCGTTCTGGTTCGATAAAATCCCATTCCAGATCAGGTTCCAGGAAATCACATTCTGGTTCTAGAAAATCTCGCTCCAGGTCAGGCTCCAGAAGATCAAGGTCCGGTTCAGTAAGGTCAGCAAGGTCACGTTCAGGTTCAAGAAAGTCGGGTTCCACATCAAGGAAATCAAGGTCCAGATCACGTTCAGGTTCTGCGCAATCACAAGCAGCATCTAAAAAATCTCGTTCGCGATCCCGCTCTGGCTCACACAAATCTAGATCAAGGTAAAATTATGTCGTTTATCAATTAATTTTTATTAAAATGTCTTACACTTTCCCAGGTCAAGGTCTGGTTCGAGATCTGATGCAGAAATTAGCAAAAATAGGAAGAGATTGTTGGATTCTGACTCTGAAGATGAAGGAGAGCAAAAAGCGAAAACTAAAAAACTGTTGGACAGTGATAATGAAGAAGAACAACCAGGCCCATCAGAAGAACAAATAGTAGAAGAAGGTCAGACTAACACTACCCAACAGCCACAAGAAGACTATGATTCAGATGAGGGTATAGATCGCAATATGTAAGATAGAACATGAAATTTTTATATAAGGTTACATAACATAATTTGTATTTACTTTAGTTCTGAAAACCATGACGGTCTATCTGATTTTGAACTAATGCTACAGAGGAAGAAGGATGCACAATCGAAAAGAAGAAAAAGAAAAGATATTGATATTATTAATGATAATGATGATATTATAGCTCAATTACTTGCTGATATGAGAAACGCAGCAGAAGTATGAAAATATGATATAAAAAGTTAAATGTTTTAATACATGTTTAAAATATTCTAGGAAGACAGAAGATTAAATCAAGAACATAAACCAGCTATTAAAAAAATTGGCATGTTAGGCAAAGTTTTGTCTCAATTGAAGAAGCATGACTTGCAGTTGGCTTTTATTGAACATAATGTATTAAATGTTTTAACTGATTGGTTAGCACCAATGCCTGACCGTTCAATGCCGTCGTTACCAGTAAGAGAGAATATATTAAAATTGTTGTCAGATGTAAGTATATAAAAATCTAATTTCAAGAATCTGAGGATGTCAAGTTCTTTGAATAGATTGTAGTAGATAGGCGAGAACTGGTCATGTTGACTTAGGTAGATATTTGTAGCCTCATTCATTCTGTTTCTCTAGAAATTAAGGCAAAATTATTTAACATTGTCATGTCACTTCCCTAACATTTCACGTCAACAAGGACATGTCACTTCCCCAAGTTCTTTATATATTTCTACAAAATTATGCCAAAATTAACATGGGTGTTGTCATTATGTTGGAAAATATTGGATTTTTGCTTAAAAGACTACACAACAAGCAAAAAAAAACAGTATTTATTCCTGTACGCGAAAATCGTGATATACAAACATCGAATTGTCCGGAAAGTTCGTAACACGATTTTTTTAAGAGAAAGAGAAACGCAAATAGTTTGTGTAAATATTTATTTAGTCTATTATGTAAGTACCATTATTATTTACAACTCTTTGCTAACATAGTGGTATATCCATAATGCCTTTTGGCAAAAAAAATCCATTTTAAAAGTTTTCCCATTTGGACAAATTTTGAGGGAGCCGAATAGATGGTAGTCTGAGGGTGCGATGTCAGGTGAGTAAGGTGAATGGGGCAAAACGTCCCAATTGATGCTCAATAATTTTGGTTGGTCCTATTTGCTAATTCTGCCTGGTTTCTTCAATTGCTGCCTTCAGTCGATCTAATTGTGAACAGTAGGGGTCAGTATTGTGTAGAAGAAGCTCAAACTATATGGGTCCCTTCCAATCCCACCAAATTTTCCTCGGATGAAGGTCGCCTTTTGCTGTACTTAAAACCACTGATTCTGGCAACCTACATTTTTTTTCCATTTTTCATCACCTCATCAGAGAAGTCCTCTTCAGAATTGCAGTTTCGGATTTTTTTTTTCAACAAAAGATCGCACAAAGATATCGTTCCAACAGATTTCCCTCACTAGGTTCATCAAGGACCTACACACCGTATCAGTAGACATAGCCTTTTTTTCTAACTGACCGTGGTGCGTGGATCTTCGACTATTATGGTGTTTTCGCAATATCGGTGCTTGGCCGATCTTCCAGGCCAAAATATCCATCCCCTGAACCGACCAAATAACATTTACGACCACGGTTCCCCCTAACAGAACCATCTCCGTAAACGACACAAATATTTAAATTCTTCTATTGGAACCTTCTGTGTGAAACAATAAACTTGAAGAAATGTACAACTAAACACAAATCACTTTTCTTGAACTTCTCGGCACACTTTTCGCTAACCATGTTAGCATCATCAAGAAATGATGCTAACATGGTTATCGAAACGTGTGTCGAGAATTTTAAAAAAGTGATTTGGTGTTTAGTTGTAAGAGATTTACAACTAGTTGAGTTTAGTGACAAATATTATTTGTTTGGACCGCGTTCTTGCCCTTTTTGAAATAAAAAAGCATAATGTGGAGTAAATCCAAGTTATAAACCGACATTTTCAATTTATTTTTTTTATTTATTTATTTATTGAACGCCGCAGCAAACTGTTACACCCATATCTCATAATAATGTAAATATAGTGAGTATAGTTAACATATCTGTTTATATCAATTTTTAATATAATGCTTCTTAATTACATCTCATATCACATTGGTTATCACAATTTTATTTGTATCACTAATTGTTTGCGAATTTGAGTTTATCCAAAGTAGTTTTAGACGCATTCAAGGTATCTTTTTTGATGCGGTATATTGGGAGTTTATTCCAAGCGTTCACGACTCGGTTGACGATGAAGTGTAATCTTTCTCCAATCCTTGTTTCTTTCTTCAGTTTCTTCTTATGTCCTCTGAATCTGATGTCTATAGATCTTGTGAAGAAGTCATCGTGCCATGGAACGTTATAGAGGCCATTTAGAATTGTATATGTCTTTATAATGTCGTTTCTATTTCTTCTCTATTCCAGTGTCAAAATTGACATCACTCGGCATCTCTGTTGATAGTCAACGGCGATTTTCTCTCGGGATCCTGGTGACTCGCTTCTGTACTTTTTCTAGACATTGTCTTTTTCATAATATGGATACCAGACTACGTTGGCATATTCTAGTATAGATCTAATATAAGTTATATAAATTTTCCTAACTGTTGAGTTATGCATTTTGGAAAATGTCTTCCTCATCATATATAGCACGTAGTTTGCTCGCTTGGTCAATGCGGCAACTTGAATTTCCCCTTTAGATTTGGAGTGATTAGTATACCTAAATCATTTTGCTGTTTTGTGGTGTCCTGAGTTTGATTTGCAATGGCATAGGGTAGATTAAGGTTTTTCTTACCAATGTGGAGAACTTTGCATTTCTGGATGTTCAGCGGGAATAACCATGTCTTTGACCAGTTTTCCATTATGGTGATGTCATTCTGTAAATTATGATGATCTGTCAGTGGGTTTGCAAACAATTTTGTGTCATGTGCATAACAATTCCATCCTGCAGTAATTCCGTCACCTAGATAACAAGTATATAAGATGAACAGCATTCGGTCCTAAGACGTCCTTGAAGTACTCCGCTTGTAACAGTTCGAGATGTTGAAAGCTTTTCTCCACTTGGAATGTTCTGTTTGAGAGGAATTCTCGGATCCCTGCTAATAGTTTCCCTCTGACCCCCCCTCTATTCTAATTTATGAATTAGTCGCTTGTGGGGAACTTTGTCGAATGCTTTTGTATAGTCCCTGTAGATCACATCCGTAGGTTGTCCTCGATCCAACGCCTTTTTTCATACATCGAGTGAGCTGATCAAATTAGTGGTAGTTGATCTTCCTTGGACAAATCCATGTTGTTCAACGGGGATCAGATTTTTCCATCGCGCGTGGTCTCGGAGTCTCTGAACTATTAGTATTTCCATTACTTTTTCCACTGTGCTAGTCAAGCTTATCGGTCTGTAATTCTCTACCAGTTGTTTATCTCCTTTCTTGAAGATAGGCATAACCTCGGCCATTTTTCACGCGGAAGGTAATTTCATTGTGTCTTATGACTGTTTGAATATTTCATTAAGCCAGTTGGGTTGCGCAGTTTTTCAAGTAAATTGTTGGGATTCTATCGGGCACAGGCGATGAACTAATATTCAGTCCAAGAAGAATTTGAGCTGTTTCAATATTTGTGAATTCGACATCTTCAATTGATTCAGTGTATCTGATTCCAATGTTTGGTAAATAGTCTGTAGGTTCTATTGTATATACCTCTTCAAAGTAGTCAGCAAAAAGTTCTGCGATTTCCACAGGATTAGATATTGTGAGCCCTTAGGATGATTCTAGGTGGACCCGGTTTGCAAACGGTTTGTTTCTGAATATAAGAGTAAAATCTTTTAGCTCCGCTCTGCACGACTTGCTCTTCGTATTCTTCTCTTTTTATTCGTATGTCTGACGTGAGTCTGTTGGAGATTATCCTATATTCTTTATAATGTACTTCTGTTCTAATCCTTCTGTACTTGTACCAGGCTCGGCGTTTGATTCTGATTTGCATCTTAATTTTGTGATTGCTCCATGGCTTGTCGAAATTTTTCTTATATTTCGGTGAATGATTGGACAGTAGGCTTTGACAGATTTTACAACATTCATTGTAGTTTTCTTCAACTTCATTTCTTTCATCTTCTCCATTTTTTGAAGTTGTCAACTCTATATGTTCTTTAAGATGTTTTGCTATTGTTGGAAAGTTCGCTCTAAGGAAGTTTAGTTTTTTATTGATTTTTCAGGAGGGTCTTTCTCCTCTTCGATTACTGCTTGTAAAGTTGTGACAATTACCAAATGATCACTCTGTCCAATATTTGGTCTCAGGATGGGAGAGGTGATAATATCTTCCTCGCTCGCCAGTACCAAATCTAGAATTGCGAGGGTTTG
Source organism: Cosmopolites sordidus (assembly GCA_031761425.1). Taxonomy (NCBI): domain Eukaryota; kingdom Metazoa; phylum Arthropoda; class Insecta; order Coleoptera; family Curculionidae; genus Cosmopolites; species Cosmopolites sordidus. Next base: position 71,823 of record JARFXV010000076.1, read on the forward strand.
GCTCCCTCTATACCTTGGTGGTTCATTGATTTTTTGGCTGAAGTTAAACTCAACACAATGTTGAAGAAATTCTTCCTCCACTTCAGTCTTGGAGGTAGCTCCATGTTTTCTCCAGGTAATTGAAGGGGAATTTAAATTCCCTTGTAATTATAACTGGTTCACAATTTCCGCAGACTTTGTCAATTTGTTCTTGTCAGTTGAGTCTGATATCTTCTTGTCTTGGTCTTGTATCAGTTGAAGGTGGTCTGTAGATTCCTCCAATGATAAATTTTAATCTACCGATCCTCACTCTCAGCTATATTGTTTCTATGCCAGGGTCTTCATATTCGTGGATTATCGTCACTCTCACTGGGGTCGAACCAATTCTTTGTCTAACATAGATTAGAACTCCACCTCGTCGTTTGTCCTGTCGTTACGATAGATGGAAAAATCAGGGATATATATCAGACTATCTGGAATGTTTGAATTCAGCCAAGATTCTGTAATTATTATCATATCCTGTTGTACGGTGTTAACTTCCTCCAAAAATTGATCAAACTTTGGCATTAAGGACGATACGTATAGAATTTTTGGGTTAATTGTTAAATTTATTGTTGCTACCCCTTGCCATTTCCCTTCCCATTGACGATCCTTGGGTTACCCCTGATATATCTAATGACCAGATTTGGGTTCGATTTTTGTTTATCGATCAATTGCTCCCTTGGGTCTTTCAGCGTTTTTCTCTGCAATGGAGTTAAATCGTTATTGGCCTTAAACCCAGCAGGCCGCTTTCGGCTATTTTCAATATGTTTTTGGCTTCATTAGCGCTTTTCTTAACAACCTTGATTTGTCTGGGGTTGGTGACCTCTTTGTCTAGTTTACCTAGTCTCGTTATGTGTATCACATTCTTCGGTATTCATGTCTAGGTTTCTCGGAATACTTTCTATGGTTTTCTTATCTTCAGCTTGACGTCTAATCAACTTGACTTGCTAAAGGCATATCAAAGCGAGTGTGTTAAAACATTGTTCACAAAAACACAGAAATGATTAATATGTAAATAAACATTTCTAATTCAACACAGATTTTTGTTTAGAAGCGTTACAAGAGCAACTAATTGAAAATCCCTACGAACTTGACGGATTTCAGTTGTTCAGTGCCACTTTGACTATACAGTTGCTTAATTTTCTGAGTGTGTGCCCAATCCATCCCTACATACGAAGTGCTATCTCCTGTTTAATATTTTTTTGATTTGTGAGATGGAGCAGGTCTTCATTTCGAATCTGATCCGGCCAATATATGTGGGGTATTTTTCGCAAGCATATATTTATGAAAACTTCTGCAGTTTATTTGTTATTATATTCATCATTTTCCACGTTTCATACCCATAGAGTAAAACAGCCTTAGCATTGGTGTTAAATATATGGAGTTTGGTTTGTATCAAATATTGTGTTCACCACACACATATAGCTCATTCAAGGAAATAATGGCTGTACGTCATTAAAATCTATGACATACTCACGTTACAATGTTGCCACATCAATACCAAGATACCCTGACTTTAGCTTTTGTATGATCGATAAAACTGTAAATGAAAAAATAACACGAAAAGTTTTAATCAAAAATCAGTTTCGAAACTTCTGCTTGTGGACATGCGGCTTTTCATTTAGTTCACACAAAGTTTAATTATTCACTATCACTAAAACAATTTTCAGCATCTGAATCACTGTTCAAGTAAATTATTAGAGGATTAACTTCTATCTTTCAATCACTTCTTCTGTATGTCTGATGCTGTTCATCCAGATCTGTGGTGTAACTGTTGATATAGCTTCTTTCTACAAATCCAAACAGTTATCAATCGTTCTTCCATCTCGACCTATATGATGATTGTAATAATTTTTGGCCACCCCAATATGATCTGCCACATATTGTTTTTAGGGTTGTTCCTAAAAAGAACATTATGAAACACAAACCTGTGCCTTTAATTAGTATATAAATTACTATAGTCCAATAAAATTTCATAAAAATTCAATATTACCATTCATATAGTTACTTTTGTCATACATTTCATAGATTTAATTGCAAATTGAGACCACATCAAGATTATCTAGATTTGGATGTAGACGCTTTATCTTCGGTGATTTTAAGATTTCGTTATTCTTCAACTTTTTCGAAATTGCACTAGCTGTACCAATACTAATATTTAGTGCAGCTGTAACCTACTAAGTTATTAACACATACCGCTCTCTCTCTCAGTGTTTAAAGGCAAAAGAGGAGCCCCATTATCATGTTCCTGTTTAAAATAACTGATAAGTGACGAGATAAGTTGCTTACACCGACTGCTTAACGGTTTTAGCATTTTTTTGCAATTATAACCGCAGATATTTTACTACATAACTCACAAAAACAGAAACTAAATCAGAAAATAGCTATAGCAGCAAAGAATACAGTAAAAATAATTCAGAACGTTTGAAGGCACAATTCAAAAACGATCAGAACATGAATATAACAGATTCAATGAAGAAAGTTGTGTTAGGCCGGCAAGCCACAACCTTAAATGTTATATTGATAGCGAATTCACAGAATGCGATCCACCGCTTATGGATTTAAATTGGCAATAGATTTCTCTAGATTGATGACTTGCAACCATTATTTCCCTGAATGAGCTATAGGTACCAGCACTCTAAAAGATTCCTGAGATTTTCGTATTCTGCTCATGATCTGCTCCTCTATACTTATAATAATGCTGGCCAAGTATGTTAAGATCTCCACATCTATAGATAATCCGATTGTCAGGCCTACTTTCTGGGCTTCCATTGCAAGTCTGTTTAGCATATGAACTATATTATTATATTGTCTAGTAGAACATCGAAGAGAAGAGGAGACAAGATACACATAGGTAAAAATTTCAAATTTCTCGCTTCTATATCCACCATAGGCTACACTGAGCATTCTTATACATTTCCCGAATAAAGCGTATATTTTTGTCGGATATTCCTTTTTATTTCAAAAAGTTAAGCTGTCAAATGACCTTTCAAAGTCTATCGTTAATACGTAAAGTGGCAATCTATATCAGTTGTCTATTCTGATATTATCCTAACAATGTTTATGTGGTAGACACAGGAATTGCTTAATCTAAAGCCTCCTTAACCCAGACGTATTTCTAATCACGTTAGGATGATTTGTGCTGCTGCCTTGTGATAGTGTTTGCAGCGTTATACATGACAATTTATAAAACAGCTCGCTTGGTTTTCAAAGTGAAAAATATCGATAAACGCAACGTCAGCAAAACATTCGCCAAGAAAATAATTTTACCATGAACATTTATTATTGCTTACATTAGTATAAATAAAAGTTATCAATGTCAAAAAAGTTGAGTCAATATTAAAATAGAACAAAAATAAATATGTCACTTCAACTGTCAATTAATATATTGATAATTTTAGTTTCCCAGAGTAGATCAACAAACCTTAAAACACTCGGGAATTGGAAAAGCCGTCATGTACTTATATAAACATCCTAAGGAGACAAAAGAAAACAAAGAACGAGCTGGAAGACTTATAAGTGAATGGGCTAGACCTATCTTCAACTTATCTACAGATTTTAAAGGTAACAAAAAAATTTACAATACATTTAACATAGTGTAAAAAATATATATATTAATATTAAGATTATCCATTTTAATAAAGCTTTAAAAAAAATTACATTTTTACAAGATACATTTTCAAGATAATGGCCAATCCTTGATTGTATAACGTGAAGTTATGTATCAAATTGTTTGGTCCTGCGCCCATACCAGCCGTTATTTTTGTTATAGGCGAAACCACACCGCATTTCGACCTCATATTATCGATTAGAGCTATTGCTACAGAAGAACCGGCATACTGTTGACCAAATTATTTTTCGACGCAGTCCCGCATGTATTTCAATTCAGTTGTACGCTGTAGAGATTTGCGTCAGCGCTTTAAGCTGGATCCATACAAATAAAATTTAGGGTGTGTGTTGAATTTACTGGAACAATTTGTTTGTATTATCTGATGAACAACAGTTGGTTCGTGTGCGTGCTGTACGGCGACCATATCTGTGTGGGACTTTGTGTCAGAGCGTCTACATTGCCACGCAGGCACACAACATATAACACATACAGCCAGCACAACACAAATTTGTATTGATGTGGACCCAGCTTTAGATGTTTGGAGTGTACATTGCCACGCAGGCACACAACATATAACACATACAGCCCGCATAACACAAATTTGTATTGATGTGGACCCAGCTTTAGATGTTTGGAGACAACGTAAAATAGATTATGCCCCCAAAATTCCACCATTGAAAGGGATATTTGTCATTAAAAAATGTAACATTTCTGGAAAAAATATTTCCAACAGCGTAGATAATATATTACTGATGATTCTTGAATATCGACCTCGGCAGCTAATTTGCGAGTACTGGTTGACGGATAAACTGGAAAAGGTTTCAAAATTGACCTAGCAATGCAGTAATACATGAAATAGTATGCCGTTTGGCGAAAACCAACAAATATATTTGGTTTCTATTATAGTGAATTATCAATTTTTATTGAAAATTAACAATCCATTAAATGTGTTCACGTAATGCGAATGAACAGAACCGCTTCTATACAATTCGTCCTTTTTACGCATCCTTTCACAATAGTGGTATGAATCTGGTATGGCATGTTTCTATAAACTTAACATGGTTTTAATTCACATCTTGAATTGCACTATATTTTACTTTTAATTTTTAATATATTTTTTATTTTACAATTAAAAGACAAACTGCTATGATAAACTGTACTCATTTACATACCAACGTAGTCCCCTTACAATTCAATATATTTAGACCAATGACTAAGCAACTTTTTAATGTACTCAGTATAATTCTATTTATCCAACTCTGCAATAATATGCGATTGTCTAACCTTTGATCTTATTATTTAGAGTGCAGATTCGTCCAGCGAGCCATTTTTTCAGGTTTGGGTGGCGAAAGTAATTGCTGATAGACAAATACAGCACATGTGTAAATACATCGAAGTGTAGGTCACGGAGTTTTGCATCAATAACCCTATATATGTGCCACCATAATACGTTTTATCGTGGTGAAAGAATACTTTCATTTTGGCCGTTTATGAATATCTAGCCAGAACAGCGCTCTTCAATTAGTCTAGTAGTGAAATTAATATTCTCTAATGGTGGTTCTGCCTTTTTGTCAAATAGGCTATGAACGTCATACTATAAGATTTCTTATTTGACGCACTTTCACATGCTCCCATCCATTATTTGGACTGCTAAGACACAACAGAATCGCGCTTAAATAAGTCTAAACATTATTGAGAAAGTCTAAACACTATTAATAAACGCTGCTCCCATCGAAAACGGAAAGCAAAAAAATATCCAAGACATCATGTAAAATATAGTAGACTCAATCTATCAAAATATTTAAAATGTTAGCAAGGTTTTTGTGATAAATTTGTCAGTCGTAGCGGCTTTTGTGTGTCCCGAGCGTTCATCACCTTCATTGGATGTACAAGCGCGTTAAAATTCAGCAGCCCTCTTTTTCACCGTCGAAAAGGCAGATTCCTTTAAAGAGGATAGGAATATAGAGGAACTCCTATTATGTCCGGTGGGGTCATTACCCCATAAAGCGAAGCACTTATAACAGCTCAAGCTTTAATGACATTTTTAATTTTAAAGTATCAAAACTTGTTTGCTTTACTCGATCGCCCCAAACAAGCAACTAAAAGCTCAAGTCGGAATATTCGGAACATTCCATCTAACGATTCATACTTGACAAATATTATACTTAGACCATGTCCGTCAGAAGTAAATTTTTCGAATAACCCTCGTAGAATGTGCCAGATACATTTTTCAATAAGTTATAAATATTTTCAAAATCAGGCTGTAGAAAAAACGATTTTTTTACGGATTTATGAACAATGATAATTGTTTATCATTATCGTATTGCAGCATTAAGTAAAGAAGAACGCTTACAAAGAGACATAGAACAAATGGGACCCAAGAGAAGCAGACGTGATGAACAAACTGAGAAGGAGAAAAAGGAATTAGCCCAAGCTCTTAATGCGGATGGAAAGTAAGTCAGCCCAAATCAAGTTAACAGCTTTACAAATCAGTGTCTTATTTTTATGTGAAAAAGACATTTTTTGTTTACAGGTTCCTTTTATGTTTTCCTATTAATATTAACCAGAAAGTCAAATTATTATTTTCTTTTTCACAATTCCAAACTTGGAGTATATTCTACTCATTGACAATAACCTTGAATTAATTGCTCATCTCTTTATTTAAATCAAAATTGCAGAAAGTTAAATATGTTACAGAAATTAATAAGTATACTAACTTCTTTCACTCAAATTCAAATAACCTAATTGGTAATAGTTCCTTGGATCTGATGTGGTTATTTGTTAACAATTCGCGACAATTAACTTCTCTTGTATCCATCCAAACAGGGAAAGTTACCTTAACTTTCTGGTAATGGAAATTTATTAGGTATATCAGCGTTTAATGACAGCATCAACTGACCTTCCAGAACGTGAGAAGAATAAAAATACCAAAACATTCCATTGCGTTATTTAGTGTGCATATTCGTCCAAAGCGTTATTTCTTCAAGTTTGGGAAGAAGTAATCGCCGGAAGACATACGGCGCATATGAACATAGTTCTAAAAGTAGATCACGGAGCTTTGCAGCAACAACATTAGACATATCATCATGTCAACTATAAAGTATCGTATTTGTAAATCGCTACGTTTTCGATGGTTTACCACTGGTCACACGGCATTATATATATTCAGTACTTTATAATTGTACTTTAGGGCATTCAAGAAGTAAACTCACACTCCATTGTGCGTAAATGAAAACCCCGTTTTTTCAAATTCGATGCTTTACAGTTGACTCGACGATATTTGCAAGCATATCATCGTATTGAAAGAGCAATTTCTTTTTGGCCGTATGTAAATGTTATTTCTTCAAGTTTGGGAAGAAGATGTAATCGCTGGAAGGCAAATACGGCGCATATGAACATACTTCTAAATGTAGGTCACAGAGCTTTGCAGCAACAACACTAGACATATCGTCATGTCAACTGCAAAGTATCGAATTGGTAAATCGCTACGTTTTCGATGGTTTACCACTGGTGACAGTGGAATATTATATTTATTCAATACTTTTCAATTGTGCTTTAGAGCATTCAAAAAGGAAGCTCACACTCTATTGTGTGTAAATGAAAAATCCGTTTTTTCAATTCGATGTTATGTGCAAGCATATCATCGTGGTGAAAGAGCACTTTCTTTTTGGCCGTATCTGAACAGCACTCTTAAATTGGTCCAGTAGTGAAGCAAATACTACATAATGGTGATAGTACTGCCTTCTGCCAACTAGTCTATGAACAATATGCCACAAGAATCCAAAAGAACTTGTAGCCATAACTTTTCGCACTTTAACCCATTGTTCGGACCGCCACTTTCTGTCTGGAATGTAGTAGTTAGTTTTTACTTTTAGTTTTTAGCTTCCAACTGCTGTGGAGGGCGTCCTCGGAGTCAGTAGGATACTGTAGATCCGTGGTCGTGGTCGTAGGTTGTTCACAGTATGTTTCCACTCCACACAATTTGTAGCAATGTTTTTAGTTTCCTGTATGGTTAATGGTTGAGTTGGGATGTTTTAGTCATGTTTTCTTTGGAGCAGTCCATTGTATTTTCCAGCGTGCAACTATTAGTCAAAAGAAGTTTGTGTGGCAGATGAGTAGTATCAATGACCTACATGAATCACACCATCATAGCCTATATTTTGTATCATTTCTACTGCTGACTGATGGTGACCCAAGAAATATATCCAAGATTTGGCGAAGACATCTTATTTGGAAAACCTCAAGTTGGTCTAAGTCCGATTTTAGGAGTGTTTAGTGTAGTATTTCTGATCTATACCGTAGTACTGGCGGAATCATTCTTCAGAAAAAGCGAATTTTTGTTGTCTTAGAGATGTTCACCTTGGTCAATCAGGTACCATGATTAATCCATATTTTATCTATTGTTACAAAATCTCGAAGAAACTCAGCAGAATAGCGTTTAAAAAAAGTTAAACGCTTTTGAGAAGTGTTCATTATATCTTTAGCATTTTTTGAATTATATTAAATGTTTACATATTTAATGGAGAATATATAGTATACATCTATTTTTAGACCTCTTCGACCAGGAGATAAAGGATGGATTGCTCGTGCCAGAGTACCTATACCATCTAGTAAAGACTACCTAGTGAGACCTAAGTGGAATTCTGAGACAGATATTAGTCGAGTAAGTCTATATTTAAAAAATAAAACTGCAGGAAAAATTGAAATAATATATTGCCTTATTTTAGACGACGAAGAAAGGTTTGAACAGATTTGAGAAGCATTATAAGAACTTCATAGATAGTAAAAGACTAAAGCAGACTAGAAGGGCAGTTGAAATATCTATTGAAGGAAGGAATATGGCTTTGTAAATAAAAATCAGGAAGTTTTATGGAATGCAGTTAGGATAAATTATATATCCTATTTAATTAAATAAATATACAATGTGTTCTTTTTTTAAATTTGTCCTGAATTAATAATCAGACTGTGTTATTATACTGTATTTGTCACTTTTGTTTTATATCAGAAGTTTTATTTGAGGTGAGATATATTATTTTAAGATTATTTTATATGTTCACTTTATAACTAAGTTATCTCTAAGAAAATATACTTTTTTAAAGTAAAAATGTATTTTATGCCTAATTCAGACTTGATTGGTTTTGTTTTCCCCTCCATTAAATTTAAATTGGTATTAACACTTGAAAAATTAGAGGATATTGATAAATAATTGAACTAGTCCAGATTAAAGCTATTTATTTTTTCCATACTTCACATAAAAAATTATCAATTCTCTTTGGCAAACCCCAATTCTACGACCTAAATTACCATCTTTTACATCTCGGCCCTTTCAATGATTTATTGTGCTAGGGAAAGGGATAAACACTCGGGACTAAATCTGGAAAATAGTGTCATTTTATAAATTACAAATGTATTATTGAGGACACGAAACAATAACACAGCAATTGAATGTGGCAGGGTGAGTAGAATGTGGTAAAATGAGTGGCAAGGTTGGGTTATCGGGTTATTTTTGGGTTATTTAGTTAGTTATGTCACAAGGATGATTCTTACTTGTTGTATGCTGCCCATTGAGCACAATTCGCCAACTTATTAGATATGGTTAAGGTTAGACAAGCATAAACTTTTTTATGCACTTTAGAAAGTATTACTGTTACCAAAGTCAGAAAAGTCAATGCGTTCGATAATCATTAAAAGCTTGGTAACCGGCTGACAATGAGTCAGGAAAATGACTGTCAATGAAAATTGTTCGACAATGTTCAAGGATACAAATATATTTCTTCGAAATACACAGAAATTCTACGAACGAAATACTACTTCACTCTTAACTCTTGGCTTCACACTTGACTCGCGTTACTACTTTCTTCTAATTCAAATTCTACTCAATATCTTTTTTAACGAAAAACTACTGAAATCAAAAGTATCGGAACTGATCCCATAAAATTGATTTTTTACCCCTTATTGTTAGCAGTTGAAAAATGCTGAGGGTATAATATAGACTATGTAAGACCACCCTCTATTTTGCTGGCCGCCTTTGCTGCCTGGCCAATTGCGGGTTGACCGATCGGCTTTTTGTCAAACCCGTCTCCATTTTCCGATGAGAGAAAAGTCGTCAAAATCAACCCTCGCTAAGTTCATCTGGATTTCAATTAAAAAAATCGCCCCCCTTCCATAAACGTAAAATTTTCCGGTCACTTCATGGGTCAAAAAGAGGCCACAAAATCCAGCCCCATTTCGGGGTACAATCTCAGGTAAAATTATTAGCAGCCCGAGCTAACTTAATAACCAAGTTAAAGCCTATGTTAAAACCGGACAACTATAATAATCGCATCCCATACATACAGTTGAACCGTCGAAAGAATACCCGTGCGTCATCAACTTTTATCCATTGAATCAACTCAAAAATTATTAGTCAAATTAGTGCTAACTTTCATAATGGACGTGGTTGGTGTCTCGAAAGACGGACATTTATGTTTAACAATTTCAAGTTATCACGAAATTTTAGGAAAGTAGTCAATAAATTAATTTATTGGTCTAAATTATCATTTTATTTACTATATAAACTTTATTGTCGAGACCATTTTTTATATGATGAAAACGTTACCAATATATGAGAATATACAGGTCCTTAAACAATTGCTTTACCCATTTATCACAAATATAATTTCCTATATCTAAATACACATATATATATATATATATATATATATATATATATATATATATATATATATATATATATATATATATATATATATATATATATATATATATAAACATATATATATTGTCGATCCACTGCAGGATGAAAGCCTCTCCAGGATGCTTCCAACTCACGCAGTCCTAAGCATTCCTCTGCCATTCGGGTCCAATATACTTGATGTTATCGATTCCTCGTGTTTTAGGTCTTCTTCGTGGACGCTTATGATCAAGCGGTATCCATCCCAGGATTGCTTTGGTGTCTGTCGTCACATCGCCTCGCTATATGGCCTGCCCACCTCAATTTCAATTCATTTACCTTTGCAATGATGTCACATACTTTCGTCTGTTCTCTGATCCATGTGCAGGTCTTTTGTCCCGCTTTATAATGCCAAGCATGCACCTTTCCATACCCCTCTGTGCGACCCGAAATCTTTGAATTGATTGAGATGTAAGTGTCCATGTTTCACTTCCGTATGTGAGAACAGGCCGCACGCACTCATCAAAAACAAAATGGGGAGTTTGTTCTTAACCACCATGTTGAGCCTGCCAAATACCTGCCAGCTACACTTATCTCGCCGTTCCACTTCCCGGGCAGTATCACCCTCCATTGAAATCATTTGCCCAAGATATATATAGTGGTCCTCGACCTCTACGTCGCTTTCTAAAATAGATATTCTTCTGTTTTCATCTTGTAACTCATCTGGGTTTTGTGATAAGAGAACGATATCATCTGCAAATATAAGGTGACTTAAGTATGCATCATTTATTTTTATTCCATCCTGTTCCCAATCCAGATTACGGAATACCTCTTCAAGACAGGTTGAAAAAAAAACAGGGGATATTGAGTCACCCAGCCGTACACCCCGTTCTATATTGGTTTTAACTTCAAACAAGTCGCTGCATCTTCATCATACATAGATCTCAATGGTTTACATAGGCTCTGTCTATCCCTTGGTTAAGCAATGCATCCATTATGGCTTGCTTTGATATTGAATGAAATGCCTTTTCATAGTCGATAAAAGCCAAGTACAGTGGCATGGTGTATTCATTGTGCATTTCTATGGCCTATTGGACAACCTGGATATGATCCATTGTACTGAATCTACTTCTGAATCCTGCCTGATCTCTTGGTTGTGCATCATTCAGTGTTTTCAGTATTCTTTTAGATATTATCTTGGTGAAAACCTTGTACAATACTGGCAGAAGGCTTATTGGGCGGTAGTTTTTCAAATCCTCCTGTGTTCCTTTTTTATGAAGAAGAATCATTTCAGCATTTTCCATAGGTTGGGTATTTTTTGTTCCCTAAGGCATTTTGAGTACAATTTTGTCAGTATTTTATGTAAAGTTCGACCGCCAGCTTTCAACATCTCAACTGTTACACTGTCCTTTCCTGGACCATTTCCATTCTTCATCGCTTCTATGGATTTGTCACTTCATCCAACAGGATATCTGGCATTTGCTCTTTCGTGGGTTTTGCTCTCTTTAACTGGTTCCGATCCTCATATAACTTAGAATAAAATCTTCTGATAACCTTTAACATTTCCGTATGTTCTCTGCAAACTGTGCCATCCTTACGCATTAATCCTTTTATTTCTCAGCTTGTGTTTTGCTTTGTTTATTCCCTTGTTTTCTTCTAATGTTTTTTGCACTAGCTGCATGTTGAACTGAACTGAACTGCACTGCACTAGCTGCATGTCTGTTAGATCCATCTCCTCTGGGTCTTGCAACACATCAAAGCGGTTCGACAAAGCAACTTTACCTTTCTTCGATCATATCATTCCTATGCGTTCTCTTTCACAGTTTATCCTAACATTTGCTTGTACCATTCTATGGTCACTTCCGACATTAAAACAGTTAAGGACAGTACAATCACAAAATATTGTTTTATCGTTTGACATGATGTAGTCAATTTCACTTGTGAGACCAGTTGGACTTTTCCATGTCCATTTTCTGCTGATTTTTTTCTTATAAAACGAGTTCATAATATACAATTCTTGTCCTTCCGTAAAATCAATCTGTCACCTCGACTGTCCCGCTCACCACTTGCATATAGGCCAGTTGCATTTTCACCTGTTCTTGTTTTTCCAATTCTAGCATTAAAGTCACCCCATCAGAATTTTGTACGAGTACTTCTCGTTATCTAGAAGCTTGGCAATATCATCATAAAATATTTCAATTTCCTCATCATCTTAGCTTATAGTTTGTGCATAAGCTTGGACGATTTGCAGCTTAAACTTTTTATTAAGTTGAATGACGCATTGGGCTAGTCGGTCAGATATACTTTAAAATTTAACGACACTGTCCTTCAACTTTCGGTTAATGAGGAATCCAATTCCACCGCATCGTCCATTCTCCGTACCCCGAGTGTAAAGTATGTGAACAGTTTGATTAGCTCTTCGTCCTTTCTTCGTATTTCACATAGCCCTATGATACACTATCAACCTACATACCTAATGTAGGTTGTCAAGCTCGATCAACAATTCTTGCAGTCGTTCATCCGTTTTCATTGTCCGAATATTAAGTGTTGCAATGTCCAAAGTTCATTGGCAGCCTGATCTAACCCGGTGATTTTTAGAACCCTCTGCGTTGGGGCAGGTCTTCCCGCTGCCGTAGGTAGTTGTCCCTTGACCTCCGGGGAATGAAGGCCGTATTTGAAATTGTAAAGCCATGTTGGGGGGTTGGACCGTAATCTGCCACGCTGGTCCAGTGCGGGTTGGCAGATTTGTACGATACATTTATTTGTACATATTTATAACATGAAATTATAAAATGTCCTGTTATAAATCGATATTTTAACGTAAAATTTCGAGTGAGTGTCATGAAATTGTAGTTAGATGTCATAGATTGAACGGAGAATTTTGTAGGTCAAAATTGTACGGACAATTTCAAGTTATCACGAAATTTTAGGAAAGCAGCCAATGAATGAAATTGTTTTGTTACTAGACAAAATAAGAAATGAAATTATTTTGATATTGGTCAAAATCATTATTTTATCTATTCAATAAACATTGTTGTTGACACATTTTTATATATTGAAAATGTTAAGAAGCTGTGAGAATATATGGTTCTTTATAAGTTGCATTACATATTTATTGCAAACATATATAATTATATAAACATATTGTACAAGGCAATTCCCACTTCTATTTTACTTCGTTCGGGAAAGTCTGTGGTATTGATCTTTGCACAAGGTCTGCTTGTTCCAGGAGAAGAAATAACTCGATTGTTCTTTTCTTGATAGAGTACACAGTTTTCCTTCATATTTTTAATGCTGCCAAATTAAGAATTATTTACATCTTGAATGGTTAAAAGAGGCTCTAAAGGTCCCCCCCATTCATTTTTTTCCATTTCGAAATACTCATAGACATTTAGCACAAATTGTTGGGCTTGCGATTTCAGTGCTTTTCCTGACATCTGATATCACACAAAATGTATAATTCAATCTCTCAAAATAGATACCTTAAAAGTTTGCACTATTTATATTTTCGTTATTATTTTGAAAAAGTATTTATTTTTCAGTATGTTTTTAGAATTAGCCAATATAAATTCCATTTTTATTAAACGTTTGTAATAAAATGTCTTTGGTTAGATTAGAATTATTGAATAAAATAAAACTATGAATCTTTATAAATACTTACTCGGTAACAAAATAATTCATAACAGTATTTCTTATAAGAACTTATCTCACAATAAAACTGGACTTTACAACACAAAATTTTATTAAAAAACACAATAACAAAACAAGTCAAATGACAACCAAAACAGCTGAACTCAATAGACGAACTTTTAACCCGCGGTACAAACAAACACCTTTTCAGTTGTTACTTTCTCATTTTACCGCGCTGCAACGCTATCTCATATACGAAGACATACTTATTATTTTTTTCATATCCTTCTCACTCGTTCGGTAAAATAAAAAGAACATATTCAGACAGTCTATGATATAAGCATAAATTCATGACGCATGGGTAATCTTTCAGAAGTTCAATTGTTAAGAACCGTTTTACTGCGTTTACTTGTAAATCCTGTATTTTCGGCTAATCCTACTGTCTTTATAACGCATGTTCCGCTTATTTCATAAAATATTTCATTTTTGGATATCTGCAATCAATACTTCCATCGTACGATATCAACAACCGCGGGCAGAAAAAACAATTTGATTTAAAAAAAGTAAGGTAAATACGCAGATATCGTATTTACCTAGGACATAGCGTAAAGGTGTTTAGTAATATGGGATGTCCACATTTGCTCAACTTTTCCTTTCAACATGTGATTCAACGTGCCTTTCAACTTCATGTCATTCTGCATGCGTTAGCGCGTGTATTCTAGCGAAGGGTAAGAGGTATGCCTTCTTCCTGCCCACATGTTTGCGTCAGTTTCATTCGACATTTCTGGTGAATTCAGTAAAGACGGTTTTTTTAAAGATTAAAAACATTTTATTTTGTAAGTACCTACTGTTAACTGTGTAATTTGTTTCGTGATAATTTGTTTCGTGAATACATCTAATATTGTCATGTTAGCCCGTATGAGTGCTGCTGTGACGGTGTTGATAAGAGCGCGGAAAAATGGACATGGACATTAGATATGGACAAAGGAATATTTAGAATAATTACTTCAATTTACTACAGGAAAATATATACTAATAAAATGTTCCTTACGCACTCAATTTCAATTTTATTTAAAATAATATATTTATTTTTTGGTCTTAAATGTATTTATTTAATTTAATTATTAAACTACTAAAATATTAGTATTAATAATTAAACTACTTTGAATTAAATTTTGCAAACTATTGCAAAAACTTGAAGATTATATCAAGAAGTTGAAAGCGAAAGCGCAAGATACCCAACATGGGTCGGAGTCGGTGCTCTAGCTCCGCGTCTCTTTGTGTGTCATATCTTTTCAATTGCGTCATTGCATTCCTCTCGTTCAACAACGCATGCATCTAACCTTACAACAGATGCCCTCATCTTGACGACCAAAAGTTGAACAAGTGTGAGCATACTTATAATCATACTTTACTGACTCATTTTGTAGAAAAGTGAATTAATACTAGCTTAATTTCATCATTGTGTTTACTTCGTATTGTTACTTTTTTACCATACAACATAAAAAACTAAACAATCCAATGTACTCATAAAAAATAATTTAAATGAATTTATAAACATCTCTTTGCAAACACCTCTTTGTGTATCAGACCTTGGCATGGTAAAGGGGCTTCAGTAAGTTAATGAAGCTTTAAGTTATGCCATCTGGAGCGTATGCTCCAGAAACCTCAGACTAATATGATTCAAAATCTGCCAACCCACAGTGAACCAGCGTGGCAGATTACGGTCCAACTCCCAACATGGCTTTACAATTTCAAACACGGTCCTCATTGCCCGGAGGTCAAGGGGAAACTATCTACGCCAGCGGAAAAACTTAGCACCCTCTGTCCCAAGACAGAGGGTGCTAAGAATCATCGGATTAGATCAGGCTGCCACCGGACTTTGCACATTGCAACACTTAATATTCGGACAATGAAAATGGATGAACGATTGCAAGAATGGTTGATCGAGCTTGACAGCATACATTGGGACATCATAGGGCTATGCGAAACTCGAAGAAAGGATGAAGAACTAATCTAATTAACTAATCTAAGAACTAAATAATTAAACTGGAAACAACTGATCACATACTTTACACTCGGAGTACGGAGAATGGACAATATGGTGGAATTGGATTCCTCATTAACCGAAAGTTGAAGGACAATGTAAAATTTCAACGTATATCTGACCGACTAGCACAATGCGTCATTCAGTTGAATAAAAAGTTAAATTTTCAAATCGTCCAAGCTTATGCACCAACTATAAGCTATGGTGATGAGGAAATTGAGGTATTTTATGATGACGTGGTCCAGCTTCTAGACAACAAGAAGTGCAGGTACAAAATCCTGATGTGTAACTTTAATGCTAGAATTGGAAAAGCAAGAACTGGTAAAAATGCAACTGCCCCATATGGAAGTGGTGAGCATGACAATAGAGGTGACACATCGGTTGATTTTGCGGAAGGACCATAACTTTATATTATGCACTTGTTTTATAAGAAAAAAATCAGCAGAAAATGGACATGGAAAAGCCCACCTGGCCTCAAAAGTGAATTTGACATCATGTCAAACGATAGAAAAATATTTTGCAATTGTACTGTACTTAATTGTTTTAATGTTGGAAGTGACCACAGAATGATATGAGCAAAGGTTTGGATAATCTGTCAAAGAGAGCATACAAGAATGGTAAGATCGAAGAATGGCAAAGTGAATTCTGGGAAGCTGCTTCAGAGGGGCAGCGATTTTGAGATTGTTTTGTCGAACCGCTTTGCTGTGTTGCAAGGCCCAAATAATCATAGGAAATGTGAACCGCCAACAGAAAAAAGTTGCAAGCAGTAAAAAATTTCAAATGAGAGCATTAATTTAATGAAAAAACGGCGTACAATGAGGATTGCAGGGAGTTTTTTTGGCAGAGTCGAGTACTTTGAGCTTTGCAAAACTATAAGAAAACGTATTCGAGAAGAAACGCGTCGGTTCACCATGCTGTTAGTTTAAAAAACACTAGAAGAAAACAGGGGAATAAACAAAGCAAAACACAAGCTGAGAAATAAAAGGACATATATATTTGCTTTAATGCGTGAGGATGGCACAGTGGATAGTGAACGTACGAAAATGTTAGAGGTTATCAGAAGATTTTTTTCACAGCAGAACCAGTCAATTAAAGCAATGCTCAGGGAAGAGTAAATGCCAGATATCCTGTTGGATGAAGTGACAAATGTTATAGAAGCGATGAAGAATGGAAAGGGTCCAGGAAAGGACAGTGTAACAGTTGAGATGTTGAAAGCTGGCGGTCGAACTTTACATAAAATACTGACAAAATTGTACTCAATATGTCTCAAAGAACCAAAAATATCCATTCTGCGGAAAAACGCTGAAATAATTCTTCTTCATAAGAAAGGAGCACAAGAAGATTTGAAAAACTACCGCCCAATAAGCCTCTTATCAGTATTGTACAAAGTTTTCACTAAGATAATATCTAAAAGAATATTAAGAACACTGAATGACGCACAACCAAGATAGCAAGCAGGATTCAGAAGCGGATTCAGTACAATTGATCAGATCCAGGTTGTCCAACAGGCAGGCCATAGAAAGGCACAATGAATACATCATACCACTGTGTTTGGCTTTGGATCACAAAGCAAGCCATAATGGATAAATTACTTAACAGAGGGATAGACAGAGCCTATGTGAGCCTACTGAGATCCATGTATAATGAAGCTACAATGACAGTTCACATCGATGATTTTGAAGTTAGAACGGGGTGTACGGCTGGGTAACTCAATATCGTTTGTTCTTTTCTCAGCCTGCCTTAATGAGATGTTCCGTAGTCTGGAGTGGGAACAGGATGGAGTAAAATAAATGGTGCATACTTAAGCCACTTTAAATTTGCACATGAAACCGTTCTTCTGTCACAACGCCCAGATGAACTACAAAAACACATACAAGATCTGCAAAGGGCGGGAGAGCCATTTGGCTTGAAAATAAACCTGAAAAAGAGTCAGGTTATGTTCAACAAATTTGCTGAAAACAGAAGAATATATATTTTGGAAAGCGTTTTAGAGATGGTGGGCCACTACATATATCTTGAGCAAATGATTTCAATGGAGGGTGATACTGCCCAGGAATTGGAACGGCGTGTTAAGAGTGGCTGGCAGGTATTCGGCAGGCCCAACATAGTGTTTAAGAACAAACTACCATTTTGTTTGAAGATAAACCTTTTTGATCAATGCGTGTTGCCTGTTCTGACATAGGGAAGTGAAACATTGACACTCACATCACAATTAGTTCAAAAACTTCGGGTAGCACAAAGGGGAATGGAAAGATGTATGCTTGGAAATACAAAGCGGTACAGAAAGACCTGCACATGGATCAGAGAATAGACGAAAGTATGGATTGGTGAATTGGAAATTGGAGGCGATGTAACGCCAAATGGACCAAAGCAATCCTGGGATGGATACCGCTTGATCATAAGCGTCCACGAAGAATTTCTAAAACACGATGTATCGATAACATCATCAAGTATATTGGACCCGAATGGCAGAGGAAAACTCAGGACCGTGCGAGTTGGATGCATGCTGGGAGGCCTACATCCTGCAGTGGATCCACAATGGCTGGATGATTATGATGATGATGATAAACATTTTGGCGATATAACTATTTTTATAAATTGAAGTGATTGCGCACGCCATTGTATGAAACGATTAATTCAGTTATCTTTTTTAATAAGTACCTTCTCTAGTGATCACACTACCGACCGCGCGAAGCCAAGCCAAGCAAGTCCGAATTTAGTCTGAGAAATAAACGCATGAATCAATATGTAGCATGAATTAATAAACGCATGAATGCCAAATGAGTTCGGGTCGGGCCAGGCCAAGCAATTCAATGTGAATAGCCACATACTGATACATACATACGTTTGCTTCTAAACCGAAATCGGACTCGCTCGGCTTGGCTTGGCGGTGTGAAGGTCGCCTTAATCATTACCGACTTGCCATGCTGGTTGTCTATATTTATAAGTAATGTGGGATTGGGGATTATATGAAGGCTCTGTAGAATAAATATATACCATGTTTAAGAAGGCCCGCAATTTTCGACTGCAAGTAATTGTATGAATTTTACAAAGTTGTCAAACGATTCAAATACATTTACGTTAACTATTCATGAAAACCAAACAAAAGGGCTCTGAATATGTCAACCCCCAGATGTTAGTAAATTAATCTCTTCTTTTATACCATACGAACATCAGTTTTTCTTACTCATGATAAAAAGTTTTTGACTGAGACTTATTCTTGTTACCACTTAATGTTATATTGGTGAATTGTTTTACTTTGTCATTACGCTTTGGACGAAGGTCACAACTGAAAACTGTTGTCTATTGTAGACAACTGTCTATTGTAGACTGGACACAGGAAAAAATTATGTCATAAGTTGGGCTATGTTTTACAGAATACAAAAAACCCTACTCTTAAAATCTCTGCCCGTGTGTTGAGTTGAAACCACAGGAACTTCATTAGATACTATATGTTTTCTGGAAATTATGGTTGAAGCAAATATCATCCTATTAAATAAAATTAATCAAGAGTTTACAAATGCATAAAACATTTAATACCAAGGTTATTATCATCTTATAGAAACTAGTGGCGGCTCCTGAATGACGGCGTTGGGGCACCGCCCCTCCAGCATTTATCACAGTGAACAATTTTTCAGAGCAAAACACCATATTTTATTTCCGTTCAGTTTCTTTCCTTTAACTCATTTTCCTGGTTCACCTTCTATATTCAATAGCCTGAAAAGTAAAAAGGAGGAAGGGGAAAGCAAAAAAATATTCAGCAGCACTATTTTCTTCAACGCCGTCCCACTTTAAAACCCACGAGCCGCCACTAATAGAAACACGAGGTTATAAATGTAAAAGTCCTTTATTCGCAATTAAAATCAAGTGCCTTTAATGATTTTCAACACCTCAAGTTATAAAACAACAAATTAAATAAAATTTCTTTTATTATAACAATGTACATATGACACACTTTTCGAGTAGTACTTCATGGTTTTTCAAATAACATATTACATCCAAGAAAAATGCTTTAAAAAAGCAGAAAATATTTTGAATAGAAATCCCATATTACCATATATACCATACCATTAAGATTTGGAGTACCATTAAGTTTACGTCAATTGAATTTAGAAAATACTACATATTGCACTATATTTTTATGGCGATTAGGAAATGTTTTATTTCCTCAGCTGAAATTGTCCCCCTTTGTGGAGGCCATGTGGATGGAACGTGCGACGAGAAGTTCAAAAAAAGTGATTTGGTGTTTAGTGGTAAATCTCATCAAGTTTAGTGTTTCACACCAAAGGTTTCAATAGAAGAATTGACATTGACATGTTCACGTCTGTACCATGGAGGAGAACCTAAAGCGGCCCCTACCTTATACCTTAATGGTATATATGGGGTTTCCATTAAAAATATTTTTTGCTTTTTTAAGCAGACTGTGTTAGCCACAGACCATGCAAACTTACCAGCAACATAATTTTATAAAAAGAAGTTGTATAAACTATTTTGTTGTGTGTACAATTGAGATTCCAATTATTTTACTACTTATTAGGGTTTCAAAATGATACAGACGCTGCAACATGGTTGCCAACATTAGGCCCTCCTAATAAAAATAATTTTTTTTTGATTCTATTGCAACATGGTATAGCAACTGCAACCTACCCACAGACGTTCAACTTTGTTTGCAACATGACAAGTTGGCAAACAAGTTGCAGGTCTAGAAGCTGCTTTAAATAATCATATTTGATGTTTTATTTGACTGGTTCCTATAGTAGTATGGTAATGTGGCGTTATCTGAACATGCGCGAAAATAAATATTCGATTAGGAGAAACCTCTATTTGTACAGTGGCTCTCTTTTTTTATTGACAGTATAAAGAGTAAGTAATACCTTTGAATATATAAAGATTGAGTAAGAATTAACAGAATGATTCATTCCTAAACAATTTTTACCTTGTACAACTTGTCACCACCAGCAGGCAGATAGGCATAAGAATAAGTAAATAACTTTTCTCCATTTTTCTTCAAACTGCTTTACAGGCATAATAAGCACAAATCAATTGTACATTTGCCTATACGGTTTTACGAGCTGCATAGTTTTATAAGAAATGTGTCATATGAGTTTAACCAAAATAACCTCAAATTTGTAAATATCAAGTTTATTTATTTTTGTTAAGCCTTTAAAATTGTGTTTTTGTGATATTAAAACAATGGTTGAAGAACTTAATGCAAGTTGTACAAATATTGAGAAATATGAAGATGTGGGGTTTACATCAGACTTTGCTCAGTTATATAAAAATTACAGTAAGACATCAAAATTTACCCAACAAGAAAGAAGACAATTGCTATTAAAAGAACAAAAAGAAAAGCGTCACAATTATGTTGATGGTTTGAGAGACTTATCGGAGGTTTTTTTTGAAAATGAGAAAATTGATTTTTCTGAAGATGCAGAAGTTCTAGAAGATATGGATGTTGAGAACAATGTTAAACCAAAAAAATCAAGTGCATTTCATTTTATGAAGTCCGAATGGTTTTGTGAAATTCCTGAAGATTTAGAAGATAACTGGTTTATTAAATTGGTACCCGAAGGGTTTAGAGTATTAGTTGTTGCCAAGCGACATAACACCATTGTATTTAATGAAAAAGGGAGAGTTTTGACACTTAAAACATACCTACCAGGTGGAGGTCTTGATAAAAGTAATGGTTTAACAGTATTAGATTGTATTTACAACAAGACTATAAAGACAATATTTATCTTAGACTGTTTACATTGGAATACAATGTCCCTACTTGATAGTGAAACAAACTTTAGATTTTATTGGCTGAAAAATAAGTTTGATGAACATTCTAAATTAGTAGAAACAAGCAAACCCTATAAATTCTATGTACTTGATTTTCTTCCTGCACAAAGACCATTAATTCAAGATAAGATATTTGAAATACTTTACATAAATAATATTCCAATATTATATGAAGGAGTTACATTTTATCACAAAGAAGTGCATTATATATTTGATGAAACACCATTATTAGGATGGTTGTTTTCATATATGTTACCTGAAAAATTAGGTATAGATGTACCTCCAGGGAATATGGCAAAAATGCCAGGTAATTATGAATGTCTGGAAAAATATATTGAACATTTGGAAAAGAAAAAAGGACAAAGAAAAAATTGGAAAGAATTGAGGGAAGAAAAGCGAAAAATGGAAATTTAGTGTGGAATTATAGTGTTTTCTTACAGTTTATAAATATTTGAGAAATTTAAAAGTAATATATTTTTTCATGTGCTAGTCATATTAAAATATTTAAAAATTTCTGAAAAAAATTCTGAGAAAGATTTGTGAATGTTTGCATTTCTCATAATTTTACATAAGGTTTTGTCAAATTTTTAGGTAATAAACTCTGTTGTGAAATTGGTTTTAATCTTATAGGAAATAGGTTGTATACATTGTAGTATTTTCATTTATTTTAAAAACTGATCGATATAGTTATGGATAAAAAATATTTAAAATTAAAAATATTTATTCACATGTTGCTTTATTTTGATGAATTCAATAAATTTAAAAGTATAACAAGCATAATTATTAAACTTTAAGAATTTTCTCCACCAAATTACTTTGACTTCTCAACGAGAATTTCGCTAACCATGTTAAAATAACAGTAAGTCATTTGATGATGCTAAGATTATTTAATCTGATATTAAACATCTCTTGAAGTTAAATACTGCGATTTGGTGTTTAATGGTAAATCTCTTCTAGTTTAAGGTTTCATACTGACGATTCCAATGAAGGTATTGAATCACAATTATGTTGAAAAAAATCAATACCAGGTAAAAATGCGATTTAAGAGGATATTGTAGCATGAAAGAAATACTGTTAATTGTTAAAGTGTATCTTTTACTATAATAGTTTTATTCATTGTAATTAAAACTTTTTAATGGCTCCTAATTTCTTTAATAAGATTCTGATTCCCTCTGTTAAGATTTTAACTTTCTGTCAAAAAGGTTTGGTTTTAATATCTGTACATTATATTAGATCAGCTGTTTTCAACCTTTTTTTTTGACATAATATATTATCTTATTACAATTTCATTAAAATATTACCCTATTACTGTTATTAATTCGATTAAGCTTTTTATATAAAAGGAAACAACTACTTTCCAGTCATTATTATTTCTAACTGGAAAACAATATTTCACAGTCCAACATCTTGATTATCATATTAAGTATCCCATTTCTTCATTATAACTTTTTTCTTATAAAAACTCATTTGATGGTTTTTTTGACATATTTCTGGCAACAAGCTATACGCGGTGTATATTAAGTTGCATATTTTATTACGTTATGATAGGGTATAAAAATTACAATTTTGTATCAAGATATAATACTGTCTGTAAATGACGGTTTTCATTATGAAGACATCCAGTAAGCTGTAGAACCATTTGGAAACGCTTCAAACAAAATTTGTTTGAAATTGTTTTCATGACATTTAAATTATAGATATACGACGTGTGTGTGAGGTGTTTACTAGGGTGAAAATCTTAATGGGGGGATTCGATGACATGTTGACCTGCGTGGTGTTTGTGGAACAGGTGCTTGTTGAGGTATAGCTTCATTTTGAGTGTTTGGTATTCTAGGAGTTACTGTTCTAACTGTTACCTGGTTAGGGACATTGTCATTTTCCATTCTATTTTCATAGAAATCAAGTCTTCTCGATGGGGGTATCTGGTCGAGGTGTCTCTCTTGTCTCGAATCTCCGTGTTCTCGTATTTGTGGTTGGCCTGAAAAAGTTCTAATTTAATTTATATGACGTTTTACCTTCCTTTGGTGTGCACGTTGTCTGCTAGAATCAGATTCAATCGAGTGCGCAAGTCACGTCCCAGAAAAAGACGTGCCGGGGTAAGTCCTGTGGTGGTGTGTGGTCCCTTGCGGTATTTACGAAGGAACTCATTCAAATCGTGTTGTAGGGGCCCTTTGGTCGATTTTCCACTTGGCCAATAGTAGGTAGGAGATATTGGGGCTGTTATTTTATGATATTTAACTCCACTGCCTCGTAGGAAGTTTTGGAATTCCTCTGATGTGAATTGCGTTCCATTGTCAGACACAACAGTTACAAGAGCACCGTATGCGTCGAATACTTCGTCGAGGATTTTAACTGGTGCAGTGGTTGTTGTTTTGACTTCCAGTCATTTACTATAGGCATCCTCGATAACGAGCAGCATTGTGTCTGCAACTGGACCTGCGTAGTCGATGTGAATTCGTTCCCAGGGTGCCTTCGGATACTCTCAATGATGTCCTTGTAACTTGGGTGGGATATATGCATGTGCCGCACAATTTGCGCATGATTTATTGTGACATTCGTTTCATTTTTACAATGCCTATATGTGCTGAGTGCAGGTCGTTCAGTATTACTTCCTTTAATATAGGCGGTATAACGACTGTGCTCGAACATTAGGCAGTATGCAGCAAGGGTGTATCTGGCTTCTAGTGCTTTGTATTCGTGTCTCATGAGATCTTGCCCTGATTCCAGTAGTTGAACTATTGTGCCAAGATATGCGGCGTTCCTTATTTCCCGCGCAATGGCTTCCGCTCGAACTGGTAGCTGGGTTATTTGGTTTATTGCGAAAAGGTCAAAATCATCGTATTAATCGCTTTGGACGTCTTGAAAACCACGTCGTAATTAAAATTGGCCAAGTAATCCGCGTAGTTCGCGAGCCACTGATGCAGAGCACGGGTAGGATTTCTTTGGGTGCAATATCTGGGTCAACGGCTTGTGATCGGTATCCAAACTAAAGTGGCGAGCGTAGAGGTCTGTCATGGTCTATTGCCATTGTCTGTAACGTTGCGGCAATTTTCTGGTTTCATATACGAAAGTTACGTTGTGCAATGTTCTCACGGTTTTTTTTTTCAATCCCACTTCTGACATCACTTTTGTGTTTGTGGGTTGATAAATAAAATGCAGTTATTCTATGGTTAACGTATATTACAAAAGTTGAGAGCCGGGTTTGGGAGGTTAAGATATTGCGTTAGGACGAGTGAAGCTTATGTGTACAGGTCGGTCGTCGGACAGCAAGAGGCTGGACTCCAGCGCGCGGAGTATCGTACCAATTGCTAGCAAATGACAATCCTATGGTCTTTAAGGTTGATACACAGTACTTAGGGCCAATACACACCAAAATGCAAAATAACATAATATATTAAAGATAAATTCAAAATACCTTTTTTTTTAATAAACAGAAATTCAGAAAATGTATCTTGTTTTACTTACTTATCTATATTTCAGTATTAAGGTGTTTTTAAGTAGCTAATGAAAACTTTCGCCTTTGACTTATTTTCAGTCAATTTTACTGCACTAGTTCAATTTAAGTTTTAATTATGTGCGACAACCACTCATGCATCCGATATCCTGCTAATTTTTTTTTAAACTTTTGTCTCCCAAATTCAGTTAGAAAGTATGGCTTCATTTCAAGTCAGTAAGTAGGCAGTCTCCGAATCTGCTTCCAGAATTACTGACCTGAATTATCTTCTCCTCCAGAGGAGTATATGAGTAGTGAACTTTGCTCTTCGCATCTAATAGTTTAATACTCTGCTTGTATCAACTTTATAATTTTTATAATCCGATACGATCTTATCCAGTGTGCTTGGAATGATTTCATGAAGGTTGACGCTGCAGCGATGGAATGGATTGGAAACCTAGATATTAATGTTTAGTTCGTCTGTGTGTTGTTTGTCCCTTGTTTGTTTTATTTTTCTTGTTCTTCCCTTTTTTTAAACATTTATTATTCTATATGTTTATATGCTGCATGATGCCATAAGAATAAATAAATAAATAAATAATCAGCTTGTAGTCAGCACGCCTTTTTGAGAAGATTTTAAACTCTCCTTTAATGTGTTTGGCAGCGTAGATTTGTAAATTCCTGCTGCAAATCAAGCTGGCAATCTGTTGCCAGCTGCTATTATGATAGGCGGTGGTCTGCGCCTTTTCCTTGGTTTGGCTTTGGGTTATTGGTTCTGAGTTCTCCGTCTCAGAATTGGTTGTTTCGATTTCTGGGTGTTGTGTACTGTTCGTTATTCTATTGCCAATTCTAGCGTACTACTACGGAATACTAGCCAATTCTACCGTATTGGCTAGTATACAGTAATTTTTTTGATAAACTGCTTCTTGGCCGGCTATTTGACAGTTGTGAGGTCTTTTGTTTGGCCGTTTCTTGGAGGTCCTGTTTAAGATTAATTGTGTGACTAATCTTAGTTTGTATTTTGGTTTTATGAGCTATGATTTTTCGCAACCGGCAGATTGTATTGGTTAATCTTTAGTTTTCAGCTTTTAGCAGCGATAGTTCCCCGCAAGACCTAATCCCGGACTGTGTAGTCTTTATCGTCGGAGGCATGATTTCTTTCTATACGTTTTGCATGTCTTTCTACGTTTTTTCCTTTTTAAGAATCATGTGAGATTGTTTGACTATTAAGTATTTTACATTTATTTAATAGTGTATAATAAAGTACTTTTTAATTTGAGTGTGATATTTAAAAAATATATGTAGTTGGATAACGGTTTCCCGCTGCCCTATAATTAAATAATAATTAAGAAGGTACGCCATATATTAATATACCCTCAAATATATATATATATATATATATATATATATATATATATATATATATATATATATATATATATATATATATATATATATATATATATATATATTCGGCACGTTCTTGGCACGTTCCCAACAAACGGGACACAAACGATCGGATGTACTCCCGGACTAATAGTCTAGCGTATTCTTCCATCCGCGAAACACTACGAACTAACACAGATATATATATATATATATATATATATATATATATATATATATATATATATATATATATATATATATATATATATATATATATATATATATATATATATTTATATACCACCCAGTAAAAATGATTTCATGTCAGTAATACTATAATAGTTTACATAAATAATTATAAGATCATAGTAAGCAAATAATTAAAATTACAGTCCACCCTGTTAAAATTTAACAGCTGTTACCTTTAGTATGGAATGAGATCAGGGTCCACAATTTCTTGGACGTAAGGAAGTGCGGGCATTTTTCCTCTGATGAAGACTAGAGGTGACCTAGAGCCATAAGCAATGGCACCCCACATCATAATCCCAACAGTGATGAACATGCCGTTCAACAAAAACCTGCAGATCTCGTCGTTCACCACATCGTCTTCTCACCCGTGTCCGGCCATCATGCATGCCAACCTAAACAAAATCGAGACTCATCACTAAACACTATTTTGTTCCATTCGTGATCCCACAATAGCCGTGTTCTGCACCACTCAAGTCGATTGCGTCGATGCTCTGGAGTTATAGCGCCTAATGCGGACGATATGAAAAAAGTCCAAAATTTCTTATCCGACGATAAACACTCCGTATTCCTAGGGTCCACGGGCGTAGCCAAGCGGGGTTCAAAATCGGATATTTACTGCAGCTACAAATTTATCCTAATGCCCATGCAGCGCGAATCACAAAAACCGTTATAAAAAAAGAAATTCCCAATTGATAAAGGTGAGAATTTAATCATATTCTGTTAGCATGTCCCTATATCTTTCACTGTTAACATTGACACGATTTTATCATCGTCTTCAAAAAAGAATAAGGTCCTATCACTTCTATAGCTCAAAAATCGCATTGACTTTGTGAGGATAAAGAGGTAACTCCTGAATCATTTTTCATCAGCCTAAATCCTGCATTTATGTTTGTTCACAAACCCATTAGTCAGAAGTGCGCTTCATCGGAAAAGGTTATTTCTTCCTAAAGGGGTGGTTGCCTTCCAACAAGCATTTTAATAGATACGAATATTTTCTAAGCGATGTTGAATTTACATTTCAAAGAGTTGCCACTGTAAAGATCGCTACACTTTTATTCGAAAAACATAGATAGTCAACAACAGATAGTCCTTTCTACTTCTGTTATGTTATAGTATACTTCAGATTTGTTGGTAATGTATTTCAGCTAATCTTTCGGCTAGCGAAGAAGTTTCAATGAACTCTATGGTCAGATTAAGGTTAATAAAAAAAGAATCGTCAGAATCGTGCCTATTAATTTCCCATGGAGTCCTTACAAATTTGTGCAAGAATATAGAATACTAAGTCGCCCGCTGGATCAAATTTCCTTCTTGACATTATTGTATCTTCTTGATTACCACACTGAAATCCGACCTTACGAAAACGATCATTAACTGTCTCGGTTATAACTTGGCTCCAATTTTAGCAAAATAACGGGTATCCAATAGTTTAAATTTATTTTACTGAATTATGGGCAGATTCGACAGTTTCAACATTTATTAATAAGTGCTTCATATTAATGTTCGATAGTGGTATTCATAATCTGGCGACTTGAAGGGCGAAATGCAGCGTCTCTTTTTACGGGTGGTACTTGGATGAGTGATCCTCCGCAAAGAAACTAGGCTTGCGTACTGCATTTCAACAAACAAGAGTCTGCATTTCAACAGACAAGTTGTCTGAAAAATAATTTCTCATCAGTTAGGCCAGTTTGAGACTGGATAAGAACGATATCTTCTGAAATGTATTCTACGCCAGGCGGTAGACTTCTGGAGACACTTAAGGTTATCCACAATCTAAAGGTTAATAACCCGAGGTGGTGCTGACCGGGATTAA
Organism: Cosmopolites sordidus; assembly: GCA_031761425.1. Taxonomy (NCBI): domain Eukaryota; kingdom Metazoa; phylum Arthropoda; class Insecta; order Coleoptera; family Curculionidae; genus Cosmopolites; species Cosmopolites sordidus. The sequence continues at coordinate 100,469 of JARFXV010000076.1, forward strand.
TAAATAGCCTGATGCACCTGTTCTGAGAGATTTCACTGTATAAATATGTGTTCGGGTAGGAGGCACACTTTACAATGGTTAAAATGTAAGCCTCCATTAAAAGAGTATTCAATTATTATTATCTCAGATATCTCTGGACAACAGGCATTGGCATTTGTAAGATACAATTCGCTACAACAGTCTGGTTACCCATCCAACATTGATGATGAAGTTCATCTAATGTGAGTACCACCATGAGCCTTACTAGTCTTTGGTTGGTGCTCTTTCAATTGGCGTAGGATTAGAGGAGGGAGGTTCAACGGTTTCCACGAATGGCCGGTAACGACCTGAGCCAGATATACTGTATAAATACATCTAATGTAATTTTTATTGCCTAGAGCAAAAATTCAATTTTATTACAGATAAGCTAAAAGCTTAATAGATAGCGACACTATTATGAATAAAAAGAAAATAGTAATTTGCAAAGAGATCTCAAAAGTCACAATATATAGGTGCTGGGGGACCAACAATGGTTAATTAGACAATAGTATTATGATTATTTCTTTATTGAAAGCCTAACTGTTTCTATTACAATATACTTCCAGTATATTATAAAAATATTAAAATCTACTGTGTTGACTAACTACAAAGTTATGGGGTAACTCTTTTGGGGTCACGTGGGAACATTGATGTTTTTCTAACGTTATCCAGTCCGAGATACAACATAACGACTCGTTCCAAACCAATTCCACCGCCAGCATGCGGAGGACAACCATATTTGAATGCATCTATGTAAGCTGATATTTTTTCAATGTCTGTAAAGATATAAATCAGCCTGTTATGTATTTGAATGTTGTATATTAAAACATCTACTGTCTAAACTAATTGGAGATTTTTCATCAAACCCCAAAACATTTGTAAGTACTCTTGGAGACAATTATCAGCAAAATATGTAGACAGACTGAACAAGTGATTTGGTGGCAGTGTAAACTCCTATTTTGAGACAATACTATATTTACCAATTCCGTGAAATTTCGCTCTCTCGGTTAAAAATTTCGGATCGTGAATTCTTTGAGCGCCACTTAAAATTTCTTCGCCTCTCATAAACATATCATAAGAATTTGAAGCTTTTGGATTCTGTGGATCCGGCATTGTATAGAAAGGTCTCACCGCTAACGGATATTTGTCCAAAATATAAAAGTCAGTATCATATTTGGCCTAAAAACACAGATGTCACATTAGATTGTAGATTTAAATGAGTTTTTGAATTGAAATTTACCTTTACTAAGCGGCCAAGTAATTTTTCAACAGGGGTGCTTAAGTCGTCCTCTTCACCTATTTCAACTCCAGCTTCTTTCAACATATCCCGTCCTTCTGCATATTTTAAAACTAAAGGAGGGTTTAAGAAGGTAAAAGGTTTTGCTGGATATTGTTGCCCAATAATAGAAATGTCATTGCTGTATCTAAAATCAAAAAGAATGAAGTGTTCGTCAATTCAAACAATAAATGTGCACTATTAATATATTGTTGCAAATATTTAGTACTGTGAGTAACAGTGACAATTAATTGGATAAAAAACCATTAATTAAAGAACGTTTTTAATGCTACTAATTTATATTTTCTTTATTTCAACCTAATCCGAACTACAGACAATTTCACTTGAGAAAAGTAATAAGCATGGGCATAATATTTATACTTATCCATGTATACTAAATTACACTGTATAATACCTGTTCAGAAGGAATTTAATTCCATAATTAAGAAACCCATTGTCGATAATATATATTTAAAAAATGCAAAATTTCAAAGGATAGTTTGACTGTTTCAAAGGACAAAAAAAAGGTGCTTAGTGGTAAATCTCTTTTAAGTTTAGCAGTTCACGCTAAAAGATCCAATGGAAGAATTGAGTTTAGAAAGATGCAGACGATTATATCTTATTGGCTTGTATTTTTTGTGTTCAATATTTCAAAGGAGAAACAATTAAATATGAAATATTAAATGTATATAGATTTAAGACCTATTGCTGTGTTTCAATAAGACCAAAAAATCAGCAGGTTTTACACTGTTCTTGTTGTGAAATGTTGATCCTTTTAAAATATCTGTTGTAGTATCAGTTAAATAAATACTATAAAAAAAACTGCTACATAACATAAAACTATTGCTTACCCATCTCGCAATCCCTTAAATATTTGAGTGAAAAGGTTGCCAATAAGCAACATCACTTCATGATAATGATAATGAAAAGCCATTTCCAAATCTAGTCCAGTGAACTCTGTTAAATGTCTGTGAGTGTTTGAATCTTCAGCGCGAAAAACACCCCCTATTGTAAAAACTTTTTCAAAATCAGCTGCAATGGCCATTTGTTTATAAAGTTGTGGGCTTTGAGCTAAATATGCGGAACCTAATGCAAAAAAGTTTTATATAAGTGAATGACATTATAAAAAGATAAATTACCTTTGAAATAACTAACAGTAAAAACATTGGCGCCACCTTCAGAAGCTGCAGGAATAATTTTTGGTGTATGTATCTCAACAAAACCTTTTTCAGTGAGACAATCGCGGAAAAGTTTACAAACACCAGCCTCTAATCTAAAAGTAAATAATAATTATATAAAATATATGTAACCAAATATAAAAGAGAAACAATATAATTAGTTTTACCTAAATATTGCTTGATTAGTTGCAGTTCTTAAGTCCAGCACTCTATTATCTAATCTGGTATCTTGATTAACTCGAATATTTAGAGAATCTTCATCCTATTAAAATATTAAAATGAAATTGAAAACCAATAAAGTATTTACATATTACTTCTGGTTTCTCAGGTCTACTAGCATCTTCAATTTGTAAAGGTAATTGTGGAACTGAAGATGATACAACCCATATTTGTGATACAACTAATTCAACTTCGTTTTGTGTACACCCAGCAACTCCTAATGGGACTTCTGCAATTTTTGCTTCAATATCTACTATACTCTCTTTTGAAATGCTTAAAGAAAGAATGATACAATATAGTTAAAAGCAAAAATTAATCTGCTTAAGCTCACTTGCTTGAAAACTTTACCATAGCCTTTGAAATTGTTTCAGAGACACTTATAAGAGCTTGTGCAGTAAATTCCCTTTCACGTAGTACAATAAAACATTGTTTTCCTCTGGCTCTAACAGCATGCAATCTACTGCGAACCCATACAATCTTATTGGCCAGTGACTTATTTAGTTGCTTAATATAAGTAAAAGATCGTTGGGGCGCAGATGGGTCTGACTGAATTAATGGTAAGACTCCATATTTTCCAACTGATACATCTACTACAGAGTAAATAATAATTAATGAAATAATACATTTGAAATACGATGAAATTTGCTAAATATAGACAAACTTGCTTACCTTCATTAATACTTGTATTTTCGTTAGTATTAGCAGCTTTATGTTCAGCTTTCTTGGCAGCTTTTTCGGCTTTCTTGGCTTCCTTTTTTGCAGCCTTTTTGCTTTCTGCTTTTTCTACGTCTTCTACCATAGTGCGGAAACTAAAAATAAGCCCTTATACCATGACTTACATCAGCTTTTCAGAATAAGATTTTTTAACAAATTATTTGTATATAACAAACATCACAATATCTAACAAATGTATAAACAAAAAATGCATTACTTACTACTGTAAAAATGTTTATACAAAACTTGCCGGCCACATGGAACTTTCTAGACTTTATGACAGTTACTGTCAAAAGTTGTTGATCTTTCAAAAACATATGGTTTCCATTTATCAACATTAAAAAGGATTGCCCACACATTTAGACAGGTTTATTTCACTATGCCTTATGAATTATTATGCTTGAAATTAAAAACAGATTTTAAAAACTAAAATATTTCATATATAATGACAATTTTTTGATTTTTTCTATCCTTATTCCTTTTTTATATCCTATTTACTACACTACATGTTACACAAAATTGTCTGCATCCTTTAAAATTATGCAAGAAAAACATGTAAAATAGTACAATCATTTAGGATTTAATTACACCAATTTAAAATTATCCCTGTATAAATTGTATATTTATTCCTGTCATTTGTCAGATATCGAGAAGCGAACACAAATTGTAAACGTCATTCATGTGAAAATATATATAAAAATCAGGTGTTAGAAGTTAGCTATTCCATTTTTTATTTATGTATCTAATGTAGATATTAACGTCAATAAATTTCCATAAGTGAATATGTGGAATTTATTTACAAAAAATAAATATAGTAAGTTTCTTTCACTAGACAAATAATATTGTATTAACCACTACTAACCAATATTATAACTGTAAAGTACTGTACTTTTTAATGGATATCAAAATATTTGTTTAAAAATAAATTTATAATATGTGGTTATCAGTTATTATAAAGTTAATTGGATATTTATAAATCCCAGTGTATCACAAAATTAGCTTTAGTGTCTGTTAAAAAATTTACATATGGATATATTTGAAATTGAATTTAAGGGTATGTTATAATTGAAATTTATTGGAAATTAATTATGCCTGTTTTATTTTGTGATTGACAAATTTTCCGCCTATTTATATATATATATATATATATATATATATATATATATATATATATATATATATATATATATATATATATATATATATATATATATATATATATATTTAGAAATGACAGATATTGAAAACTAATTTTTCTGACATAGACCATTCTTGTAACATCTAATATTCAAGTATTACACATATTTAATATGTAATTAGGATTAAACAGATTGCATACTCTTTTTTTTTTAATATATTATTTTGTTTCTTATTAGATATGAAGCACACCATTTTAAGGCTATTTGTGGTTTTAATAATCACACAATCATGTTTTGCCCCACCTGTAACTCAAAACAAAAATGATGGAAATAATAATCCTTCTGATTCGGATTCAAGAGACTTGGGGGACTATATGGAATACTATAGATATCTTCAGGAAATAGTTAAAGCCCTAGAGTCAGATCCTGATTTTCGACAAAAACTGGAAAGAGCTAATGAAAGTGACATTAGATCAGGGAAGATAGCTGATGAATTACAATTTGTTTCACATCATGTTCGAACAAGGTAGATATATATTTTTTCTGAAGAAAAACTGCCAGTATATTTACAGTTAAATTTTTTTTTCAATTCAGGCTAGATGAGATAAAAAGAATTGAACTTCAGAGATTAAGGGAATTTACTGAGAGGAAACGAAAATTAGAATTACATAATAATTTGTTAAGTGACGATCCAACTCATCACCATTTGGATCAAAACAATCCGCATACATTTGAAATTGAAGATTTAAAAAAATTGATAGCCCAAACTACAAAGGTAGGTAATATTATTGTCATATGGAAGGCCTTAAATTTCTATTTTTATAATACAGGATCTGGCAGAGGCTGATACGAGAAGAAAAGAAGATTTTAAGAGATATGAAATGGAAAAGGAATATGTAAAACAAGAAAAACTTAATCATACAAATGGTGGAGATAGAACAAAACTTGAAAATGAATACAAGGTAAGTGAAACAAATTAATTTAATACAAATGATAATTTTTATGTAAAGATCAGAATATTTTTTGAACTGTTTAGCTAGAGTCAATTGTATATTAATTTATTATAATTTAAAGCTAGTTTGGATTTATATCAGATATAAATCATAATGCAGATTGAAGATAGGTTGTGTTATGCCTGACTTGATGCTCCTCTTGTTAATATTAAAACTATGTAGTAACTTCCTTCTCTGATTTGAATAGTTTTCTGGCTTGGCTTTTATAGTTTAGATGACACATGTACATATATTGTGATTTGAAAGTTGTATGGGTAATGAAATGTGACAAAAATGAAAATTTTCCAATTAAGTGTTTAAATTTTAAAATATTTAGGAAATGGAAGAAAAACATAAGAAACACGAAAAACTTCATGAACCAGGTCATAGAGCACAATTAGAAGAAGTTTGGGAAGAACAAGACCAAATGCAGCAGGATTTTGATCCGAAATCGTTTTTCATGCTTCATGACATTGATGGAAATGGTTTATGGGACCAGGTATTAAGATATTATATTCTATGAACTATATTAAAACATATCTATTACTGTATAAATTATCTAGAGATCAATCTGTACAGATTCTAAAATGAATTGCTATATATAATTACAATGTATGTAATTAGCAGATTGATAACATGCAGAAATAATATCATCAGTTAACATTTAAACGGGCATGCTTATAAATACCTAATTAAAAATGTTTATTAGTGTGTTAATATAAAGGTGACCCCTCAAAAGCTTTGCGTAAAGTATTTATTTATTTCTATATTTAGAAATACAAGTCAGGGCTAAATAACCAATTTATGAAAGTTTAGTTCTGATTGCAAAGCAAAATATAAAATAACAATAACAATATTATTTATAATTTTGAGTTAAAATAAACAACAAAGTATTATCAACATTGATAGAGTACTTGTACTCTGGAATAACATGAAAAAATATAAATGTAAGCAGAAACATTGATATCGCGTATCATATAGCAGTTATCTGAATTTTAAGTGATTAAAGTTTTTGGTAAGTTGAATAACGTGTTAGACCAAATGTCGAATGAAAAAAATGTTCTGCGAAATAGCAAATAGATCTCATTCTCAATCAATTCAAATAGAAGCGAAAGGCATTGGTAGTGATACAATTAAGCCAAGATTGGACAATAAACTCTGTGAAGCATGATTTCATCGTAGTCTTAAATTTAGTCAAAACAAGATGTTTATGAAATATTTACTAAACTGCCTCTAATAAATTAATGTGTTAATTGAAAGGGTGGGTTTTAAATTGGGCAAGTATATTGGAGTTTGAAGCATGTACAATGCATAAATTAAGACTCTAAGAAACTTAAAACTTTTAAAATGTTTATATGGACCATATGTACCATACATTTGAATATAGATAATGGGATTCTATAGGATTTAATGACACCTGTGTTGATTAAATCCCTAAATTACTTGTTTTTACTTTCTCGATGCTCTTTTCGCTAGACGAATTTTCATCATCAGGAGATGATTCAATCTAGTCAATACATTAATAATACAAAAAGTTCAATGTATAGAATAGGTAATTTATCTTGATTCATGGTTTGCTTACATTGTGCTATTTGAATGTTTTCAAATGCATTCTAAGCCCTGTCAGTGTTCACATTTCTAAAAGATCTTAAGTTATTAATATTTATATTATGGTCATGCTCAAGTACTTGTTGGGCTACACATTTCTCTTTTCTCCCTTATCTAATGTAGGCAATATCTTCTTTATATCCAGTTAATATGGATCTTTTAGTTTGCCCAACATACCTTCAACAATCTGAATAGTAAATGAGTCTACAAACTAATTAAAAAACCTTCTAGCTTTAAACTTTTTCAAAAATAACATCATTGCAATTTTTGCATTGTTTTTTAGTAAAATGCATCTGGAATGCATGCATGATTAAGGAATATGTGCTAATGTAATCTATAAAACAGTGGTACCAAAGATCTTGCTAATACAAGGTTGTTGATATTACTTTTTTATATGGAGACCTTTTTTCATAGTTTTATTAAAAGCAATTTACAGCCGATAGATGGAAAGCGGTATTGCTGGCTTGGCGATTTTCTGTGCAGAGTTGTAGATTTTTTTGACTGCGATATAATTAATTTATTTCTATAATCGATTATGTTCCCGTCATTATTTCTCTGGTTATGACTAGTTCTTTCTATTTGTCTTTTTCCATACATATATCTATTCCTATTTTGGATTTCTAACTATTATTTCAATTCTTTATGCAAATTCATAGTTGATAGTTTCCATACAATAATTAGGTCAAAATATTGGAACAATATTTGGCATGTGCTGATAAAGTTTTTTCATATTTTGTTTATTTGTAATTACTTCTCTATTTAAAAAAACCCACTTTTAATATTTATATCAGTTTTTATTCCGACTTCCGATGTTTTGGTTTGTTTTCATTCTAGATATATTATTGGATTTCCATGTGCTCCAACAATATATTAAACGCTATTTGAGACATGAGTATTCTTATATATTTTTATGTTTTTCCAACATAATTTATTCAGTTTTTATCTATGATGTATTCTATGTTTTATTCATCTTTGGGATTAATTGATCTATTATACTTTTTGTCTTTTAATTTATCGAAGTCGAACGTATTTTAGGGTTATTCCGCCTGTTGTGGAATCTGATATTTTGTCGGGTCTTTTGCAAATATCTCTTATAATCACGCCACATTATTAGGACAGAAGAAGAGAGATTTATATTTCTGAGATTATATGTATCTCTTATTATTTTTTTCCTAGTTAGTTTACCGTCTGAGAATTAACTTCTCCGTTTTTCTTTTATCATCATGTCACTCAATCTATTTTTTTATATTGCACTTCTGATATATGCCCATATTTGCTTGTGAATTCCTTTGCGATTGAGAAAAGTATAGTTACTTAAGGAAATGTTTGTTTTCGAATAATTAAAAGTTTTCCTTCATTCGGTTATTGTTCCTAGAACCCATTTGTTTGGTTACCTTGTTATAAGTCCCTTGTTAGAAATTTTATACATATATATGGAAAGACAATGAAGTCGGTGGGGCCAAGTTCGGAATAAAGGGTCAATGCAACATCAATTCGTAGAGTAAATTGACTAATTTCGCTGTTGCAGCGGACGGGTGCATTGTCGTGGTAAAACAGCATTTTTTTCTTCGCTAAATGAGGTTTTACAGTAATTCAGCATAATACTCTTCTGTTATTATCGTTCGCCGGGTAAGCGCACTGTTTTGACCGTTCCTTCGTATCTGGTCCTTCGTAACTTTCATATATTCCAACTTTCACACTGCGATCGGCCGACATGATATGGATTTTGTTGGCTATTTTCCTATTTTTTTCGTATTTTTTAGTAGTGACTTTAACGGGGTGTCCTGAGAGCAAACAATAACTCGTGCTGATTCGACCACATCGAAACTTGGTAAATCACTTATCAATTGAAACTGAACCACTTATAAACTGAAATGTAAACAAGTAGAGTCCCCATCATGTTTTTTAAAACTTGTTATCGATTTTTGCGCTTCTTTTTTCACCCAAAAAGTAGTGTCTAATTAATACACGAAATTCGCTTATTTTCTATAATGGGTAAAATATCGAATTTATCTGCTTTCAATGACTGTCAAAACAAAATAAAATGTCATATCGGCTTGGCAGCCACAAAGCGTTACTAGAAAGGAAGCTACTTTTTGGAAAAGCCTTTGCGTCCAATCTTAACTGATTTCTTTTGATTTTGATAGTCTGCATGTAATTCATTTTTATTCTATCTTCTTTTTTTTTTGTCATCATCGGATGTCATATTTTTGTTTTTTAAACCTCACCTATGCAGACCTGAATATGTTCTTCTACAACATTATTCTTTGTATTTGTTAAATGACTTGTTTATCGTCCATGTCTATCTCTACATTATTTAGCTATTTTTTATATCCTCTCTTTTACCGTTTATATGTATATTTTTTGTTTCGTATTTTCCCTTTCCAGGGATTTGATTCTTCTCTCTTACAATTCCTTATAATTAACTTTTTTTCTGCTTCGGTCCTGTTCATTTTTCATTTATAAAATGTATTTTTCTTTTCATTCTTTGGTTGTCTTTTTCTATTATCTAATATCTAATGTATTATGTTAATGCTTCGCTTACGTAGAGTTACTCAAATATACTTACTTGTGTATATTCAATGAGCGTGAACTTAGTAGACTCAAATTCACCCTTTTATCAATTTCTTATATTTGTTTGGAGCCAAATCTGTACCTGTATGGATTGATTTTTGATTGAGTTGTGAATGTGCGTTAGAGTTTTATTATAATGAATTAGTGTTTTATTATACTTACTTGTGTATATTTAATGGGCGTGGACTTAGTAGTCCCACCCCAGAAAAGCATTGTTGCTATGAAAGTTGATGTGACGTGTGTAGATAGAGTAATGAGACTGATTTTTATAATGAGCCACAGTGCCATCAGCAGCAATGTAAATCTATGCCCTTGTTAATATATTTTGCATAATTTTTCCATAACATTTTCAGCACGGATGTTTAGAGTTCCTGTATGGTTTAGGGCTTATGTTTGTAAACATGTTCCTTCAATCCGGAGTCGTCAAATCAATTTTGCAATGAAATTGTTAATTTGATCGATGTGGTTTATGATGGCATTACTGTTCTGATCTGTTCTAATCGCTTATTATTGTCTGTAGGCAACAGGTCTTGAACAGTTTGAATCTTATAAGGAGACATGTGCAAGTAACTTTTCAAAACAAATTGGGTGAAGATTAATCCGTCCTAATTGTGTACCACGTCGACGAATCGATGTTTCTGGAGAGTCCTTCATATTCTGCTCTATACGCGCAATATTTTTAAAGCTTCGCACTGTTCTTAGACTTCTGACATGAGGCCTATCCACAACTATTTCAAATTCTTGAAATTGCTGACTAAACGATAAAGTGTCGTTTTATGAAACGCTGGATGCTTAGAATATTTTCGTCTACATTCAGGCTGAGTTACAGTAATCGAATTATATTTTAAATATAAATTACAGCAAATTCACTGCATTCTTTTAGCGTCTGTTTATTTATAATAAGACTTGCACCTCTGTACTACACAACAACCAAACTCAAACTGTTATTTTACACTTTATTTTATTTTAATGATTAGAACGAATAATTCATAGTGAAATATCAGATATGGTAACAGAAGAAAAAAAAAGAAAATGTTTTTATCAACCGTTTTAAAGTAGAAGATAGATTTGGCGCATTATTTAAAAGAAAATTAATCTTAATAAAATTGTGACAATGTTCGAAAGTTATGTATAGCGAAAAACGAATATGTATAGTATATCCAAGCAACTAGTACGAGGATCGTTCAATAAGTCCTTAGAAAAAGATAGAAAAACAAATTGTTTTAAGTAGATTTTTTATTTTTCAACATATTCTCCTTTTAGCTCTATACACTTTTTCAAACTCTTCTCGATGACCTCCTCGTTCAATGTGAACCGTTGCCCGCTGAGCCATTTTTTAAGTTTGGAGATAAAAAAAGCCCCTGGAGGCCAAATCCGGCGAATACGGTGGATATTGTAATAATTCGAACTTTGATTCCATGATTTTGGCCATTGAAACTGTACAGGTGTGCACCCGTCCATTGTTTTGATGGAAGAGGATATTTTCAAATGAGGACAATTTTTCTTCATTTCTTCGCTCAACCAGTGCATTAACGATACATAATACTCTTCAGTTATTATTTTTCCTTTTTTCAAGTTATCGCTGCAGATGATTCCGCTTGAATCTCAAAATTGTGGCCATAAACGTGCTGGACGATTTCACCGTCTTCGCCTTCTTCAGAGCCCTTTCGCCTTCAAAAACCCACTGTTTTGATTAATCCTTTATCTTTAGAGTGTAGTATTGTACACGTTTCGTCCACAGTTGTGTATCAACGCAAAAACTCCACTGAGAGCAAACGCGGCACCCATCATGCCGATTTTTTTTACACTCTATTTTTCGTGTCACAGTGATGTTTTTACTTGCCAACATATCGTTAATTGAAATCGCTGGGTAGCAAAGCGCAGTGTCGTGATGCAGCACCTAGATGTTCTTGATGTTTCGTCTTTGGTCACACACAATTGAGCCTTTTTCGAAATCTTTCAAGAACCTCACGGTAAAAATGCTGGTTTACAATTTGGCATTGAAGCACAAATTCCTTATGAGCAAACTCCTGGCTATCAAAAAAAGTATATCAGCATGTTTTATATCATTAATTTGCTCATTCTGTTTTTTTTGACAGTGTTGAGGTTGATGTGTGCAATTTCTGGTACTAACATCTCATTTCTAGATCATATTAAAAAATCTCAAACTGGTAACCAATGACACTGGCTAGCAAAAAAATTAGGGTAATTTTCAATCCGCCCCAAAAAGTCAAGACATGTTTTCCAACTGTTGTCCCTATTATCCATTTGATCCCGCGAAAGGATTTTCGAAACCATTTTCGCGAAGATTTTATTCATACACAATTCATTGGTCAGAATCAAATGAACCGTTGTGTGAGACAATTTTAACTCTTCTCCGATGATTCTGACCGTCAACCGACGATCAGAATGTATAAGATCCCGGATTGCAAGTGCACATTTTCATCACTTTTTGTAGTGGCAGACCCTCTACTGCGAGGTTTGTCATCAATCGAAGTATGGCCTTAAGAGAATGCTTAAACCCCCTAAAAACCTGGGCCTTTGGCAAGACATTGTTTTTATAGGCCTATTGATGTTTTGCAAAACTATTTCAAACTAGTACGGAAGATATATCAGATGTTGACCTGTCACCCTTTAAAAGATGAAGGCAGATCAAACGCTACGCTACCAATCTCATTACTTTATTTGTTAGCACGCCGCTTACACAGCTTGAGATTAGATTAATTTAATATATCGATTCGATTTAAGGCGATAATTGAAGATCAATGCTCACTAACGGATTGTAGTATCACAGGAAGAAGACAAAGTGTGTATATTTAATGTAATATTATTTTTTATAATTAATTAGCAATATTTCACAAAATTGGTTTAATCAGAACTGTTCTAAACACCGGTATTCTTCAATAACATTTTTCCTGGAGCAGACACCTATTTATTCTATATTGCCTTATATACAAGTGCACAAGTTTCAGTGTAAAACTTTAATCAAACCTCAAAGGTTTATTCTAAATGAAAAATAATAATTAATATCATTAGAACAGTTCTTAATTATAGTTCAATTCTCATCGTTTTTCAAGAACTTTTTGATGATGGAAATTAAATTTAGAATCATCTGCTAAAGATTGGCCCATTGAAATGTGTGCACCCACAAACATGTATCAAATTGTTTTTGATTTCTTTAGGAAGAAGTAAAAGCTTTATTTATAAAAGAACTAGATAAAATCTACCAACAAGGAGCTCCTGAAGATGATATGAGGGAGAGAGTAGAAGAGATGGAAAGAATGAGGGAAAGTGTGTTTAGGGAAATGGATATTAATCGAGACCAATTTATTGATTATAGAGAATTTCTTCAGCAAACAAACACTAATAATTTTAAGCAAGATCATGGATGGCAGGTAACTATCAAAATTCTTGTCACACTGTAAAATGTAGTGTTTATTTTATAATTAGTCTTTAGATGAGCAAACCAAACCTTACAGTGATGAAGAATTGGCAGAATATATTAGATTACAACATGCCGCAAATCAAATACCCCAGTATGGTTATCCACAGTATCAACAAGTAATTTAGATTATACATTTGTTATAACAGTTTACCTGCATTTCTAATGTTTTAGGCCCCTCCAGGTTCTTATCAACAACCACCTCAAGGTTCTTATCAGCAGGTTCCTCAAGGATATCAACAAGTTCCACCCAACCAACAATTCCATCCCGGACAAGTTCCACCAAACCAACAATTCCATCCCGGACAAGTTCCACAAATGGCACCGCAGCAATTAGTAAGTTGTCATCATTGAAATGTCCTTTTTTATTTATACTTTTAACTTATAGGATTTAAATACTAATGAAGTATATCAACAGCACCCTCAACCACCTCAACAACAATATCAACAAGTTCCACAACAACAATTTAACCATCCACAACAAGTTAACAATATACCTGTTCAACAAAATGTTCCTCCCCAGAAACCCCAATATCAACAGTCACCCCAATATCAACAACAGAATCCCAATCAACAGTTCCAGCAACAGCCAAATCAACAAGCACCAAATATTCCAGTGCAGCAACATCAACAACCTCCTAATGCTGTTAATCAGCACCCAAATGTGGCAAATGTTCCATCCTCACGACATCAAAATAATGTTCCTCCTCAAAACGCTAATCAACAAGAACATGGTAGTTTAGGGCAAAAATGATCTAATTAATTTTTTACAATGAATTATTCTATGATTTGAAAAGTTAAACTGATTTTCTGTTAATTTTTTTAATAACTGATTCTCTGTTTATTTTTTAAAATACAAGTAATTTGTAATTAAGGCACTCTGAATTGCTGTAAAAATATATTTCACCAATTTTTAAGGAAGTGTGAGCGATGAGTGTTCCTAAAACTTAAAATAGTTACGGAATTCACAATTTTTATTTATAGTAGTAAATCAGTGTATATGTATGAAAATTTTGAAGTTATAAGAAAATTTATATTAAAAAATATGCATTCAAGACAGAAAGGTAAATTCTGTAAAAATAATAACTTTTTTAGCCTCAAATTCAGAAATTTCATACATAGTAATCTTTCTTTTTAGCTATAACTCCGCCTCCTATCTTATTTTTTCTCAACTGGTTGCGCGACGTTCCCAGACCTTTGGTCGAGTGTTTAGTTATTAGTAATCTAAAGTTGAAAAAAAAGTTTGGCTTCAATTATTTAAATAATTATATCGGTAACCCGATATTATTCGCATTTAGTAATATTCTGCAAATATTAAACTTTATCATGTGATTAATATGAAGATTAATAATGAACTGTTAAAAATATATTTCATCTCATCTTTCTAAAAACTAGACGTTGAATAATTTTCAAATTTTAAGCATAGTTCAATTACATATCCTTTTTCATAATTACCGAATTGCAAATCTTAGCTTGGAAACTTTTTTTGCATAGATTCGCTTGTACTTCCTTAATATCCCTTATAAATAGTCGTTATGAATACAGACATTTATTAATATAATTATAAATTGGTAGTATTAATAGTAAACAAAAAAGCATTTGTTTCATCTGTATAAATCTTGTTTTCGAAATATTACTCCAATTAATTACTCTATATTGCTTGATCACTTTGTCAGTGATTTGTAACATAATATTTTTATGAGTTTCCTATTAATAGATTTTTAAAACTGCAACATATATTTAATTTATCTTCCACTAATTAAAGCTTAAGCATATTTCAAACTTATATACTATAAATTTTTTCTATAAATTAAAAATTTTTATTTACATGTTGTTCATGGTAATAGAAAATCATATTCTTAAAGGATACGTTCTTTGCACACTTATGAATTTGCTGTGAATTTTTTTAATTAATTAATTTCTTTTTAAATATTTAAAGTAACACTCAAATACATTTGTTTCAGATAGCTGATGCAGAAAAGACAAATCATTTGTTTGAACAGACTAAATTTTAATACTAATGAAAAAAGTTGGAAATAAAAGATACTTTTCTATACCCTCTTGATATTTATGATGACAGAATCTTCAATTCAATTTAGTTATTTTGTTGTAAACTACCAAATATTTCATATGTATGCCTATTATCTGAGTCCTGGGTCCACTAATATTTTATCTAAATTGAAGATTCATCAAAGAAAGAAGAAGAGAATAATTAGACCCAATCAAGAGCCAGTTACTGACTGAATTTAATTTTGGAATAACAAAATAAAATAGTAATATATCTTTCAATGTTGCATTCAAAAAAAAATATGTGTGGAATATAATATCGGACAACAGTTCAGCTTGAATGTTACACAAATACGACTCTGTCGTTTTTCAAAATCTACTGATAGTTTTAGGCGATAATTTTGAATTGGTTCCTAATGCTACTTTTTAACTGCCTAATTGTTCTTGGAAGTTAATGTTCTAAGTCAATTTGTACATCTTATCTTTGTTAAAACTTCAAGCGGTCAATCTTTCTGGAAATGTCATTTTTGAAATCACATCTTAAGCTGTAATTATTTATTTGTGAATTGAGAAAGATTTATATCATACTGTGCTAATCTACCTGTAATGGTTTATACATTTTTACATGCCCCTCCCATCCCTTATACAAGCCCCTCCCATCCCTTATACAAGCCCCTCCCATCCCTTATACAAGCCCCTCCCACCCCTTACATCGGAGGGCACATGTTTCGTCTGTTGGTGGTTAGACTCATCAGGGTACCGACATATGCTCTCTCGCCAAGAATAGGGAGTCCCTCTCCACAATCATATAACCCATATTTTCGCCGACTTCTTGTCGGATGGCTTATACATGGAGTTTTTTGACTTCTTTGGACTGCGTCCAATGATACTACAGTAGTCAGGAATTATACACCCCCGACCGTTGGGTTCCACAATCTCATATGGAACGCACAACAACCTGCGTCTCCGCCATAATGAGCATTGGTTAGTTGCTTAACCGGGAGGAAGCCCCACCCATCCCTTACAGTCGAAGCGGATAACACTTGAAAATGCCAAATGAGATTTTGGCGAAACGTCGTGACGTGATTTAGAAACAACATCTACCATCCGTGAAAATATTAGATGTACAGAAAAAGAAACGAAAAAAGAAGAAAAAAAACGAAGAGAACATTGTCAAGTCGGTCGAAAAATCGACGCCAAACCCGGCAATAAAGACAAACCACATCTGAGAAGCAAGTGGCAAAAAACACCACAACGATCCCAACAAATAAAATAAATATAGCTAATCCAATTGAGAAACAAAGCGCAAAAATCCCAAATAACGACAAAACTACTTCTGAAGACAAACGAACCATCAGAATGGCAAGAAGAAGAAATCAGCATAAAGCGGAAAAAAGTCGATATTTCATCCGATTCAAAAGATGAGACGGTAAACCGTAAAAATCCCTGAAACAAAAACGGTGCAATGACCGTTTTTGTTTCAGGATCAGACCTCCACCAATCACTACCGGAGACACCAGCTAGTGGTCCCAGATTGCCAGACTAATTCGATCTGGTAATATATAGATCAACTCCGCAAAAGTCACCAATATATTCAATATATTCGGCAAAACACTCCAAGACTATAAAAACATAATAAGAATATTAAATGAAGAAGGGTTATCAAATTACACATACACCCAAAAGAGGTGTATGTGTCCCAATCTACAACTAACCCGCAGACGCCAAACCCGACACACTGGTCGAAATGGGGTTTGAGACGCCTAGGTGCACCACCTCATAAGCCACAAAACAAAAATATTAACCGGTCTAATGATTGCCAAGACCATAAAGCATGACATATGAAGTTAAGCAATTATACGATGGCATCACCCTCAAAATGCAGTTGCTGCACAAAAACGAGGCGAAAGAACCCACTGCTACCGATGTCAAAGATGGGGACACTGCCAAAGCAACTACACCTATCTGCATAGGCATGTGAAATGCTCGGATTCAGATAATCGCTGATTGCAACTCCGAATAAGGTCAAACAATTAAACCAACCAGGCAGGTATATGGAAAACTGTATGCCTCAGGTAGTCAAGAGTGCGAATAGGCCCACTAACGTAGTCAGTCCAAGCACCATCGAGGCGAAACAGGTAGATGAACTCCAAAAAGCACAACAAAACGTAATCAGCCAAATGATAATGGCGATGATATTGATGCAGGTCCAACTACAAGGCCTGCTAACATCTAACAGCCTAACATTCAACAGCCAAAACGCTCCGTTGAAAATTATCTACTAGAATGTCATAGGGTATATGGGCCAGGAGGCAAGAAATAGAAGAATTAATTGCAGAGAGGCACCCCAACATAATTGCCCTGCAAGAAACAAAAATTAAAAGGCAAAGCAGGCTGGCATTTGCCAACTATATCCTTTACAGGCATGATAGACATACCAACAACGGAGGTGGCGTGACACTCCTAGTTAAAAATTCCACAAAACACCACTTTTTGGGGCTAGAGAACATGGAACCGGATGCAATAACCATAGAAGATAAAACTGACAAAGGATCAGTTGAAATCACATCGGCCGATAATCCGCTAACGTAGCTGTTGTTCAAAGAGGGAATCACTGATTTGCTCAAAGGCTAATAACCAAAGATCATCATAGGCGATCTAAAGAGCAAATCACAGGAATGGAACAGCAGGAACATAAACTTCAATGGTATAAGATTACTGCAATTTACAGAAGAACTAGGAGCTGCAATACTAGGACAGGTAATTACCTAATCAAATCTTCGAAGAGGGAACCTCGGATCAATCCAATAGAGCTTACACTGGGAACTGGAACTCATATAATAGGAATTATTAAGAAAAAGAAACTAAGTGGAAAAATTCGTAAAAGTGGTGTGAGACGAAATCACAATTCTAGCAATTATCACCGTAGACGAGACGGAATAAGCAGCCCAAAGATTTACAAAGACATATCACATATACGAAGAAAGCACTGTGACGTGAGAAGCTCCAGCAAATACAGCTGACGCCATGGAAAGGAAATAATAAGAGCCAACAGATGACTCAGAATATATAGACATATGCAGATGATGAAAAACGCTCTAAATGAAAACCTCAGATGCTAAACAAAGGGTACAACTCTGCGTGGAAAGTGCAAAAGAAATTGAGAAGAGAGAAGACAATTACTCTTTCTCTGCATGGGACTAACGGGATGGTCTACTCGATGTAGGATAACCAGGAGACCCAGCAGCAGAGACCCAGGAGAGAGAAGGAAAGAGAAATGAACTCCCAGATAAGGACGTAGATCGTATAGATGAGGTGGAAAGGCTATCAAATGAAGAACCCTCAGACGTAGTCGTTGAAAATCTAACCTCTCCCGCAGAGGTACATGGAATAATTAAAAGACTGAAAGTCAGAAAAGCACCTGGACGAGGCGGCATCACTAACCTGCCCAATGCTCAAGAAGCCGTCTAAAAAAGGGATAGCCGCACTGACAACTTAATGAATGCAATAATGAGAACAGTGCATTACCTGGAAGTGTAAAAATAAGCCGAGGTAATCATGTTCAATAAACCATGAAAAGGAACCGAGTCTTCACAAAACTATCGTCCCATCAGAATACTTCCGGCATTAAGCAAGGTGGCAAAAAGGATAATAGTCAAAAGACTGAACCAGGGAAATGAAAAACTAAACATCATACCTGTAGAGCAGTTTGACTTCAGAAAGAAACACTCAGCAGAACAGCAAGCATTAAATCTGGTGAAAATTGCCACCGAAGGGTTCAAATTAAGGAAGGCATAGGAGTAATCCTTCTAGATATAACCACAGCCTTGGGCATGGTCTGGCTCGAACGACTCATATACAAGATGGCAAAAGCTGACTACTCGAAGAAAATTTGCAGACTAACGTGGAGTTACCTGACAGACAGAACATTCCGAGTCAAAGTAGGAAAAAACATTTCAGGAGCAAGAAGAGCAGGTAAGCGGGTGTCCCACAAGGATGGGTACTAAGCCCTCACCTATATACGATCTACACTCACGACATACCGAGAAACCTAAGAACCAAGTTGGCACTATATGCAGACGATACAGCATCGAAGAGAAGACATCATCTGCAAAATACTTCAAGAGCGTATAGATCAAATACCTAACTGGTGCATTGACTGGAAGATTCAGATCAACAGGCAGAAGAGTCAAGTCATCCTACTGCAAAAAAAGGAGATTGGCAACTAAAAACGATATCGAAATAATACCATGCAGCCAAGAAGCAAGATAGCTTGGATTCCAAACTCACATGGGAAAAACACATACGAGAACCGATCAACAAAACCAAAAATGCCATGAAAAGGCTCTATCCGCCGATATGCACAAAAGGCTAGATGAATCTCAAGACCAAACTGCTCATGGTTAAATGTGTAACATATTAGTAGTAATTAACATATTATTCAGCTGCATAGGGGTACGCAGCCAGAATAGGCAGACGTCAGCAGAAAACAGATACGTCAGGACGGCAGCAAATGCACATACGAAAGAAATCAAAGAATACACAGCGCTCTAAACTAGGAACCACTACATACCTTCATGAAAAGGAGGAAAAGCAGGAAAAGATAACAAAATATATGGAACACAACTTGCAAATGCAAAGCAAGGCAATAAAATAATACTTTTATTTCAGGTGAGATTTCTTATATCGCATTAACAGATATATGAGTAGCAACAAGTAATCACAACACCGGTTGTGGAAATTTCTTGCTACAAACGAGTGACCAAAGGTTTATAGGTCTTAGACCCGAAAACCAGATGAACTTGGTGGGTTTTTAGCCGATAAAAATCCAGCATTACTCGAAGAACAACGCGGCCTGTATAAGCTCCCTGGGTGTCTTTTGAAGATTTTCCCATCACAAAAAAAGTAATGTATGTATAGTTGGCGGTTATTTGACAGTTTGATGTGGTTTTTAGGAATAGTTTTCTTATATCTGTTTTATGATTATGGTATATTGCGCAAAAAGACAGGCTATCAAAAATATCTTAAACACCTATAACCCTTAATACCTTAAACCCTATTGTAAAGATGCTCACGCCACCCATGTCAAGGCTAAACAGGAAGGCTAACATTACATAAAACTTTTAAATAACCAGTGGAAGGGAAACAAAGTCAAGGAAATCCATCATTTTAATCAACATCACTAATAGTGGGCCTTTGTTCCAGGTTATTAAGGAAGTATATAGTTTTCAAATAATCTTTCATAAATTAGGGGACACCTATGGCCGTTTATTGAGATGAATGTGGAAAGGAGACTATTCCCATAAGTGTTAAAATCAAGGTGGTAGGCGTATATGGACGGATCATCTGCCGAAGTATATAAGGCCCTTTGAGGTAAAATCAGACTCCAACTTAAACTATTGTCAAAGCTTATCAAAATATGTAAAAGCTTTCATGTTAATAACATAACTGTAGAGTTAGTGTATGACGGAAAATGACAGATCCTTCCTTTCTGGAGTCAGGCAGGGCTGTATTATGGCATCAGTGTTATTCAACAATTTATTATATATATATATATTTTATTATTATTCACGTATGGGCCCTGGTGGACCACGCGAAGTACAATTAGAGGCGTTTGTTGTTGTTAGCCTTCCTTTGCGCGCATACTAATTTCATTCTTTCGCTACGAGCTTTTTTCCTTTCGTCAGACCAAGTTGTTCCAGTTTTCCTACATTTTTCTCTCTGGCCAACCTTCTAAACGTTAACCTTGTGTCCGAAACAGCTTCTATCCTGAATTTCACTTTGCGTAATATTTGCTGATCCTAGGTTCTCTTTAATTGCAGCAATCCATTTAATTATTTCTACCTTAGCTCTACTCCTATTTTCATAAAATTCGACTATTTGTATAGTTACCTACTCGGATTCATCCGTTTTGTGTCCGTAAAACTTAAGTCTTCATTTTCTCATATCCCTATGTATATCTGTGTATTGTTTGATTTCTTGGTTTTATCGAAGTCGGTATGTTGTGGTATTTATTTGTTTGGGGCCTAAGATTTTTCTTTCCTTCTTTTCAATGTTCTCGATGTCTTTCTTTCTATTCAAAATGAGCGTTTCTGCCCCATATAAACATTCTATCTTAATAACTGTGTTGTAATGTCTCAGTTTTGTGTTTTTAGATATACATTTTCTGTTGTAAATATTTTGTGTAAGTCTCAATGCCGTTTCCATTTTTTGACATCTACCCTTATTAACCGCTTTTTCCAAACCATTTTCCATGATTATTTCACCCAAATATTTGAATTGAGAGACTTGACTGATGTTACCATATTTTGTTGTTAGGAATGGTGTTCTTAGTCTGTTGCAGGTCATGTATTGTGTCTTTTCAAAGGAAATTTGGAGTCCTACCTTTTCTGCTGTTTCTTTTCGACTTTTTTTCACGCCACTCCTGTATTACTTTTTCTAGAACACAGTTAAATAAGAGTGGCGAGAGTCCATCCCCTTGTCTCACTCCAGTTTTAATTTCGAAGGGCTCTGAGATGTCACCCATGAATTTAATTTTTGACCTTGTGTTAGTTAATGTTGCTCTAATAATTGCCAGCGATGTACAGACGATATTTTAATTGTACAGTTTTTGATGTCTTAGGATCAACTTTAGATTCAGGATCTGTTTCAGGTGTTATTTTTTTGGAAATCTTTTTCTATTTCATTAAGTTGATTGTTTTCATATTTTCTTTCAGTTTGCCTAATTAGCTTCGATGTTTCTTTTCTTACTTCCAAAAAGATGTTATAGTTTATTGCTGTTTTTTGACTGTTCCAATCTTTGAATGCTTTACTTCGGCTTAATACTGCTTGCTCGCAAACTTCATCCCACCACGGATGTTTGCTACCTTTTTGTAAAGGGACCAACTTTAAGGCTGTTTTAATAATTTTTTGTTTCAATTCTTGCCAGTTCAGTGCTGGTTGTTTATCAAGCTCTTCTGTTAGGTGAGGTTTGGTTTTATTTTCGTAAGGTCGAACTTTGGTATGAGTAGTCTCTTTTGAATAAGTTTTCGAGGTTTTAGGCTAAGTTTGATTCTAGTCAAGTAGTGATCCGTGTCTATGTTAGCTCCTTTCCTGACTTGAACATTCAAAATCTCTTTATAATTGGGGTACGAAATGGCAACATGGTCAATTTGAAATTCACCCATGTACGTGTTTGGTTTTTTTCGGTCTTTTGTTTCGACGCGTTTCGGTCTTTTGTTTTGTTATTTTCTTCTTAAAATGGGTTGACATTATTTTTAGATTAAACTGCGAACATAGTTCAACCAATCTTCTACCATTATGGTTAGTCCATTTATGAGCGGGAAAACTGCCGACTGTTTTCCTGTACTTTCTTTATTTCCCTAGTTGGGCGTTGAAATCACCCAACAGGATTTTTACATGGTTAGAGGGAATTTTAGAGATATTCTTTTCCAGACTTTCCCAGGACTTATTTACTTTTTCAGGATATATTTCAGAAAATAAATCTATTTTCTTCGTTAACTGGGCGGTGTGCATTGATTAATGTATAGTATAGTAAGTCGATTATTTACTGACTGGACATTAGTTATAGAACCAAGAATGTTTCTTGAGATAGCGAAAGCAACACCGAGATGTGGTGTATTTTTGAGTATTCTTTTAAAAAGTCTGTAGTTGCCGAATTCCAAGGTGATATCATCTGTCAATCTGGTTTCTTGCAAAACTAAAATATTGGATTTATTGCTAATTCAATGATCGCCCCAATTCGTGTAGTTTTCCTGGACGCAGGAGAGAATTGATATTTACAGTCCCAAAGAAAGTTTTTGTTTTCGGTTTCAGACGTTGGCCAAAGGCCCCTCTAAAAGATTTTGCGTTTAAGCCCGGACGCCCCAGAATCCGAAAGTCCAGTTGTACCAGCAAAGCTGGCAGAGGATTGTCTACCTCCGGGGGTAATTTTGTAATTACTAGAACGCTTCATCTTCTACTTTGAACTAAAGGTTTGAACCATGACGGTTCCGAGGTAAAGACTGGAGGGATTAGTTAGATAGATAGATAGATAGATAGATAGATAGATAGATATATATATATATATATATATATATATATATATATATATATATATATATATATATATATATATATATATATATATATATATATATATATATATATATATATATATATATATATATATATATATATATATATATATATATATATATATATATATATATATATATATATATATATATATATATATATATATATATATATATATATGTATATATATATATATATATATATATATATATATATATATATATGTATATATATATATATATATATATATATATATATATATATATATATATATATATATATATATATATATATATGTAAATATATATATATATATATATATGTATATATATATATATATATGTATATATATATATATATATATATATATATATATATATATATATATATATATATATATATATATATATATATATATATATATATATATATATATATATATATTATATATATATATTATATCTATCGACATGAATTAAAAAAGGTAATTTTAAAAGATTCTGCGTTGCGATATTCTGGGAAGTTTTGAAAATCTGAACATAATAAGTGACAATTTCAATACTATATATAATGATGATGTAATTGAACCAGGTATTGAATATAAAAATACATACAAAATTATAGATACCTATATTTAGCTCGCTAAAACAAAACAATATACATATAGTGACATAGAAATGCTTCAATTCACCAGATCGCCTATAAGAGCAATTCAAATAATTTAACCTAATATAAAAGAACCATTTAAAAATGCCTTCACTTACCCAAACATAATTATATATATTTTTTTAAAAATTAGTTACATGGGGTTTATAGAAAAAAATGTTGCCGTTTTCAGTGAAAATGATAATTAGTAATAAAATGCTAGTTTTCCACAAATTTACACATTTTTACTTGCTTGAACAATTTCGATTTATTTCTTTATAAGACACCCAAAGTATTATTGGAAAACTTTCGCAGATAAGTAAGGCCCTTTTTAAACAAGAAATACACTGTAACATTCATAAAATTAATATTAACTAGAAACAAAGATAATCAAAACTTTATTTTGCAGTTAAATATTGGTATTTTGCCATATTTCTAGTAAGAAACGCATATGGCCTATTTTATTAGCAATTTAATGTATAGTGAATAATCAAAAAATGCCTTTATATAACTAAAATTACATAGTATGTTGGTATGTTAAAGTATGTATAGAAAAAAAAACACCATATATTTGCTGCTAAATAAATTTCAATGGATAGGTTTTATAGTAGACCTTTTATTTGAATATCTTTGAAAAAAATGATCAAATAATAGGCAGAAAATCTAAAAACAACTGGGTTCAATTTTTGATATACCAGATAATCTGTAAAATATCCTTGAAATAACATTCTCAATACTTCATTAAAGAATAGCGTAACCAGGTTTTAATACTGCGTAAAGAATACCGACATCACTATTTTCCAAAAATATTCTAATGAATGGTCTTAGTGGTTCACCTTGTCTTTATTAAGTTAATACACAATTCTGAAATAGATCTATTCATCCAAGGAAAAAATATTCAAGTTTTCTTGTAATTTTTAAAGAAAACGGATACAAACTGTCAGCATGCACTTCAAAATTACTGAAAAAATATCCTCGTGCAAGTAGAAGAAACTTACTATGGAAAGAAATACAGTTAGTAGTATTATTTTAAATTATGCTGAGTTCCAAGAAAACTGTTATTTATAGCTGGAGAGAGCACCTACTAACATATAACACTGATCAAAAAATTGCAAAATGGGTGTTTCAGATATAGATAATTTATTTTTTTTTTACATTAAATACTAATATATACAACAAAATCAAACAAATAAATAGCCTGCTTATAAGAACCAACAATCTACAGTAATTTTCAATACCAAAATAACGAAAAGTTTTATTTGAAACACGCTCCTAGACTGAACTTAAGTGCAAAATAGTAAAATTTTAATTCTTTGTCAATGAATATTCATGTGTTAATTTATAAATTTATGGTTTGTGTCAAGTTATATATGAGTGTTCTATAAAAACCTCACAAATCTCGCAGAAAATGGTCAATATTTAAAAATATACTACCAAAAAAAAAACTTGTTTCAGTTTTCTCTGGCAGTTTCTTATCCTGCTTCAACAGTTTTTATAGATTGTTACGTTGACGTATAAATCAAAAACAAGTATTAAAATTTATTTTAAAAGTTGGCATCAAACTTGAAATACTTCCCATTAAGATTACTATAAAGTTGAATATTTACTTCTATTGATAATTAGATATTTACATATAAAACTGCTGTTAATTATTACATATTAATTCATTTAAAAAATTGTTTCTTACTCAAATCATCATTAGGGGTTTATTGGGTTAAGTTTTGAAAAAGTTTTTCCAAAGTAGTATGAACAGTTAATAATTATATAAGCTTAAGTAAAATATTATTAAATTAAAATACACATGGTGCCCAGAAGTTGGGCGACTTAACATCCAAACTTTGTTTTTATTTATGGTACAGTAAATATAATGGGTAAAATTTCTATTTAGATGTATTCTTTATTTTGTATTAAATATACATTATAGGGGTGTTTCAAAGGATGACAGTTTCTTTTTTCAGAGCAGAAATTTTCCGAAAATCATACCAACCACTCCTGCAACAAAAAAATAGTTGAGTTAAATATTTTGAAATTGTGGTTACTGATATTTATTACTGAACAAATGTAGAGGTTTTTTCTTGAAACATCTTGTATTCATATGATTGATATGAGTTTCTTATTGAGTGAAAGAAATGAAACAATCGTTTCTTTTGCAGTATTTTAAATTACTTAACAGAACCATCAATTATACACTAAACTAAACCTTTCTAAATTAAACAAACTAATTGAATCAGAATACCAGTCTAATATTAGATTTTATCAGAGATCAATAATGTTCAAATTTTTTAATACCCTTATTATAACGCGACTTGTTTAAATTCTGCAAAATAAGTAGTTGTCTCAGCTTTGATCTCGTTATTTGAAGTGAATCTGTGTCCAGCTTGTAATTTCTTCAGGTTTAGAAAGAGGAAGTAATCTCTGAATATCAAATCTAGTGAATATTGCATATGTGGAAGAACAGATCATGCAGCTACATCTCCCATGTGTGCAGGCGTGTTATCGTCGTGAAAGTGCACTTTCCTTTTGGGCCGATTTGTACGTTTGGCCTGAATAGTACCTTTCAATTTGTTTTAGTAGTGGAGCGTGATAGTTCCCGATAACGATCCTAACTTTCGTCAGGTAGTCTAGTATACCACCCAACGAAAATCAAGCAAAATCGTCACCATTACTTTTCCTGAAAATGGAAGTATTTTCGCTTTCTTTGGCGCCATTTCTTTGTTCCACCTGCACACATCGACACTGTTTCCCATTGTTCCTATTTGGATTGATGTTTCATATCTAATATGTAATTATGAATCCATGCTTCATCTATTATTATAAAACCTCGAAGAACATCAATAGAACAGCGTTTAAAGAAGTTAAATACTCTTAAGAACCGTTCATTCAAAAAGCTTTTTCATACTTAAAACATTGTGTAAAATGTAGTGTACACGGTCTGTCTATCGATATGTTTACAATGTCAGAAACTTCTACGTTGTCTCGCTTATTTTTAGTTTGTACTATTTAATACGATATCGTGGATTTTTATTGGGGGTTTTCAGCATTCATCATCTTCAATGTATGTATGATCACTTTAACTTCAATAGTCTACTTTTTTTACCGTTGGAAGGGGGAAGGCGTCTTCGTCGAAAACAAAGAAGCTTTGACTTGGAATATAACTTTTTTTTTGTATGTTCGTCAAAATATTGCAGTCTACATTTTCAGTTTGGGGGAAATTTTGTTTTCGGGAGTTGTCACACCTGTCAACTGACAAAACACAATGTTCTCCAGCTGTTTGTAGGTTATAAACATAATTACTGTTGCTGCGACTGTGACTTTCATATTAAGAATTTCTGGTCTTGAAGTGCTTTTGAATTGTACAATTTGTTAAATCAAAATGCCTAAAAAATGTGTATGTTTGGTAAATAATTTCTGTTACATTTGTGGTGAAATAAAATTTTCGTTACAGAAACGCAATCTAACGCCTATTGCGAAGAGTGCCTATCACCATTATTTTGGTATGAAAGTCATATGGCTTTTGCTGTGTCTATGGTTTGGTGGGAGCCTACACACCATACAAATGACTGAGATTTCTGCTTCACTCAACCTATAAAGGCAGGATTGTTAATGAAGAAAAGAGGAACAGTTCAATACCCAAATCTTCTATTGGCTATTCAACCTATTCCACATTCAGATAGTTTACCAGTTCCTATTCCAGCCCAAAATTATGAGCTAGAAGTAGAAAATAAATACAGTGTGGAAGAAGAACTCAACAAGTCTTACACATCCTATGACCCCAAGTTTTCCCTTCTAGTTGTGGATGAACAGAAAGAAAGATTTGATTAGGATATTGTTGAGATGGAAGATGTCAGGGCGGCTGCAATGAAGCAATTCTAGCGGATTACTGCTAGACTGTGTATAGGGGTGTTCCAAAACGCACTTACAATAGGCAAGCCGAAAGGAAACTATCTCATGAAGCTACCATATGATTTTCTTCAGACCCAACCACCTTCTAGGTATTCTCCCGTCAATTTTAAACCCTTAGAATGCGGAAGCTTTGTATAACACCAACAGCCGATTTTTTTATAAAAACACTTATTACACTTTTGTTTAAAAATTCAGTAATAATGTTAATATAGAGCGGTCTAATATATATTAAAGTCTATTCACTGAAGAAAGACAGTCGACATAAACAATGACCAGCACGTGATATTTTAGCCAGAAACGCTGAGTACTCCTGCTATTGGCGGGAATCGATCGAGTCGATTTAAGCCACCCATGAAAACCGAGATGATAGGCAGGTTGCCGTTCGACAGAAACACAGGGTTGGCGGCAGTAACTCATACAATGCCCTGAGTTTTTTCATTTATTGAACTGCATTCGGTTTATAAATAATAGATAGGGCACAGCGAAGTTGTCGATATTAGCTATACTCCGCCCAAAAAAAGGAGAGTTCTTAGTGCGGTCCTGTAACGATCACGTTCAATATGCGTGAACATGTTTGGGTTTAGTTTCTTTCTTTAATAAATAGGCTATAGCATGCTAAACGAACGGAGGGGGTGATCATAAATTATGATTTGATGTTAACCTACAGATGGAGCTACCATTCTGTTAGATAAGTTAAAATAAATCGTAGAATATTCTGTAATATAGATACTGTAATTGTCATTTTGTTACTCTTATATCATCTCCAAATTATCCAAAAGAAAATAAAAACATTCAAAACATTTTTTAGAACATTATGCAGGATGAAATCAATATGGCTCTTTAAAAATCAGAATAATTTCTAAATAACACTGAATTTATGACTCTCCTTACCTACAATTACGGCTATTACAATAAAATACATGGTCTGGGGCTGTTCTGCTGGTGGCGCATATCTGTTTGGAGTAAGAAGTCCTTTTTGTTTTTTAATAACCAAAATTTCTTCCTTTAGACGAATATTTTCTTGTCGTAGTTCACTTTCTGATTCTCTTAGCTGTTGTACCTGATACAGAATAAACACAATTAATCTGGGTATTACTTTTCTCAACATTGTGCTGTTACTAAGTGTTTAGTTACTATATTTAAACTTATATAGGGTAAAATACAAGAAACTATACATTTTATTTAAATTATAATTTCTCTATAATTTGTCCTTTCTTTCAATATATTTTTTAATTTATTCCTAAATATTATACAGTATTCTCTCTTCCAGTAGTATTGGCGTCCATGTCGTTAATATATTATTAAACTTTCTAAACCAATTTTTCTATTGGAACCTTCTATCTGTGTTAAACACTAAACTTGAAGAGAGTTACTACTAAACACCAAACCACTTTCATTCAAATTCCCGACGTGCGATTCGTTAACAATTTTAGAGTCTAGAAGTTAAATGGTGATTTGGTATTTAGTGGTAAATTTCTTGTAGTTTAACTTTTGTTACATTTTAATATCTATTTCATCGTTATTTAGACAAAGTAAATTAAGGTATTTATATTCAGAGAAATAGAGATATGTGTTAATCTTTGGCAAATTTCACTGAGAACGCAGGAGCGAAACCTTGGTAAATGAAAAACATTGTCCTTGTTAATTTTTTTCGTCATTTGCAATATAGTATAAGACGATTCCTTATAACTTATCTTCCTCTAGAGTATTCAACGAATTTTGTTGATTCTGGAGGCCCCTAATTTCCTATTTCTATTATAGTAGGTTATTAGGCGGCATATACCATGAATGAAGGAATTTTTATCCACAAGTTTAGATTCCTTTTTCATTTATTGGATACTTCACAATTACTTCAGTTTAATTCACATTACCTGAGAACTAGAGGGCGCATGTTTGGAAAACTTTTGGTTGACAAGGTATATTAACAAAATAGTACTGAGCAGTTGTAGAAAAACATCACTGATCCAAAAGGCTAATATTTTTTTCATTCATAGTAATAAAAATTTCAATAATCTTATCACTTATTAAAAAAGTAACTTTCATAAACACATGTCGTTTATATACCTTTATATATTTTACATCAGTATCGTTGGATTTTATAGGTGTTATGGGATTATTTTTCATACTTTTTTGTGAAAAGAATGATATAAATTGGAAATAATTATAAAACCAAGACTATTAGAGCTAAATATGTTGTTCCTCTCATGCATGATGTGGACATAAAATGTAATAAAAAAATAATCACTGCATACTAGTGAATGTCTATCTTTAAATCTTAAGAAATCCAGATATTTTCCGCAACATCCCAAATTACTTGATTCCAGTGTTTCTATGCGTGTTTTGCTAACGATCAATAGCAAATTGAATCAATCTCTCGATAATACTAACATGATTAACGAACCGCTCGAGTTCAATTTTCACTCAATAGGTTAATACAAAGGGCTTTCAAAAAAGAGTGTCGGAACTTTAATATGAGGCATATTGATAACTACAAGTGATAATCTGATAATTATTAGTTTATCTTGAAAAACAAATGTTTTGAAAATAATGTCATTCAAATGCCCCCGTTGGCTTCGTCTTCACATATTACGATAAGAATTAAGGGTTTGTTTTTGCAAATCAGAGATTTAACGGATCCCCATAACAAATAATTTAATGGCACAAGATCTTGGTGGCCAGTTAACATTACCATTTCGGAAAATAACACAAGCAGGAAACTTTTCTTGCAATAAATCGATTTCTTGGCGAGATGTGAGACAATTAGCACTGTTTTGTTGAAAGAAAATATAGTTTATATGCACATTTATCAGTTCAGGCCAAAGATTTTCTCTTAGCATATTCCTATAACGTTCACTATTAACAGTAACATGATTTCCATCACTGTATTAAAAAAATGAGATCATCCTATCATTCCTGCCAAAAAACCATACCGAACAGTAACTTTCTGAGGATTGACGAGGTAACTACTGAATCAATTGAGGATTTTCCTCAGCCCAAATCCTGCAGTTATGCTTGTTCACAAATACTATCAAGTCAGAAATGCGCTTCGTTGGCAAAGATTGGTTTTTTCCAACTTCTACGCACTGTTCAATTGTATATCTTTTCATGGTAAATTGACACAATGTACTGAACACAGCATGAACACATCTATGAGTGACATTTACATTTCAAACAGTGTTGTCGTTATTACATTTCAAAGTTCTAACGCTCTTACTAGAAATCTATATAGTATAAAAAAAATCTTAATTTTGGATGACTTTGTATACATGAATATAAGAAAAACTTCAACTACATAATTAATTTACATTACTAAATAAAAGAGCAGTTCTGTCAAAGTTAGAGGCGTTAATTTTTCATTATTTATGTTATTAATAAAATGTATATCAAAAATATTTTAAAATTCGAAAATGTTATGGAATGCAATTAAGTGTAAAAGAATAATGCGCAATTGATAATAAATATTTTTCTATATTTTAGAGTCAATTTTTAGAATCCCACAATTGTTAAATATACTTTGGTATTTTATCCAGTAACAAACAAGCTATTGTTTAAACAACTTATCATTATATGCATTTCATACTTACATTATTCATAAAAAATATGACTCTTCCTATAGACATTTATAGATAGTATTTAAGAATACCACCATATAATTGGCATAATTATTAAAAACCCGTGTATGAAGGAATATCCCATAGTATCTTAATATAGTCCTTAAGGATTTTTTGGAATAATTATTACTAAATACAGGAGTTAACATTCAAACAGGTCAAAGTACTCTAACAAATTGAGTAAATAGCATCACAAGGAGATGATTGATAAACAGATCTCAACCTAGACTGAGTTTAATTAACAGATCTCAATCTAGAATGAGACTGAATCTTCTCCTGATGATGCTAACATGGTTAGCAAAACACGCGTCGATAAATTATAAATAAGGGATTTGATGTTTAGTAGATTTATTCAAGTTTATTGTTTCCCACCAAAGATTCCAATGGAAGAATTAAACAAATCTAGTGTTATTTTCTTTTTCTTGCAATGAGAATTATTATAACGCTTGGTTATCTTATACTTTTGTTTTATTATGATGTACCCGATTATACTTTTGTACTATAATGAAGTGATAAGCTTCATTCAATAAACAGATACTTTATCAAAAAAAATCAATATAATATAACTATTTACAGGCCTTTCATAATTATACTAATTTTCGCGAGAAAAGAATGCAATTTATTTTTTATAAAGGAAAAAAACTTGTTCATTGAGCACTTTAAAAAATATATGATTCATAGTGTTTTTCCAATAACGTCATGCTGCCTTTTGATTTATTCTTATCTTTGAAAGTAATGTATTACCTCCTTTGCAGCTCTTTGCAATTCTTGTGCTACCTCACCACTAACATGAGCTGGTTGTACTCCTTTAGGAACCTCGTTGCCAGTTTCTGGGGCCACATTTGGTCGTTGAGTTTCCACAGCAGGTGGATTTTCTTCTGGAGGCAATTCAAAAACGCATTTCAGTTTGGAGTCCATCAATTGATCAGGACTGATTTCTTTCCATAGAGTTTCCAAATTAGAGTCAGCCGATTCTGGTGCAAACACTGTTTGTACCATGAACTTATGCTTGTTCTTCTCAGTAGCATCATAAAGAAATGGTTGCAAACAAACTATGACAAAAATAATTGTATCAGTACTCTAAAGCTTATAGTATAACTTTTTGATTAATGAGTTCATTTACTTGCAATCTCTATAGTTTTGTAAGGTTCCAAAAGACCAGAATTGGGCCGAACACAATATTTCTTTGGGGCTGTTGTTTTTATTTTAAACATAACTGCTTTATCTGTGGGATTTGTTAATTTCATGTAAGCTGTAACAGGCATACTAAAAGGTCCTAAAATAAAAAGTTAAATGACACACATTACTCTCAATGAACAGCAAAAACATTTTTGGGTCAATTATTTTTTTCTACTTAATCATCTTTATAAAATAGTAAATATAATTGTGGGTTATAATGATCAATTTGTTTATATCCATAAAATCAATATACAAATCTTGCTCTGAGGTAATATTAGACATTACATCACTAATGCTTTTAATACTACTATTCAGATTTTTAACCTTTACCATTTAAATATTTCAGTGTTAATAGAAATAACCTATATTATAATTTATCAATATATCAAGACAGGGGTTTGTTTAGGACATCCTCCATTTTATAAACATATTTTAAAAATAATATTGATTTTAATTAGGCTAATTTTTTTGTAATTAATGTGTGTATGTAAGTTGAATAAGTAGTAAATATATAATGAAATAATAACTTAAAAAATAATTATAGATATATCCAGTTTTAAATTTTAAATTTGAATTGAATTGGCAACTGTATTGTAAATTGTTCATTTTACCTTGTAATGTTAAGTATTACGAGGAACTTTCGACTTTAGCATAATAAAGTCAAAAAGAATGAATTAAACGCATATATATTTAATAACATATCTAAAAAATGGTGGTTAAATGTGTTTTAGGGCTTGCCAAGCTTCAATGACATAGTAAAAATTGCTTGAAATGTACCAAATTCGCCTAAAATTAATATCGAACAAGGTTAAGTGGAAATAATATTACAAAATGTATTATCATATGAGTGCGGAGAAATGACCAAGACAAAACCCGTTGGATGCCAATATTTATGGCCGGTGTAGAACACATTTTTTACGCCAAATATTGAATCGAGGATTCTCACCTACAAACTTGAGCTCATTCTGAGGCTCAATTTGGAGCACTTGCTCTTGTTTCAACATTATTTTAATTTAAACACTTCAAATTGACCTTAAACACACTGTAAAACTTAATTTTTTATTTTTTGGATGACAGATTCTGGTTATAAAGCAAATTCTGACAGGCTAGGTTAGACGCAGACGCGAAGATGGCCGCCAAATAATATTCATTTTGTGCTTCCATCTATTAGGAATTATCCTAAATTTATGGAGTTTTAGATTCTAGAAATCTTTTGGATCTTTACATTTGTTGTATAATATAGGTGGCCAAATTAATAGAATTAAAATAAAACGAAACTAGTCAAATTAAACAAAATAAACTTCAATAAAATTCAATTTAGAATTTTAGTTTAAAAGAATATTAATAAATCAAGAACTTATAAAATAGACACAGACTGTAAAAACAGAAAGTAAAATCAGATATAACGGAATGAAAACATTGTTCCTTATTATAATTATACATTTCCTTATAAAGTAATATCTCTAATCCAAAGTATTTCAAGTGCATGTGGTCTTCGTCAGAGTTCATTTCGATGTCAATTTAATGTTTGCGAATATCCAGGAGTTGCTAAACTTAAGTGATTTATGA
The DNA here is from genome assembly GCA_031761425.1 of Cosmopolites sordidus. Classification (NCBI taxonomy): domain Eukaryota; kingdom Metazoa; phylum Arthropoda; class Insecta; order Coleoptera; family Curculionidae; genus Cosmopolites; species Cosmopolites sordidus. Next base: position 134,619 of record JARFXV010000076.1, read on the forward strand.
GACAATTTTCTCTTTGGATGGTTGTGTTTTTAAATGAAACTGTCGTTTTTCCGCAGCCAAGAACAAATTATTACAATAAAGACTTCTCCATACCAGTAAGGTTACAGTTTGGTGCGGCAGTTCTAAATTAGGTATTGTTGGGCTTTACTTTTTTGAAGAAGAAGGGAGTACAGTAACAATGATTTCAGAGCTGTTACGCATATGTCATGTCAAGATGCTACGTAATTTTTTGTTTCCACAACTTCAACGTTTACCGGTCAACATGGGAAAAAATCCAACAAGTTCGAGCCACAGCTCACACGGCAAAGGCTCCAATATTTCGTCGAGGTCTTTTGGCTTCCACTCACCAGTTTTACCTGTTTGTGATTTCATTCTTTGGGCTAACTTAAATCGAAAGAGTACTTTAGAAATCTCCGAACAGTGGGCGTGCTGAAAGTTGCCATTCGCAAAGAAATTGCCATTTTCCTTATCGGCCTCAATTTTTTCAGTTTCCTAGACGCTATTGTTTCAGCTACATCATTCTTCTATTTCTCCTGGGTCTTTCCCTTATTTTCCTTTTCGGTAGCAACATCCTGAACCATCTTGGTTCACCTTTCAATTTGTGTACTTAAATCATATAAATTGTTTTTTCTCAATTTGTTGTCGTCTCCATTTGTGTGTGCTGATATTTTTTCTTACTGTATCAGTTCTTATTGTTTCAAGTCTATATTTCCTAGTGCTCCAGTTGTCATCAATTTGTTTTAATATCTCTTCCGCTCTACATATTAATATAGTGTCATCTGATTGTCTTCTACATTTGTTTGTCCTTTTTTAAATTTTATTGTTAAACTATCCTACTTGCAAAATATTACGCCAAAATGTATAAACATCTTCTAATCTGCTGTCTTCCAATTCAAGATCTTTTAGATGTTCGTTGGGTCGGTGATCACATTAACTAAGAAGTTTAGCGATGTTGCTATTTACCGTAGCAATGTAACGGCAATAGGCATTAATGGTTTTATCAGACTTTTTTTAGAATAATTTTAAAATTCTGGAGATAAGAAAAGTGATTATTTTGAAAAAATAAATTTTTAAAGTAGGTTTTTGATTTTCGACGATTTCTAAGACAGATATGAGAACGTTGTGTGTTTTCCCGGTTAGTTAGTTGACGATAAGCATATTGTTGAACGTCGTAGCGGCTATCTCGAATTTTCTCTCCTTCCAATAAAGATTCTCTTGACTAAATGTAGCACTTGGTCACTTTATCTGATTCTTGTAGGGTTAAATGTGCTTTACTATATCTAATTTGTCCCATTCACTTTATTATGTGTGTTTCTGATATTCATTCAGCCGAACTCCTTTTTGGTATTCGCACTGAATTAGTATCTGGTTGATGCATTATTTGATTTCAGTCCATTTTTTTGGTCTGGTATTTTGTCAGTATTATTTACCGTAATAAGTCTAGATCTAAAGATAGCTTTAATGTTATATTTTTTAGAAGTTCTTCGAACCTTCTCTAGTAACTTTTCTACATACGCGAACGCGAGAGGACACTTGCGCGATGATAATTCCTATTTGTTATATTGCTTCTTGATATTTTTCGAAATTATTTTTGGATAATTTTCTCTCTGTAGCTTTAAGTGACTGCAGATGTGTCGTATCTGTACGCTGGGCAATTAGTGTTATCACATTGCGAAGTGTTTTATTGTGATTAGATTTCTGACTTAATGTTGTTCTTTAATCAGTCAAATTAGCATGATCCCGTTGCCAGACTATTTCATGCCAAAAGAAATTTTTCACTTCGAAGAGTAATCTAAAAGGTTCATAATTTTATTCACTGGTAGCATCTATGTCTAAAATTCTATTAATTATGTTTAATAATTGTTCCAATGACACGTTAGTGAAGAGTATCTTCATACCAGTACCTGATTCTAATCAGGTACCACAGTAATATTTAATATTTTTAAAAACAAATCAATCTTTATAAATATTTGAAATAGCAATTTCTTTAATTGATATAACAGAAACTTTCTGGTAAATATTATGGTACGTGAAATCAAATCAATAATACTGCTGGATGTTCGGTCAAGAAAACATTATGTTACTTGGTTGGGGAGTTCGACAAAACAAACTGTAATTTAATGATGGCAACGCCCTTAATTGTTAGAATTAGGAGTTGTTAAGAAATACTCTTTTTTGTTTCATTGTCATATTTTTATAGCCATTTTTTTTACAAAAATTTACACATTAATGTCGAAGTTGAAATTACTAGCACTAATTTTCCGTACGATAATACTATAATAAGTTTTAAACGATTCACGTTACATTAAGAAACACATGATTAATTGTCCAGTTTTCCATTATGCAATCCATTATGCAAAAAAAACTAGAGATATGAGCAAACTCAACAAATTTTAGTTTCAGCTGAGACTGATGGATCACGAGTGGTCAAAAAACTGTAAATGTACTGGTGATACATGTACATCTTCTTAGCGAATAGAAACTTTAAAAACAACATCAAGAACATTCATCATTGCATTTTAATCCTTTAAAAATGTATTCTTAAAATTTACATAATTTCTTGAAAATTCATGTTCTAAAGATTACATTGTCTAAATGTGCTCCATTTCTATCCTGGCACTCGTGAAGTCGGCCTCTAAAATTTGTCATAATGCGGCGGCAAGTGCCTGCAGTTATGGTTTTCATTTCTTGCCGAATATTCTTCTTCAGATCTTCCAGTGTTGCGGGGCGGTTGCGGTACATTTGACTTTTAAGCTATCCTCATAAAAAAATTACAGGGAATCATGTCTGGGCTTCGGGGGGTCCATTGAATGGCTCCACTTCGAGAAATCAATTTTCCTGGAAAAAGCGCCTGAACGACGGACAAAGGGAGATTAGCAGTGTGACAGGTCGCTCCGTCCTATTGGAACCAAGTGTCCTGAGTGTATCCTTCAATTTCTTGAAGAGTGCGAGCGAAAAAAGTTTGAAGCATGTCTACATAACGCTGAGAATTCACCGTTACTGCGCGACCTTGGTGGTCTTCGAGAAAAAAACGGGGCGATTTTTCCGGATGCCGATATTGCAGTCCAAACTGAGATCTTCGGGCTATGCAGAGACCTTTCATGTTTCTTTTTAGAGTTTTTCCAAAGGGGAGGTAGCGACAATTTTGATTATTGACATGGCAGTTAAGGTGGAAATAAATCTCATCGGAGCATAAGATGTTGTCGACTGCTGGAAATCGGTTCTTCATTTCGTTAGCGAATAAAAGTTTATCAGCTTCAATTCTTGCACTAACTGAATCTTGTACGGGTACATGCGTAAATTTTTGTGAAGGATGCAAAGCACCAACGATCTTTTATATTGAAAGCAGCTACGTGCTTTCGAGTCAGTAAGTTTGGTTGTTGGCGCACGGACGCGCTCACTCTCTCAATATTTTCATTGGTTCTCGCTGACTTTTGAAGACCGGGGACGCGTTTATTTAACATTGAACCAGATTCCTCAAACTCACGAGCCTTTTGCTTAATCAATGGAAATTGAAATGATGCCGAAATTTATGGCTGGCAATAGTGGCGGAATTGTTGTTGCGGTAATATTCGCTCACACAAAACGATCGATCCTCTCCCGCATCGATCATGGTTACTAAGTATTCCTGAACCGAACTATCGTTTAAGACCGACCCCACCTTTCTAACTCTCTTATCAAAGTTTCTACAGCGCAACCAAACCTTTTTGGACCACTCAGTATAATATATACGAATTCTTGGTACTTGATAAGTTGAAAAATAAAGAGGAAATTCGACCTGGTTATTCCAATGTGCAAACAATTTCAGGTGCAGTACGTGATAAAGTAATAGTTAAGGTAGAAAAAGTTATAAATTTGTGGGTGGAAAACATTACAGGGAAAAATATTTCCATTTGTGGTAATACGTTACTATAACATGTATTGATTCTTTTTTTAGATTATTAATTAGACCCATCGGCTACTAAACCGTTTAGAGTCTATACCTTTCACAGTATTTCATAATACGCCATTAAAGTCGGGTAGATATATAAGTTTCTATATCCGAACCAGGATTCGAACTCGGGACAATTGGATTGCCAGGTGGGTGATTAACCCGCCTGACTACCGCAATTGGTCATTGATTCTTTGTAAAGACATGCAGTTACAAGATGAATCAGCATAAGAAACAAAGTCACTCATAGTACAGACAATTTTGATTATTGACGTGGCCATTAAGGTGGAAATGGGCCTCATCGGAGAATAAGATGTTGTCGACTGCTGGAACTTGGTTCTTCATTTTCTTTGCGAATAGAAGTCTATCAGCGAGGTCCGTCGGCTTCAATGCACTACCTGAATCTTCTACGGGTACATGCATAAATCTTTGTGATGGATGCAAAGCACCGACGATCTCGTAACATTTAAAGCAGCTGCGCGCTTTCGAGTCGAGAAGTTTGGTTCTAGGCGCGCGGATGCTCTCAGTCTCTCAATATTTTCATCGGTTCTCGCTGACCTTCAACGACCAGGGACGCGTTTATTTAATGTTGATCAGTTTCCTCAAACTTATGAACCTTTTGCTTAATCAACGGCTTGGACATTGCCGAACATCGTGCAAATTGAAATGTTGAATGAATTGAATGCGAATGAAATCTACGACGCGCAGTAGTGAAGGAATTGTTGTTGCGGTAATACTCGCGCACACAAAACGAGCGCTCCTTCCCCCGTGTAGTGCTGCATGGTGACTAAATTTCTATCACTTAAGACCGACTCCACCTTTGTACCGCTCCTATCAAATTTTCTACAATGCAACCGAACATTAACAACTCTTTGGACCACCCTGCATTACCACCAATTTTTCGTGCTTGATAAGTTGAAAATCAAAGAAAAAATTCGAGCTAGTTTTTTCAATGTGTCACAGTCTGCAAAAAGTTTCAGGCTCAGTATGTGATAAAGTATTAGTTAAGATAGAAAAAGTTTTAAATTTGTGGGTAGAAAACTTAGAGAAAAATGTAATACGTTACGACAAAATGCATTGATTCTTTTTTTTTAGATTATTAATTGGACGCATTGACTACTATGGCCGTTTAGCGACTATACCTTTTACAGTATTTCATAATATGTCATTAAAGTCGGGTAGCCTATATACATTTCCATACCCGAACCAGGATTCGATTATTGGATGGGATCATTGAATTGTCGGGTGAGTGACTGAAGATTAATAGGAAACAAAGTCACTCACGGTCAAAACTGGTTTTGTGAATTTAAAACTCGGTTTAATCTAACAGCCATATAAATTATGGGAGATTCTGCGTCAGCTGATGAGGTAACTGTTATCCCATTTCCGAGAGAATTTAAACAAAAACGAAATCTTCAAATATTTATATTTTTTTTTAAAAAGTAAACAAAACCATCATAATGTACTGCCGTCCTCATCGTTTGTTCCGCAATCAAGCAAACAGTTCACTGCCAAACACACAAAAAGTTAACTTTAAATATACATACTGAAATTATTTTTGTAGTCAACTCCCTTTGTCGTGGAGAATATCTTGATTAGTTAATTCCACGTTGACACTTCCATTTTGGTTGTTGTATGGCATGATTCCTAATTTATAGAAAATTATTTTAACCATATTTGAACCTTATATATCCCTGTATATATCTTTAAAATTAGTAAAAGTGTTTAGTTATGGAAATACATCGTAATTTAACCGCAAACAAATTTGGAAAGAACGCAATTTAATTATATTAATGAAAATAATACTAGTTTAAATGGTTACAATATTGATAAAACATCAAAATTGGGATGTATTTTAATTCCGCAAATTGCGGATATTCATTCCATTTGAATTAAATAGTAAATTTCCTTATTTATGCTGGGATTTTGTTGTTCGCATATTCTCCGTATAAGCATTAAATATACAACAATCCCGCACGAAATGTAGAACTGGAGAAAGCTGAATTTACTATTGCTAGCGATTTCCGGTCTCTTGTGGGCTGGAATTTTCATTTCATTTTCCCAACAAGCAAGCAGAGCAGGGATTTTTCAGTCGAAAATCTTTTGTCTACTTTTGTCCCAAGTGCTATTGGGAAATATAGCTAACAAAAGAAGTAGTAACAAAAATGAAGACAACCGTTTTATAAATGTAAATAATAATTAGTTTTATAAATTATCAATATAGCTGTTTTGTTTCCGTTTTAATTATTATATTTCATGAAATTCGGGGGTCTCGTCCTGACACAGAGATGGCGCAGATATCACTAAATTATTATGATATTTGTCAAATATGATTCGTTTGCCAAATTTTTGTTGCATGCATTTAATTACTTGTTTGTTGTGATCGAATAATGCGCGTGATCGAATAAGTTTTGACATGAAAAAATGGATAAAGTTGAAGTTCGCGCTATAATGTAAGGGTTGTTCCATTCCAGCCGTTTTTATAATTTTTTTGTTTTTCGTTCGTTTATATTTTGTTTGGCCTTATTCTACAAAATTATTGGCATAATGTGTGTGTGCGTGTGTGCGTGTGCGCGTGTGTGTGTGTGTGTGTGTGTGTGTGTGCGTGTGGGCGCGTGTGCGTGTGTGTGTGCGTGTGTGTGTGCGTGTGGGCGTGTGCGTGTGTGCGTGTGTGTGCGTGTGTGTGCGTGTGCGTGTGGGTGTGCGTGTGTGTGCGTGTGCGTGTGGGGGTGCGTGTGGGTGTGCGTGTGGGTGTGCGTGTGGATGTGCGTGTGGGTGTGCGTGTGGATGTGCGTGTGGATGTGCGTGTGCGTATGCGTGTGCGTGTGCGTGTGGGTGTGCGTGTGGGTGCGCGTGTGGGTGTGCGTGTGGGTGTGCGTGTGCGTTTGCTTGAGGGTGTGCGTGTGCGTGTGGGCGTGCGTGTGCGTGTACGCGTGCGCGTGCGTTTGCGTGTGCGTGTGGGCGCGCGCGCGCGCGTGTTTGTGTGTGTGTGTGTGTGTGGGTGTGTGGGTGTGTGTGTGTGTGTGGGTGTGTGTGTGTGTGTGTGTGTGTGTGTGTGGGGTGTGTGGGTGTGTGTGTGCGTGTGTGTGTGTGTGCGTGTGTGTGTGTGTGTGTTGTATGTGGGTGTGTGTGTGTGTGTCTTTGCCATTTCGTTATCCGCCATCTAGACCTCTTGCAAGTGTCTCCCAAGACCGGTTTCTGGCCTTAAGCTGTCGTAAGTGCCAGGTATGATCGAAAAATTGTGAACTGGGTCCGTGGAGAAAAGTATTAAAAAGGAATTTTTGTAAAATATTAGGTAAGTTTGAAATTTTTTCTCTCGCTACTTACTCCCTTATACAGACTATGTATTTAATTTTTCTTGCAGTTTTCTTCTATTTAATCAATAACTTTTTCATTCTACTTTCGTTTCTTTTCCTTAAGCAACTTTTTAAATTTTCTTCTTTGTTCTCTATATTGTATTTTTCCTTCTTCTGACTCCTTCACTGACATTTATTGTCTCATTTGTTTCCTTTTCTGGGCTTCTTCCTGACCTGAACATACCAAGTATCTTCCTTTATCTTCTTTCCTACGTCGCCTACGCTTCCTCCCACCAGCTTTTTTTTATTTCTCCTTTTATGCTCTCCCATAAACCGTCTATATCATCCTTTACTTCCGTTGTAGTTAAACCACAATTTAAACTTTACATATATTATTGCTTAGTTTTTACATTAGTTTCCCTTAGTTCTTTATACAATAGTTCTTCATTCTTTAGTCTGCATATCAGTTTATTCTCCTTGTTAAACTTTTTTTGATTCTTTACGTATGATATTGTCTGTTTTATATTTACACCCACCAGGAAATGAAGAGTCTACGTATGGGCCCTTACAACTTCTTCTTTGTAATACAATTGTGTTCTTCCTTCGCAACTAGTATATGATCTATATGATTTATGGTCCTTCTATTCGGAGATATCCATGTGCCTTTATGTATTTCTTTTAGTTAAAAACGGGTGCTCTTTATTATCATGTTCTTCTCTCATGATACTTCATGTTTGCTGTGCTTCTCTATTGTTCGTTTAAAAAGTTCTTCTTTTCCAGTTTTGGCATCCGCATCTCCCAAAACGATTTTCTTACTTCATGTTTGCTCTTGTCTTTTCTCTTATATCTATTTTCATTATTTTTCCCAATTTTTGCGCTGCTTCTATCTTTATGTCCTCTTTTAAGTCTTGTTTACTGAAATTTTTCACCAAAACCTTTATTTGATTTTCATCCTCCATGTTTACCTTAAGACCCGTTATCACCCCGTTTTTACATTACTTCTCTTCTCTTCAATTCCTTCTGTTATTTTTCCAAATCATTCTCCAACTTTTCAATCTAATTATACAATATCTTATTCTCTTCCCCAAGCTCTTCCAGTTCCCTCCTAAATTTTCTATTTTCCTTTCTTATTCCCTTTACTTCAACCATAATACTATTCAACATATCTTTCACAGCACATTCTTTCTCACTTTTAATCTCCTTTCCATATTCCCTTGCTGACCTACTTGGTGTTCTGTTGGCTTTCTTAAATTTTTATAAGGAGATGCGGTGTTTCTGTTTTATCTTTTGCACCAATCGTGATCATCACTTTCTGTCCCCATTATCCTTCTACCTCAGACCGCGAACACCTCAACAGTTATGAGGTCAAAATTCTTAACTGCCGGTTCCCAAATATTTTTCCACTGTGGCCACACCGCTATTTATATCTACCACAACTTTGCTCATCCTTTCCAGTTTACGTTGGAGTTAACCTCTCTTTGTTTTTGTTTAGTTTTCTATTTTGTAACAATACCTGCTTTTTATGATTTCATTTTATCTACATGCTGATATTACCTTCCTAACTTCACTATTCGACGTCCAGTACAAATTACCATTCAGCAAATTATCAGAGAAACTTTGATATCAGATCTTTCGCCAAACAAACAAACGGCAGCATGCATGAAGATTCAATTAAGACTATGATGTTAACGATCACCTGTTTAACGATACCTGAAATTGATGCGAAATTGATTTTGATAGGGGGGTCAGATAGAGAGCGCGATATGGTGATGGACTGGAACCAGTTCTGTTTAATGTAGGACTGAACAAAGTCATCAGCGAAACATAGTTGTAAATGGAACATTGATATATAAAGAAATGTATGTTGTAGGATATGCAGATGACCTGAATATATATACTCGATCGAAACAATTATTAAGAGAAACATAAGACGAAATCAAGCTAAAATCCGAAGGAGCCGGTTTAGAAATAAAGACAGTCAGAACAAAGGTAATTGAAAGAATTTATGGAACTAATACAAGAAGAGAATCGGCGATGGCAATATTATCATAGGTTGGGAAACAATTTACATATCTGATATGAAAACAACATCACGGGAGATATTAGAAATCGTGTTATGAAGGGTAACAAAGTTACTGATTCCCTGCATTCTGTCCTAAAATCTAAACTTATTCAAAGGAATACGAACATTATTACGAGGGTTAATATTTATGTATCCGAAATTGGTTACAATGGTCTGCACATAGCGCCATCTGACATATACACCGTAAAGTTTGACAATTGTTGACTGTATATGTACTCAGAACGTTTTGTCATACGGACGCTATTTGTGTTTAGTAACTTGAAGAATTCATCTCAATCAAAAAATGGAATTAATTCGTAAGAATTTTCGTGCGATGATTTACTACAACGTTCGACATGGATTATCTCAACAACAGTGTATCAATCAACTCACTTTGAATATTTGCGATGAACCACCATCTAAAACCATTGTATATCACTGGTTTAGTGAACTCAATCGTAACCACGCGTTCGCTCACGGACGAATTTAAAGAAGGTCGTCCAAAAACGGTTGTTATACCAGAAAACATCGATACTGTGCGCGAATTGATTAAGCAAGATAGTCATGTGACATACCGTGAGATTGAGGCATCCTTGGTTATTAATATGACAAGCATACACAAGATTTTACATGAATATTTAGCTGCGAAAAAGATTTGTGCGCGTTGGATTTCGTATAATTTGACAATCGCTCAGAAAAAGGCTCATGTCGATTGGTGCAAAGAAATGCTTAAAAACTACAATCGTGGTATGTCAAAAGCCGTGTATAACATCTACATAGGTGATTAATTTTGAATCTATGCGTATGAGCCCGAAAGTAAACAAGTTGACTGTATGGGTCTTTTAAAATGAGTCAAACTGAACAAAAATTGTTCTCGTAAGAAGCACTTTGGATAAGGGGATTGGATAGGGGGTCGGATGGGGGGTCGGATAGGAGGTCGGGTAGGGGGTTCAGATAGGGGGATCGTATAGGGAGATCAGATAGAGGGATCGGACAGAGGGACCGGATAGGGGGTCGGATAGATGTATCGGATAGAGGGTCAGTTGGAGGGTACAGATAGAGGGGGGGTAAATGGAACATTGATATATAAAGAAATGTAGATCGTAGGATATACAGATGACCTAAACATATTAACTCGATCGAAATAATTATTAAGAGATATGATGAAATAAAGCTGAAAGCCAAACGTTTAGAAATAAAAAGACAAAACAAAGGTTATTGAAAAAATTTATGGAAATTTAAAGAAATGCTGAAGAACTACGGCACATTAAGAATTGAAAAAGAGCTGCTAGAGATCGATGGTATTGGAGGCGAAGGTTGAAAAGGTCTAGTCTCACCGATGGGCTAAAGCACCATAATAATAATAATAATAATAAGAAGAAGAATATTGAAGCCAACTTAGCAGGCATCTAGCTTTATCCAATCTGGTTATTTGTTTAATTGGATGGATATTTCAGCTTCAAATTTAGTCAAACAATTTTAACTGAGTTGTGTTCACCGTATTCCGGAACTCACTTAATTTTGAATAAAATTTGGGGAAGAGTAGACGATCGTAAATAATTATTTAGGTCACAAGAATGTCATGTTATCTATCTGGTGAGACCAGAAGGATGTTGTACAGTTTGGGATGCTGTCATAAAAGTAATCAATTCATTCTATGAAATAATGATCAAAATTGTCCTAACTGAAAGTTGCAATCGACAGAAGAAATTCAACTATTACTAACATAAAAAATACTGTGTTTTATCTGGTAATCCACCACGATACTACTATACTACAATTTGGAGCTTTACAGAACTCTCTCAATGAATTTAGTAGAATTATTTTATTGCTAAAACTATTTGTATTCGTTTTTCGCTTTTAAAAATTTGATTTACTTCAGAGAAATGTTAAATTATTTTAATATAATAAAATTAAACCTTTGCTTTAACCTTTTTTATTATTTGTTTTGCAATAATATATTTGTTGTTTAAGAATAAATATAATTGTATAAATGATGTAAACTTGTTTAAATGTGATTTTTTTTAGTGTTTAAATGCGAACTTATTTTACAATAACGTAAAAAAGTGATAGTATTTATATCGCCATATTATTTTTAAATAGTACTCAAAACTAAAAATGTAGAGAGTCCACCCACTTTAGTTATATAAAAACATTTATAGTATCATTATTAACTGACAGAAAATAGATTGATTTGTGAACGAATAGAAATGGCTCTAAGGATTGAAGTTTTTTGTCGAACAACAATTTTTTATCAAATTTCTTTTTCATAAACAGTCTGTATTTTGTAAAAAAATATGGTGATGGAAGCTTATGAACTAAGAACAAGGGTTTGTTGAAAAAGTTTACAGAATAAATTTGAACTCAATAAACTGGAGCATGTAACAAGTCAATTTCTAAATAGCATTAATCGTAATTCAGTCACTATAACATTTGGGTGGAAGAGATGGATGATTAACTACACTTGCTAGACCTTGATGAAATCAATTTACCCAAGGCAATATCTAAACTAGAAGTCCAACCTCTCAAAAATATGACAGTGTTATTTCCATTTGCACTGATCCATTACTAAATTACTGTTGATTACAGACACATACAGATGATGACAATTGATAACATTATAAAATATTTTTAGACGCTTCAAGTAAAACGAGTATAGGCAAAAGGAGATCTGATAAGCATTCGATAAATATCCTGAGTAACAATTCAACAAAGAAAAATCAATTATCAAATGAGTCAAGTTTAGCTATTCCGAGATATTTGCAGATTCAGGGAAAAACTGATAAAGGTACTATTTTTCTTATTTCTTCAGCTAAATTTGTTAATTCTAGAAAATCATTTTGAAGATCATGCATGAAATTGATTACAATTCTGCTCATGCCTATGCTATCCGAAGTATTCCTCTGTATACCCGCATCTCAAAAGAATTTTTCTTGAATGGAGGATATACATAACTGATAATTTAAAGACTCATAATTTGCGTATTATTACATATTTTTTACTAATTACAGTATTTTAAAGGGTAGGGTAAGTATCACGCTGCCAATTTTTTTTGACACTACTTGTTCTCGTAATATTCCCGACAGTTTTGGCTTGGCTGTTGTGTAGTGCAGATGTGCAAGTTTCATTATGGATAAATGCACTCTAAAATAACGCACTGAAATTGTTGTAATTTACATTACAAAAATAATATAATTATTGCAACTCGTGAATTTAGGCGAAAATATCTTAATCGTCCGGCGCCTCATAAAACGACAATTCAGGCAATTTCAAGAACTCGGAACAGTTGGACTTAGACACCGCATCAGAGGTCGAACAACAGTACTAATGGCTAAAAATATTGCACGTGTGGAGGAGCCTTCAGAAATGTCGATTCGACGACGTCGTTCACAAATGGGAAAAAGAAATCACATTCATCAAACTGACAACTTTCATGTGTATTTGATTTGGAGACTCCCTATTTTTTGGTATTTTTAAAGGAGAAGGTTTACATAAATCCAATACAGCAACATCCCTCATGAATTCGCTGTATTTAAACCAGATATGTTGACCAACGTTATGAAAAATGTATATAAAAGGGCACAAATATAAAAAGGTTAATATAAAAGGGTTACTATAGTAATGTATATTTACGAATGATAATTCTAAACGGTAGCTATATATCCACTTGCGAAAATTTGTATATAAAAAATATTTTTATACTATACATGGTGTCCGGAAAAACGTCGAAATATTTTGGGAGGTGACTCTAGGGATTAAAACATAAAAAAAGTTTCTATATATATATACATATATATATATATATATATATATATATATATATATATATATATATATATATATATATATATATATATATATATATATATATACACACCCCAAAAATTACTTCTTAAAGGGGCTAGAGTCCCTTAAAGGGGAAACTCTGAATATGGTTTTTTTCTCAATATTTCCGAAACGGTTTTTGCTAAAGTCGTGAAATTCGATATACTTCAATAAGTTGGAACGAAAAAAAGTTTTTTTTGTGTTAATTGAATATTTTAGTTAGAGGCGTCATTTAGGGGTGTCTCCTTGGTAAATGCTGCCATAACTCTTTTGTTTGTTACATTTTTAATTTTTTAAATCAAATTATTGAATCGCAAAGATTTTTAGGTAAAAATGGCGCTCTTATTTTATCTCGTTAGGATAGACTTTTTTCCAGAAAACTAACTTTTTCTAAATCGATGCGCGATTATATTGATATCGAAATGCATTTTAATAATTAAGTAAGCACCCTTGTACAAACATATTTATTTAGTAGCCAACAATAACAAGACTAATTACTATTAAGGATGTAGCACTTATTCATAACAGATATTGAAAAAGACCTTCATTTATCTCAATGCACCCTCTAATTCACAAGCAGTAAATACACGTTGTTGCAATTCCTCTACAGTGCCAACAGGGATAGAGACTCTCAACAGAAAGTAATCAAGATAATTTAAATCTGGGGAACGTGGAGGCCAATGCGCTGGTCCACCATGTCCTATTCATTGTCCTGAATATAACCGATCTAAATGCTGTAAGAGCGCATTTAGATCGGAGATTTTTACAGAGAAATGAGGCGGAGTCCCATCGTGCATAAAACATGTCATATCTGAATTGATATGGTAGATCTTCCATTAGGTTCAGCAAATGGTTTTACAAGAAGTTGAAATACTCTTGTCCATTTAAACGGTTGGGAAGCACAAACGATCCAATCAAAAAATTCCCTAGTATTTCTGCACAGATATTGTCCTGATGCCCCTATTCCAAAAATTCATGTGGATTTTCTTCCGCTCACACATGAGTATTGTGAGAATTAAAAATTCCATTGTGTGTGAATATAGCTACGTCTGTAAAGAGAATGTTCTGTACAAAATTTTTATTTAAACACAATTGCTCCCTTAACCATTGGTAAAACTGGATTCTTTGTGGCAGGTCATCAGGCTTTAAGGCTTGAACTTTCTGTAAACGATATGGATAGAGCGCTTGCTCTAACAATTTCCCACAAGGTACTTTTAGGACTGCTTTCTTGAACAGCAATTCGTCTGACACTTATTCCTGGATTTTCTGCTACATTTTCTAAAACTTGTTCTTTATTTTCTACAGTTCTGGTGCTCCGGCTTTTTCCACAGTCATGGTTGGAAGGCATGAAAGATCCCTTCTCGCATAATCTTCAATGCAAGTTTATAAATATTTCTATACAAGGAAGTACTCTACCGGGAAAATCATACAATCCGCATACAATCTTCTAGCTTCACACGCGTTCCCATTCGCCTTCCCGTTCATAAAATCCATATTCGCTATTTCTTCGGAGGAATAATGGGCCATTTTGCATTTTAAAACATAAACATTTAGACTTTATTGCTTTATTGCATTGTAAATGGTCTAGTTTTACGAAACGTCAAAAACAAAGATTAATATTAACAGCCGTCTACTTAACTATTAAGATGCAATTTCAATATCCATGTAATCGTGCATCGATTTAGAAAGTCAGTTTTCTGGAAAAGGTCTATCCTAACGAGATGAAATAAGAGGACCTTTTCTTACCTAAAAATCCTTGCAATTAAATAAACTGATTTAATAAAAATTATAAACAAAAAAGTTATGGCAGCATTTACCAAGGAGACGCTCCTGCATGTGACGCCCCTGACTAAAATATTCAATTATTTACACAAAAAACGCTTTTACATTCCAACTTATTGAAGTATACCGAGTTTCACGACTTTAGCATTAATCGTTTCGAAAATATTGCGAAAAAACCATCTTCAGAGTTCCCCTTTAAGAGGCTCTAGCCCCTTTAAGAGCAGTTTTTGGGATATGTTTATAGGAACTTTTTTATGTTTTAATCCCTAGAGTCACCTCCGAAAATATTTTGACGTTATTTCCGGACACCCTGTATATAATATTTTTGTACTATATATTATCAAAATATTGTACAAAAATAACATATGAATAATTAGAAAATGCATTTGGATGGAACAAAGTAGAAAGAGATGACATAAGAAACATATACTAGATATTACAATTAGACGTAATTTATCATGCAAAGATTGAAAATTAAAAAAAAGTCAATATTATATTTAGCAATACGTCCTAAGTATTATTCAGTCAATATTATATTTAGTAATACATCTACTAGGTCACTGGTATCACTGTTTTGCTAATTGATCTTATTATAGAGATGTGTTTTACAGGGTCAGAAAACATTAATTTAAGTTTTCTTCTTTTCAACGAAATACACATACTTATTTTTTTATCACTTTCTGTTTATTCGCAGAAAAATATAAATTGATATAATTATTTTAACGCCACACAAGTGCTAAAATCTTGAATGAATCCAGGTGGGGTACTTCTTATAATGGCAGGTCATTTATATAAACCCAAATAAAACTCTTAGACCGCTAATATCATCTATTTTCGTGGAAAGCCAGATTAACGTTGTTCCTGCTATAAATCACGGCGATTTCGTGAAAATAATGCATTTTACTTTTACAGTTTGTTTTTTGCTTTTCAAAATAAGAATGGAGAAATAATCGAAAACATGAATACAGTCTACTGTCAATCAAGATAAAAAACATCCGTGTTTTGAATTTTAGGGAACGCATTTTGACTAGTTCAGGATGGATAAATGTTTTATAAATAATAAAAAATAATGGAAATAGAAAATTTTTTTAAATTCAGAAAATATTTTTTGTCTAAAATAAACGATTCATTTTTAGGAATATTGTTAATAGGGCTGCTTTTTTAAGTTTTAGTGGGCGCTTTTGTTTTTGTTGCTTGACTAGTTAAAAGTGGCCAAAAGTGCTATTAATCGTTTGGTGATCGACGGTTGTTTTTGTGGTCATTCTTCGTCATTCATTTTGTGGTCACCTGTTCACTTTCTTCGTCATCTTACATCCTTTTTATTCCCCCCAACTATTATATCATCACAACAATTACTTACGTTAATAATATACGTAACATAAATAGACAAATGGGAATAAAGGGGATATAGTGATGTAGTGAAAATATTGCATTATACTTTTGCAGGCAATGCATCTATTATGGCCTACTTTGAGATTGAGTTATATGTCAAAAATAGTCATTTTCATAGTTGATAAAAGCCAAGCACATTGGCATGGTATATTTGCTGCACCTTTCTATGGTCTGCCGTACAACCTAGATGTGATCCATTGTGATGAATTTACTTCTGAATTCTCCTTGCTCTCTTGGTTGTGTGTCATTCAGTTTTCTTAATATTCTATTAGATATTATTTTTGTGAAAACTTTCTACATTACCGATAGAAGACTTATTGGACGGTAGTTCCTTAAATATTTTTGTGCTAATTTTTTATGGAAAAAAATCACATCTGTTTTTTTTCATATTGAGGCATTTTGAGTATAATTTTGTCAGTGTTTTTTATAAACTCCGACCATCAACTTTCAGCATTTTAATAGTTATACTGTCTATACTTGGAGCCTGCCGTTATTTATCGTTTCTGTAGCCTATCTATAGAAATTCTGTTCTATCTATTCCATTCTCTATCATCCACTATAATATCTGGCATTTGTTCTTCCGTAGGCATTGCTGGTTCTGATCTTCATATAACTTTGAATAACATCTTCAGACAACCTAATATTTCTATACGCACCCTGCATACTGTGCTATCCACACACAATAAGCAGCTTCTGTTTAGCTTTGTTAATTCCCCTGTTTTCTTTGAGAATTTTTTATACAAACTGCATATTGAACCGGCACTTCTCCTCTCGAATACGTTTTCTTATTGTTTTGCAAAGCTCAATGTCTTCTGCATTCTTGATTGTCCATCGTTTTTTTTATAATAATAATGCCCCCAAGCACATTGTTGATGATTTCTTCATACTGATCTTTTATTTCCATTTCCTCCGGGTCGTTTAACACAGCAATGTTGTTCGACAAAGCAATCTCAAATTGTTGCTCCTGTCCAGTAGCTTTCCAGAATCCATTTTGCCCTTTGACCTTACTGTTCTTTCGTCCTTTCTTCGACAGTTTATTTTTTTATAAACATTTTATCTTTTGACATGATGTAATCAATTTTATTTCTGATTTTATTTTTTATAGAATGAATTCATGATGTAAAGTTCTCGTCTCTCAGCAAAATCAGCCAATCTACTACTTCTATTGTCCCGCAGACCAGTTCTATATGGGGTAGTTGTATTTTCACCAGACCTTGCTATTTTAATTCTGACATTAAAGTTACCCATCAGGATTCAGTACCTAAACTTCCTTCTGCCTGGAAGCTGGGCTACATCGTCAACAAATTCCTCACTTTCCCCCTTCCCATAGTTTATAGCTGGTGCATAAGCTTGGATGATTTGAAACTTAAATTTTTTATTCGGCTTAATGACGCATTACGCTAGTCGGTCAGATATAGTTTCAAATTTTACTAGTGTACTCTTCTACATACACATTCCACTACATCTTCTATTCTCCGTACTCCGTACGAGTGCGTTTCGCCAGGGCTCGCCAGGGCTTTCGCCATATACCACAAAAATGCAGCTTTCTGTTGATCAAAGATAATCCAGATGAACACAATAGATTTTCGTTGCCTTGCGTCTTAGAACACATGTCTAGCAATGAGTTCCTCTGATTGTTCAGGTTATAACGATTCTATCGTTTTTACTTGTTGTAGTAACAATATACATATACTTAACGGTTTGAACTTTAATTTGATGAAAATCCATTATATATAATCAATATCCGAAGATGATACTGGGTTTGCGAAACATGTCCAATTAATATTCTTAAGCGAAAATCGAATAAAACGGTAGTTTAATTTTAACGTAATTTAATATGTACAAATATTAATTTGTTATCGCCACTAACAATTCGGAAAAAAATTGAAAATTGAAAAATTTTAAAAGGTTCACAAGAATATGAAAATGTAGTTTCACTGATAATTGTGGAACGGTCTGGTAAGCAAATAATCTACCAGAGTTGGTTGATGAATTGGCTTCTTTGGTTTCAAGCATACATAAAAAAATCTCTGCAATTTGCCCATTTGAATGTGGCCAATCTCCAAGCTTTAGCCGTTTAATTGGTAAACTTTTGAAATACTTTTACGCTGCCAGAATTGATACTGCTGCTTGTTTATTTATTTCTTCGTCTCCATTTTATAAAACTGTTGCATCTAGTACTGGCATAAATATTCTGAAATTTGTTTATTAATGAGAAATAATCAGTTCGAATTTAAATATATTTACCAGGACATTAAAAAAGTGCTATCATCCGCAGTAATTAAAGTTAAAATATTTATTGTATAGCATATTGTGAATATAAAAACTAATATAATTTTTGCTTGTTGATCATTATGTTCTTCTGTGCAACTGAAGAAAATGTGTCAAAATAAACGGCGTTTAAAAAGTGTTGTGTAGTGTTTGTGTTGATACATGTATATGTATCTATATATATATATATATATATATTATATATATATATATATATATATATATATATATATATATATATATATATATATTATTATTATTATTCACGTATGGACCCTGGTGGACCACGCGAAGTACAATTAGAGGTGTTTGTTGTTGTTAGCTTTCCTTTGCGCCCATACTAATTTCATTCTTTCGCTATGAGCTTTTTTCCTTTCGTCAGACCAAGCCGATCCAGTCTTCCTACATTTTTCTCTTTGGCCAACCTTCCAAACATCAACCTTGTATCTGAAACAGCCTCTATCCTGAATTTCACTTTGTGTAATATTTGCTGATCTTAGGTCCTCTTTAATTGCAGCAATCCATTTAATTATTTCTACTTTAGCTCTACTCCTATTTTCATAAAATTCGACTATTTGTCTAGTTAGCCTACTCGGATTCATCCGTTTTATGTGTCCGTAAAACATAAGTCTTCTTTTTCTCATATCGCGATGTATATCTGTGTATTGCTTGATTTCTTGGGTTTTTTGAAGTCGGTATGTTGTATTTATTTGTTTGGGGCCTAAGATTTTTCTTATGATTTTTCTTTCCTTTTTTCAATGTCCTCGATGTCTCTCTTTCTATTCAAAATGAGCCTTTCAGCCCCATATACACTTTCTGGCTTAATAACCGTGTTGTAATGTCCCAGTTTTGTGTTTTTAGATAGGCATTTTTTGTTGTAAATATTTTATGTAAGTCTCAATGCCGTTTCCATTTTTTGACATCTACCCTTATTGGCCGCTTTTTCCGACCCATTTTCCATTATTATTTCACCCAAATATTTGAACTGAGAGACTCGTCTGATGTTACCATATTTTGTTTTTAGAAATGGTGTTCTTAGTCTGTTGCAGGTCATGTATTGTGTCTTTTTAAAGGAAATTTGGAGTCCTACCTTTTCTGTTGTTTCTTTTAGGATTACAATCTATTTCTGTGCCGTTAATACATCTTGAGCCAAAATTGCTAGATTATCAGCAAACGCCAGACAATCAATTTTGATGTTGGTTCTCCCCAGTTTAGTGGAATCAATTTTGATGTTGGTTCTCCCCAGTTTAGTGGGCTGGTTAATATTCAGGGCCGACTTTTTTTCACGCCATTCCTGTATTACTTTTTCTAGAACACGGTTAAATAAGAGTGGCGAGAGTCCATTCCCTTGTCTCACTCCAGTTTTAATTTGTCACCCATGAATTTAACTTTTGACCTTGTATTAGTTAATGTTGTTTTAATAATTGCCACCGTTTTCAGATCTAGTCCTTGTTCTTTCAAGATTCGGAATAAAGATTCGCGGTCAATAGAATCATATGCTTTTTTAAAATCCACAAATGTACAGATGAAATTTTTATTGTACAGTTTTTGATGTCTTAGGATCAACTTTAGATTCAGGATCTGTTCAGGGCAGGATCTGCCCTTTTCGAAAACCTGCTTGTATATATATATATATATATATATATATATATATATATATATATATATATATATATATACACATATGTATATATATATATATATATATATATATATATATATATATATATATATATATATATATATATATATATATATATATATATATATATATATAAAATAAAGACAGGCAAAGCCGCAGGACCAGATCACATTCCTCCAGAGATCGTGAAGGTTGTTACCTTGCATAATCCAGATAATATTGCCAGTGTTATGAACACGTGCCTAGCCAAAGGCCATTTTCCAGATATATGGAAGGAAGCAAAGCTGGTACTAATTGAGAAGCCAAAAAAGGAACTGCTAAATCCTACATCTTATAGACCCATATGCCTACTGGATGCTGCCGGAAAACTACTAGAGGCGCTGATCAAAAGCAGACTGGAGAAAGAAATAACAGACCGTAAAATCTTACACGA
Source organism: Cosmopolites sordidus (assembly GCA_031761425.1). Taxonomy (NCBI): domain Eukaryota; kingdom Metazoa; phylum Arthropoda; class Insecta; order Coleoptera; family Curculionidae; genus Cosmopolites; species Cosmopolites sordidus. The sequence continues at coordinate 155,253 of JARFXV010000076.1, forward strand.
CAACCAATTTGGATTTAGGAAAGGGAAATCAACTTTAAATGCGCTATCGAAGATTATGGAAACTCCTGAAGAAATAAAAACAAAGGCCTACAATAACCGAGAATTCTGCGCAATGGTCACGTTAGACATAGAAAATGCCTTTAACTCAGCCCCCTGGGAAAAGATAGTAAATGCCTTATATCGGGCAAAAATCAGCCCGTACCTAATTAAAATGATTCAATCATACCTCTCAGACAGATATATATTAACCCAGTGGGGGGACAAAATATCAATAACCTGCGGAGTACCGCAAGGATCGATCATCGGACCTTTACTATGGAATATTTTCTATGATCAAATCCTGAGAATCAGCACAGAGAAAGGAGTTACCATGGTGGCGTACGCTGATGACTTGGCTGTGGTGGTAAGAGCAAGGACCAGGTCTGTTCTGGAAGAAATGGCACAGCATATTGTTAACAAAATAGCCCTGGAGATGGACCAAATGGGCATTAAAATATCACCAAAAAAAACTGAAATGGTAATATTGGAGGGGAGAAGAAAACTCACAAACCTCCAAATCAATATTCAGGGTCCCACAATAAACAGTACAAGAGCAATTAAATATATGGGGATTCTCATAGACAAAGATGCTAAAATGACCACTCACGTCAAACTGACATGTGAAAAAGCAAATAAAACATTGATGATACTAAATAAAATAACCCCAAAAACAGGAGGACCAAGGGCCTGGAAGAGGCGTATATTGGTGGAGGCCACTATATCAACCATTTTGTATGGGGCGCCTATTTGGGAAAAGGGATTAAGGTATAAGCACTACGAGGCAATGCTCGAAAGAGTAAACAGAAAAATGGCAATACGCATTACAAGTGCATATAGAACCGTGCCCACAATGGCCATCCTAGCCGTTGCTGGTCTACCACCAATAAGACTCCGAATCATGGAAAGCATATCAATATTCGAAAGCGGAAAGGAATCAAAAACCCAAGCAAGACAGAAATTACTGGAAGCCTGGCACAAAGAATGGAACGACTATGAGGGAAAGGCAAAAACATTTATCCGAGACGTGAGAGAGTGGCACAACAGAAAATTAGGGGAGACAAATTTCTACACAACACAAGCAATAACGGGCCATGGATCCTTCAGATATTATTTACACAGAATGGGAAAGTCAGAGGACAAGGATTGTCGCTATTGTGGGATGGTGGATACAAGGGACCACACAATCTTCCACTGCCCGAGATGGGAACCGCTCCGGATTGCTACTGCTGCCGAATGCAACGTAGAAGTGACGGAACACAACATCGGCGTTCTGCTTTTGGAAGGAAAAAGACAGTGGGCAAGAATAATGGGCATGGTGGAGAAAATAATGAGGACAAAAATAGAGGACGAGAGAAGACGTAAGGCAAATTTGGACTGACAATCTGTTGTGTGTCCTGAAGTAATGCCTAACGGCGGTTTCCAGGCCACGAGCAGATATCCTTGAGGGGGAAGGGTTTTAGTCGGTAGGCATGACTCCAACAAGGGCATGAATCCGACATTCCCATGTCACTGAACATATATATATATATATATATATATATATATATATATATATATATATATATATATATATATATATATATATATGTATATATATATATATATATATATATATATATATATATATATATATATATATATATATATATGTATATATAATATATATATATATATTATATATATATATATATATATATATATATATATATATGTATATAAATATATAAATATATATATATATATATATATATATATATATATATATATATATATATATATATATATATATATATATATATATATATATATATATATATATATATATACATATATATATATATATATATATATATATATATATATATATATATATATATATATATATATATATATATAAATTATATAAGAAATAGACCAGGCAATGACCCCTACATTTTGCTGACGATGGTGTATAGCTGGCTTACTTGCCGGATACCATTATGCAACCATGGCCTACAAAAACCAATCAATTTTGGAACTATACATCTTGATGACGATGGTGTTCATGCTGACGTACATGCCGGATACCATTAAGCAACCATGGCTTATAAGAACCAATTTTTTAATTATTGACTCATTATTGTAGTAACTCTGATCAAAGCTTGATTGTATATTCTTTCTGCATAAATAAATAACTGTTTTTAAAAAGTGATTTTTGGTGAGTACAAACATAATTGGCACTGCGAACAGGATCCCCGCTGCACGAGAATTCATCTGTGAAAAATCGGTCAAGTTCTGTTGTTAAGCAGCAGATCCTATTTGATGAAACCCTTGTGCTAGATCGAGGGTAGTGAAATAGGTTGATCGTCCAAGATTATCTAATATTTCATCTATTCTTGGTAGAGGATACTTGTCTTCAACAGTTTTCTCATTTAGTTTTCGGTAATCTATTTCCATTCGGTATTTTTTCACCCCTGATGCGTCTAGTTTTTTGGGTACGATCCATACTGGGGCTGAGTATGGGGATTCAGATGGTCGTATGATTTTTTTTTAATAGTTTATTAATTTGAGAAGATATTTCGGCTTGCATTGTCTGTGGATGTCGGAATGATCTGGTATAGACTGGTTGGTCATCTTGTGTTTTTATCTCGTGTTTTATCGAAGATGTAAAAGTTAGATCACTGTTTTCGGAATAGAAAATATCTTTGTACTGTTTGCATAGTTTTATGATTTTTTCCTTTTCTTCATGATTTAAATGTTCTAGCCTAATTTGATCTAAAACGGGATCTTCGGTGTTCTTATATGTCAGGTGAGTATTGAGTTCAAATTCTTGCAACGGTTTTACGCGGATGGGTGTGTGGTAGCCTTCATATCCTGGCGGAAGTTCTTTTGTTTCTATAAATCCATTTTTTGCAGTATAGATTCCAGCTGGTATCTGGTGATCATCCATCTCGATTGCCGGTACTAATACATCCCCATTTGGTATTGTCACTGGAAGTTTTGTAAGGCATTTGGTTTGATGGTAAACCTTAAATGGTATGCATACGTTATATTTATCGATGATAAACGTAAGATCCTTATAATTTAAAATGGCACTGAATTTTAGAAGGTCGGCAGTTCCAAATAATAATTCGAATGTATCATGCCATTCTGCTATACGAGCGGTAATAACTTCTGGTATTCCTATTTCCGAGAAAATTTTGCATTTGGTATTTTTGTCAAATGTCTGTTCCTTTTTCATGAATTTTATAATAAATTTCTCTCTAAATTCGTGTTTTTTATCAAAATATTGTGTGGCTTTTGGGGTTAGTATGGTGTCGGAGCCTCCGCTATCAATTAACACTTTAAGTTTTGTATTAGGTAGATAGGAGAAGGGTAATCTGATGGCTCGTGCAAAGTTGTAGTTATTTAATTCCAGGCAGGTGGTTCGTCTTCGGAGGCTTCTAGTAGAAAATCCTCTTCTAGATGGTCAGGGCATACGTCTTCAGGGTAGTTTTCAGTTTCTATATTGTGGTGGTGATACATAGTAGACATTCTTTGGTTGCCTGAATTTTTATTGTCGATACTCCGGACATTGTTTGGGGCGCCGGCGTTGAATGTCTTTGAAAATGTTGCTGAGTTTGAGGTTGTTTAAAAACATTAATCGGTCCTTGTGAAAAAGGCTTGTGACTTATAGGTTTGTTTATATCTTCAAAAGGTTTTGGTTTAAAGCTTTGTTGAGGCTTTTGTTCTAAAGGTCGCTTCAAATAATTCATATAAGCGACCTGTTGTCTGTAATTATCGTGTGCGATGCATTTCTGGTATGCATCTTCAAGAGAATTTAATGTAAAATGTGACAAATGTTCGCCATATGGGTTATTTATCCCTGTGATAAATGTCTGTAGGGCCAGATTCTGAAAATAGGGGTTTTTAAATGCCTTTGTCGCGGCATCAGCGTGTAAATTTACGTGTTGCAATAAATCGTTTAGTGCTGTATGAATTCTTTGATAATATTCCTGGTAAGTCTCTGTTTTCTTTTGAGCTGTACTAGTTAACTGAGTTATCAAGATAGGCTCTGATCGAGTGTCACCGTATTTTCTTAATAGGCTGGGTTTTACTTCATCCCAAGTAAACTTGTTTTCGTAGTTTAAGTGGTCCCGAGGTTCTCCCTCGATTTTCTAAATTATATTAGCGGCTAATATAAATTGCTGAGTATCTGATCCTAAGAAATCATCTTTAATAAAGATTTTCCTCTTCCTGTAAGTACTCAACCTATTATCCTTTTTTACCAAATATCCAAATCCAAATACCCCTCGCAAGCTTGTCTACAATAATCGAAAATCAACTAGCCGATTACCGAGCTTATAAAACCTTCGTAACAGAAGAAAGCTTACCAGGAAAAACCTCTGTAAAAGAGAAAACCTGTAAAAAACCATATTCTACTTCAAGACGAGATACAATTGAAGTAAAAATGGCAATTATTGCAGATGATGACTTAATAAACCTTTGTAATACTCTGCCAAAGTTCTCAGTAGGAAAGAATCTTTCTACGTTTATAAATAGCGTAGAAACTTCACTTCACTTTCTGAGCCCTAGAACTTTATATTAGCCGCTAATATAATTTAGAAAATCGAGGGAGAACCTCGGGACCACTTAAACTACGAAAACAAGTTTACTTGGGACGAAGTAAAACCCAGTCTATTAAGAAAATACGGTGACACTCGATCAGAGCCTATCTTGATAACTCAGTTAACTAGTACAGCTCAAAAGAAAACAGAGACTTACCAGGAATATTATCAAAGAATTCATACAGCACTAAACGATTTATTGCAACACGTAAATTTACACGCTGATGCCGCGACAAAGGCATTTAAAAACTCCTATTTTCAGAATCTGGCCCTACAGACATTTATCACAGGGATAAATAACCCATATGGCGAACATTTGTCACATTTTACATTAAATTCTCTTGAAGATGCATACCAGAAATGCATCGCACACGATAATTACAGACAACAGGTCGCTTATATGAATTATTTGAAGCGACCTTTAGAACAAAAGCCTCAACAAAGCTTTAAACCAAAACATTTTGGAGATATAAACAAACCTATAAGTCACAAGCCTTTTTCACAAGGACCGATTAATGTTTTTAAACAACCTCAAACTCAGCAACATTTTCAAAGACATTCAACGCCGGCGCCCCAAACAATGTCCGGAGTATCGACAATAAAAATTCAGGCAACCAAAGAATGTCTACTATGTATCACCACCACAATATAGAAACTGAAAACTACCCTGAAGACGTATGCCCTGACCATCTAGAAGAGGATTTTCTACTAGAAGCCTCCGAAGACGAACCACCTGCCTGGAATTAAATAACTACAACTTTGCACGAGCCATCAGATTACCCTTCTCCTATCTACCTAATACAAAACTTAAAGTGTTAATTGACAGCGGAGGCTCCGACACCATACTAACCCCAAAAGCCACACAATATTTTGATAAAAAACACGAATTTAGAGAGAAATTTATTATAAAATTCATGAAAAAGGAACAGACATTTGACAAAAATACCAAATGCAAAATTTTCTCGGAAATAGGAATACCAGAAGTTATTACCGCTCGTATAGCAGAATGGCATGATACATTCGAATTATTATTTGGAACTGCCGACCTTCTAAAATTCAGTGCCATTTTAAATTATAAGGATCTTACGTTTATCATCGATAAATATAACGTATGCATACCATTTAAGGTTTACCATCAAACCAAATGCCTTACAAAACTTCCAGTGACAATACCAAATGGGGATGTATTAGTACCGGCAATCGAGATGGATGATCACCAGATACCAGCTGGAATCTATACTGCAAAAAATGGATTTATAGAAACAAAAGAACTTCCGCCAGGATATGAAGGCTACCACACACCCATCCGCGTAAAACCGTTGCAAGAATTTGAACTCAATACTCACCTGACATATAAGAACACCGAAGATCCCGTTTTAGATCAAATTAGGCTAGAACATTTAAATCATGAAGAAAAGGAAAAAATCATGAAACTATGCAAACAGTACAAAGATATTTTCTATTCCGAAAACAGTGATCTAACTTTTACATCTTCGATAAAACACGAGATAAAAACACAAGATGACCAACCAGTCTATACCAGATCATTCCGACATCCACAGACAATGCAAGCCGAAATATCTTCTCAAATTAATAAATTATTAAAAAAAAAATCATACGACCATCTGAATCCCCATACTCAGCCCCAGTATGGATCGTACCCAAAAAACTAGACGCATCAGGGGTGAGAAAATACCGAATGGAAATAGATTACCGAAAACTAAATGAGAAAACTGTTGAAGACAAGTATCCTCTACCAAGAATAGATGAAATATTAGATAATCTTGGACGATCAACCTATTTCACTACCCTCGATCTAGCACAAGGGTTTCATCAAATCGAAATAAATCCCAAATCAACAATAAAGACGGCCTTCAAAGTTCCACACGTTCACTTCGAATATACACGAATGCCATCCGGTTTAAAAAATGCACCGGCCACATTCCAACGAATGATGGATTGCGTATTAAAAGAATATCTTTATAAATGTTGTTTTGTCCATATGGACGACATCATTATTTTTTCACGATCGCTACAAGACCACTTAGTACACCTGAGTAAAATCTTTCGAAACCTTGAACAAGTCAACTTAAAAGTCCAACTTGACAAGAGCGAATTTCTGACAAAAGAAGTCGCATTTCTTAGCCATATCGTTACACCAGAAGGCATAAAACCGAACTCAACAAAAATAGAAGCAGTCCAACGATTAGCCCTGCCGCGGACATTAAAGGAAATAAAAAGTTTTCTTGGACTCATTGGCTTTTACAGAACATTCATCCCTAACTTTGCGCGAATAACGCACCCTTTCTCGAAGTGTACCAGAAAAGGCACAAAGATAGATATTGACGACGACGAATATAAAGAATGCTTCCAGAAATGTAAAGACCTTCTTACCAATGCTCCGATTCTCCGATATCCGAATTTCGAAAAAAAAATTACAGTAACGACTGACGCCTCTAACATTGCTATAGGTTCTGTGCTCTCTCAACAAGGAAACCCCATCCCTTATTATTCTCGTACTCTAAACACAGCCGAACGAAACTATTCCATGATAGAACGTGATATGCTTTCAATAATAGAATCTTGCAAGCACTTTAGATTCTACGTTTACTGCAGGAGATGTCTTATTGAAACCGACCACAACCCACTTGTATGGCTCTTCAAACTGAAAGATCCATAAATATAAATATATTAGGTACCACAATTAAATATATTACAGACAACCCAGACAACGATGACTTTGAACTGCTCAAAAAACACATTATCTTAATCGAAAATAAACAATCAGAACTAATTACTCGATCCAATAAGCAACTATCCTATGGAAAAGACAAGAATGAACATCTCACCGAAGATATAAAACTATTACAAGTAGTAACACAAAACTTAACAACTAAATATAATAATTTCGCAAACTATATGATATTACACAACGAAATTTTATACCTCGAACGAATCAATAAAATAATCTTAATGATGTTACGAAGTCTCGCTTCAGCCCAAAATTTTTTGACTAATTTAGAACTATTATCCTTAAGGGATATATACGAATTAGAAGATTTATTGCGAAATCGCTACACTAAGGATGCACTAATCTCAAGTGACCAACATCCTTACGAATTAATTGAACATACACAATCGATTATTTGTGTAACAGACAGCGAGATGCTCATAATAATAAAAATTCCTATTTTATATCCCGTTACCCTCGAATTATCCCACATCTACTCCGTTCAAAATATAGATGGGATCATTATACTACCACCAACAAAATATTATGGCAAAGAAAAATGGTTTAAATCTTGCTACAAGAGTGAAAATAAATAAATACATTTGCTCAAAGGCGGTGGCCCACCACTGCCGCCTACCAATCGTAAAGATGTGCCAGGCCGCCCAACTGGACAAACCCATTGTCTATCAAACTGACAAGTCCTTAATCATCAGCACGACTACCCCGGTGAAAGTGTACAAAGAAACTGTTGACGAAAGCTGCTTAATATTCTCGAATGAAAAGCTACACATTCTGACTCAAGACTCCAGAAACAATTCCATCCATTGTTCCACAGGAAGTCATTCCACTGATGAAGATTAACCTATCTCCAAACCGGGAAGACTTACTAGAAGGTCTTCTTCTAGTAAGTAACCTAATAGACCCAATTGAACCTTTTCAATTGGAACCTCTAACACAAACCAGCCTCTCCATCTCTAGTACAACCTTAATTATTCTTTTGATTTTAGCTTTATTTTACATACCTCTTAGAAAAAGGAAGAGGATAGCCCAGCTACTATATAGACCAAAAATTAAACTACCCCTAGACACCCTCGAGAACCTTCTTGAGGACAAGAAGACACTTAAGGAGGAAGGAATTATATCCGAAATAGACCAGGCAATGACCCCTATATCTTGCTGACGATGGTGTATAGCTGACTTACGTGCTGGATACCATTATGCAACCATGGCCTACAAAAACCAATCAATGACCTATACATCTTGCTGACGATGGTGTTCATGCTGACGTACATGCCGGATACCATTAAGCAACCATGGCTTATAAGAACCAATTTTTTAATTATCGACTCATTATTTAGTAACTCTGATCAAAGCATAAATAATGTTTTTAAAAAGTGATTTTTGGTGAATACAAACATAATTTATATATATATATATATATATATATATATATATATATATATATATATATATATATATATATATATATATATATATATATATATATATAGGACATCTGGTGAAGATGGTATTACCGCCGATCTATTGAAAACCCTCGGACCAAACCCGTTGCAGAAATGCACGCAAATTATCATCACGAACATCTGGCAAACAGAAAAATTATCAGTTAAATAGAAATGTGCTCTTATCCACCCGTTGCACTACAAAGGAGACAGAAAAGATGTGAACAACTACAGAGGAATCTCCTTCATGCACTGAACAAATCTTTAACTCAAAAACAGTACTGAAATACAAAGCTATCAGGAACATCCCAATCATCTATACGTTCGTGGACTTCAAGAAGGCATACGACTGCATCGACCAAAAATTTCTATTCAACATCCTAGAAAACAAGCACTCGACCCCAAAACACTATGATTGATCAAGCAGACACTGACCGACACAACTTCTAAAGTGAAATTTTGTGGGAGACATTTCCGAACCCTTCCTGATTAAAATAGGAGTACGCCAAGGAGATGGGTTATCCCCTCTCCTCTTCAATTTAGTCCTGGACAAAGTCATAAGGGAATGGGAAAAATAACTAAAAAATCAAGGACACTGGAAACCAATACGACTCGGACGAGCCAAAAACAACATAGAAATCTCATGCCTAGCCTTCGCAGACGACCTAGCCGTAGTCGCAGACAATGTTGTCGAGGTATGATATAAGTATCTGGTAATAGTTGTATTGTAAAACAAATTTTAACTTGTAGATTAAGTCCTTGTGCCAAACTTTATCAGACACATGTCTAACATCTAAGAAGGCATGGCTCACATCTATTGTTCCAGAGTGGCCAGACGCCAAATGAATCTTTAGAAATAGTGTTATTTGCATTCATCAGGTTCAAATGCCTGAGAAGTAATTTTTAAGAGACTTTTGATAGGAGTGATAATAAACTGATTGGTATGTAAGATGATCACTGTATTCAAATTTTTACCCAGTTTTGGTACGTTCTAATATTATCTTTGAATAGTTGCTTTTTCTTTGCTGTTTCTTGTCTAAGTGCCATGTTTGTTTCTAATGTGTTGGATTGCATTGGTTTTGGTGACACAATGTATGTTTATTAGCCTCTCTAGAGCTAAAATTTCTGAGGTATTTTTGAGCTCTTTCATTTTTTTCTTTCAATGAGTAGTTCTTAAAATTCTTGAGAAGCTTTATTCAGTTTCTTTTTGTATGCCTTAAATCTTGTTCTCTACTAAATTTTTTGCTTTACATTTTTCTGTTATTTTTCCTTTATTATTAATGGGCATTCTTTTCTTGTATAATCGTCAAAATAATCATGTGTAGCTTAACTAAACTTGAAGAGATTCACCACTAAACACCAAATCACTTTTTTTTGAACTGCTCGACGCACGTTTCGCTAACCATGTTAGCATCATCAGGAAATGATTTAATCTTAATAAAATATATATAGATAGATTAAATCATCTCCTGGTGATGCTATCATGGTTAACATGATCCGTCGAGCAGTTCAAAAAAAAGTTATTTGGCAGTTAGTGGTAAATCTCTTCAAGTTTAGTATTTCACACCAAAGGTTCCAATAGAAGAATTGATCATATGTAGCTTGTCAGATGATATTCTGTGTACTTAAGAGGTTATTCTGAAAAGTTTCCAGCCTAATACAGAAACAAGTATTTATATTGTCAAATTTTGTTTTATTTCTCATTGTAGTTTCTTTGTAATTTTATACACTTTTCTTAGCGATGCTTCCATCTCTTTAATCTCTCCAAATAGTAATCGACATTTTACTTATTCGATTCGATTCGATGAAACATTTTTATCCTCCGAGTAAAATTTGAGCCTAGCAAAGGGAATCTATTCAAGACCCAATTCGTGAATTTTTGCCACGGCGACCACCGAAGTGTGAGATGGTGCGTTGTCTTGGTGAAACAAAACTTTCTTTCGGCCAATTTTTTCTTTCGGCCAAATGCGGCAGTTTTTTTACAATTTCTGCCTTCAGTTTTTGAACTAATGATGCATAGTATGCCCCTGTTATTGTTTTTCCCTGTTCAAGATAGTCGATTAACACAACTCCATGACTAGCCCAAAAAACAGTCGCCTTCACTTTCCGGCCGATGGAACAGTCTTCACCTTTTTCAGAGTCGATTCAGCCTTCACAATCCACTGTTTCGACTGTGTCTTGGTTTTAGGAGTGTAGTGCTTACCCAAGTTTTATCTGTAGTTATTAATGGATGCAAAACTCTGACTTATTTCACTTAAACTGCTTCAAAAGGGCTTCGGAAATGTTCATTCAAATATGTTTTTGGCCTTGAGATAGCAATAGCGGCACCCAACGCGAGGTTAGTTTTTTCATGCCCAAATCTTCAGTCAATATATGATAAACACGTGTATTCGAGATGCCCTCAGTCTGTGCCATTTCTCTAACTTTAATTCGACGGTCATTTAACACTATTTGATGAACTTACAACATTATCGGCAGTGATTGCAATTTTTAGTTGTCCTGAACATTCATCGTCAACCAAGCTCGTCCGACCACGTTTAAATTTAGTTGCCCAAAATTTTACGGTGGCAAAGGATGGTGCAGAGTCTCCGTAAACAGCATCCATTTCGGTTTTAATTTGCGTACGCGTATTGCTTTTCAAATGCAAGAATTTAATGATCGCTCGATATTCGATTTTTTCCATATTTACAAAAACACTAACATCGACTCACATAAATGACGGTTAAACAACAACTGGCATCCAACATGGCTGACATTTCCAAGGTTATCTTTCAACGCAGGCGCAACTCAATCACCAGAATATTTTTGACAAGGAGGCTGGAAACTTTTCAGACTACCCTCGTAACGGGTCGAACTTTTATTTATATTGTGCCTAATTTGTGTTTTTTTGAGAATGTCATTTAGGTAAATACTAATTAATATCGGCGAATTGTTAGACGATAACTCTTAACATGATTCGGTTATAGTCAGGAATTTTGTTTCGGTCACTGGGTCAACTGGCCACTTGGGCCACTCGGTGGGTTCGTCAGTGGAGTGGGTTCGTCAACTGACATATTGCCATGGTTTTATCTATGGAAACTGTATTGGCTTGTAGGAAGTTTTGTTCATATTTGTTTAGTTCGTAATGATTGTTTATTAAAATAATTGCTCTTGCTCCGTATGCTGTTTTCACGGGGCTGTGAGTGTTGTAAATGAGGGAAAAATATTGCTATCTTCTTTGAAAACCTAAACCTTCCTTCGCTGGTTAGAGTTGTTCAAGAAGCTAAAAAAAATGTAAAAAATCAGTTGATGTATAAAAGTAAATTTAGGATAGTTAATACGATTTACAGTCAGGAAAACCCATAGTTACAATGTATCTTAAATGATATACGAGAATTTCAATTTTGCTTGAAAAGTTTTGAATAGTGATTTGTAAGGAAAAAGTTTTATTGCAATAAAAGTGTATTGACAAGTGCAGCAATGTTTCTCAATATAGAAAACATTAAAATAAACAATAAAAATATATATTATAATGCATACCTGACACAATTTCAATTTAATTTTCATTTCAGTAATACGGTTTTGGAGGTTTCAGTTGGGAAACTTCTCCTAATGAGCATATTTCATTGAAATTTATAATTTTGGTTATTATTACCAAACCAATGAGTTCGGTCTGGCTATTATGATTAAAGCATATTCCAAGTTAAAAATTAATTTTGTGGGGATGTACTGTAGTAACATTCCTCGACGACATTATAAGCATTTTGGAAGATTTTTTTTTCACGATGTCCTTGAAGTCTTAAAACAGATGCTCATGTATGGGTAGGTTTATTTTTTAGTACATACATATATATATATATATATATATATATATATATATATATATATATATATATATATATATATATATATATATATATATATATGTATACGAACTCAGTTATACTCTTCAGTCGAAGCGGATAACATTTGAAAATGCCGAATGAGATTTTGGCGAAACGTCGTGACTCTCACAGAATCAACGGATCGACATCCGGAATAATTTAGAAACATGCGAAAGGACAAAAACTGTATATTATGAACTCTTTTTATAAGAAAAAAATCAGCAGAAAATGAACATGGAAAAGTCCATCTGGTCTCACAAGTGAATTGTGGGAAGCTATTTCAGAGGGTTTTTTATGGCATAGTCGAGTACTTTGAGCTTTGCAAAACTATAGGAAAACGTATTCGATAGGAAACGCGTCGGTTCAACGTGCAGCTAGTGCAAAAGACACTAGAAGAAAACAAGGGAATAAACAAAAAAAAACTTTGACATTTAAAAACAAAAATGTATACTAGAGACAAGAGACATAAAAAATGTATTTTGGAAAAGGATTACGAAATGTGGAATGATAAAATGCACAACAGAAACGAATCTGAATAAAACAATTTTAACCATATAGGGAGTTGAAAAATTGTTTATCTGTTAGTAAAAGTTCGACCAAAATACATTTATTCGTAATGTGGTTTTCTAAAAAGACATTAACAAAATATACTAATATGTACTAATATAGTCTTAATATACGTAACACCAATGATAGTGTTATAACCTTAACATTTACATTATCCACATGTAATATGGGGGACCGGAAAGTAATGTCGTTTCTACGCAAGCCAATATTCGTTTATCATTTACCAGCTGATTGTGTACTTCAAAGTCATGCTAAAGACATAGAGAGCTAAACACCAGAAGAGGTACATATGCGGCATTGTATGCTTTTTGAATTTCACAAGAGTAGTAACGCAACAGTTGCTACCAAAAACATTTGCAATGTTTATCCAAGAGTATTAGACGTTCGTTAATGCCAAAGGTGGTTTTCTAAGTTTATATCCGGTAATTTTGATCTTTCCGACTTGTTTCGATCAGGAAGACCAACAACTTTAGACAATGACGTGTTAGGGCCGGAAATGGAAGCAAATCCGTATCAGACAATCGAGGAACTGTCAAACACAACCAACCGACTTTGGTCGACCATTCAAACACATTTAGAGCAGATTGGTAGAGTAAGCAGAGCAGGTGTTTGGGTCCCGCATGATCTGTCCGAAGAAAACAAAATAGAAGCGTTTTTTGATCGCTTGATTACTGGAGACGAAAAATTGGTCCTGTATGATAATTCAAAACGCAAATGGCAGTGGCTTTCTCCGAATGAATCGCCACGAAGTACTGCTAAGCCAAGTTTATATCCCAAAAAGGCGTGTTTGTATGTTTGATAGAGTATTCGCGGAATTGTTCATTTTGAAGTGCTGAAACATGGGCAAACTGTGAATGTAGACCTTTACTGTGAACAATTAGATAGTATAGTAAGGGTTCTAATTCTGATAGTAACTTAATCTTTAATTGAAAAGTGTCCAGCGATTGTCAACAGTCCTCCGGAGTATCCTTTATCACATTATAAATATCGGTTGCTGATATATTCTCAACAAGAACTACTTAATGACAACATAAACTACTACACTTTCTATCACAAAACAAAAAGGTTGTCACTCTCTTAATTAAGCAGCTGTGAGAACGAAACTAAAGCAGCGATCTGCAATTTGACAGTTGACGATCTGAAAGAGTGAACTTGCCTTTATTTATCATTCTACGAACTTTTCAAATTCCATCCACAAGAATAGGTTTACGAAATAACAGTTTTATTTAACTTCTATCCGGTCCGAAAATATGGAGCAAAGACTATAAAACGCAAACTGCATTTTTTTTATAATACCTCAGTAATTAATTGTAGATACCCCCACCTTCAATTTCGAGAATATAACTGGTATGAATAGTAGCAGAGATTTATTTAGTTATGTACTAATAACTCTATATAAATATGTCTTGCTCTATATTTAATTTAATAATCATGATCATCATCATCATCATCACTCAGCCATTGTCGATTCACTGCAGGATCAGCATGCTTCCAACTCGCGCGGTCCTGAGCTTTCCTCTGCCATTCGGGTTCAATATATTTGATGATGTCATCAATCCATCGTGTTTAGGTATTCTTCGTGGATGTTATGATCAAGCGGTATCCATCCCCGGATTGCTTTTCAACTCCTTCACCTTTCCAATGATGTCACATACTTCGTCTATACTCTGATCCATGTGCAGGTTTTTCTGTCCCACTTTGTAATGCCAAGTATACACTTTTCCATTCCTCTCTGTGCTACACGAAGTTTTTGAAGTGATTGTGATGTGAGTATCTAGGTTTCACTTCCGTATGTCAGAACAAGCAGCACGCACTGATCAAAAACTTTTCTCTTTAAACAAAGTGGGAGTTTGTTCTTAAACACTATGTTGAGCCTGCCAAGTACCTGCCAGCCACACTTAACACGTCGTTCCACTTCCCGGGCAGTATCAACCTCCATTAAAATCATACAGTCATAAGGGAATGGAAAAAAGAACTAAAAAATCAAGAACAATGGAAACCAATACGACTCGGACGATCCAAAAACAACATAGAAATATCATGCCTGGCCTTCGCAGACGACCTAGCTATACTCGCAGACAATAAAAAAAGCGCAACCAAACAGATCGAAGTCCTCAAAGAATGTGCAGAGAAAATCGTCCTACAAATCTCCTTTCAAAAAACCGAATTCTTCTGGTCATAATTAGATGTCCAAAAGTTGAACACCAAATACGGCAAAATAAATAGGGTTACTCACAGGTTAATCCCTGGGCGAGATCCTCAAATCCACAGGAGGAGAGAAGATAGCACAAAAGATTCGATTACAGAAGATGAAGAGGGCATACGGCAAGACACACAATATCTACAATAAAAAATGCCTATCCACACACGCAAAAATAAGACACAACAATACAGTAATCAAACCAGAAGTACTATACGCAAGCGAGACACTTACACTTCTTACAAAAAGCGGCATAGAAAACATACTAAAAGAAGAACGCAAAATTATGAGGAAAATTCTGGGTCCAAAACTGACAGAGGAAGGATACAGACTACATTCTCGAAAGGCCACAGAGAGAATGTTCAACGTAGCGGCGGACATAAGAAAAAGAAGGTTGTAATTCTATGGACATATCAGTAGACTCCCACCGACAAGACTCACCAGCAGAATTCTTACATACATACAAGGAGTCATGTCAACAGTCCCATGGATCGTACAAGTCAGGGCTAATCTGGGAAAGAATCCACGGAGAAAGGATGAGAGAGGTGTGGAGGATCAGAAAGAACACTAAAAAATGAGTCAGAATGCTTTGCGTGATCCAACCGGGTCTATGCGCATCTAATAATAATAATATATTTATATATGTATATATATATATATATATATATATATATATATATATATATATATATATATATATATATATATATATATATATAAGCATTCGTTAGTTGCTTAACTGTCAAGGAAGCCCCACGCATCCCTTACATTGGAGGGCACATGTTTCATCTGTTGGTAGTTAAATGAGACAACAGTAGTCAGGAGTTATACACCCCTGACCGTTGGATTCCACAATCTCATGTGAAACGCACAACAACGTGCATGTCCGCCATAATAAGCATTGGTTAATTGCTTGAGCGGAAAGAAGGCCCACCCACCCCTTACATTAGAGGACACATGTTTCGTCTGTTGGTGGTTAGACTCATCAGGGCACCGACATATGCTCTTTCGCCAAGAATAGCGAGTCACTCTCCACAATCAAGCATCCCATATTTTTGCCGACTTCTCGTCGGATGGCTTATACATAGAGTTTTTTGACTTCTTTGTACTGCGTCCAATGAGTCAACAGTAGTCAAGAGTTACACAACCCCGACCGTTGGGTACCACAATCTCATGTGGAACGCACAACCACCTGCGTCTCTGCCATAATAAGCATTGGTTAGTTGCTTGACCGGAAGGAAGCCCCACCCATCCCTTCTATTGGAAGGCACATGTTTCGTCTGTGGCATGTGGCATTTGCTCTTCCGTAGACATTGCTCTCTTTGACTGGTTCTGATCTTCATATAACTTTGAATAAAATCTTCTGATAACCTCCAACATTTTCGTTCGTTCCCTACACACTGTACCATTCTCACGCATTAAGGCAAACATTTGTGTCCTTTTATTTCTCAACTTGTGTTTTGCTTTGTTTATTCCCTTGTTTTCTTCTAGTGTCTTTTGCACTAGCTGCACGTTGAACCGACGCGTTTCCTATCGAATACGTTTTCCTATAGTTTTGCAAAGCTCAAAGTACTCGACTATGCCAAAAAAAACCCTCTGAAATAGCTTCCCACAATTCACTTGTGAGACCAGATGGACTTTTCCATGTTCATTTTCTGCTGATTTTTTTCTTATAAAAAGAGTTCATAATATACAGTTTTTGTCCTTTCGCATGTTTCTAAATTATTCCGGGTGTCGATCCGTTGATTCTGTGAGAGTCACGACGTTTCGCCAAAATCTCATTCGGCATTTTCAAATGTTGTCCGCTTCGACTGAAGAGTATAACTGAGTTCGTATACATATATATATATATATATACATATATATATATATGTATATATATATATATATATATATATATATATATATATATATATATATATATATATATATATATATATATATATATATATATATATATTATTATTATTAGGTGCGTATAGACCCGGTTGGATCACGCAAAGCATTCTGACTCATTTTTTAGTGTTCTTTCTGATCCTCCACACCTCTCTCATCCTTTCTCCGTGGATTCTTTCCCAGATTAGCTCTGACTTGTACGATCCATGGGAGTGTTGACTTGACTCCTTGTATGTATGTAAGAATTCTGCTGGTGAGTCTTGTCGGTGGGAGTCTACTGATATGTCCATAGAATTACAACCTTCTTTTTCTTATGTCCGCCGCTACGTTGAACATTCTCTCTGTGGCCTTTCGAGAATGTAGTCTGTATCCTTCCTCTGTCAGTTTTGGACCCAGAATTTTCCTCATAATTTTGCGTTCTTCTTTTAGTATGTTTTCTATGCCGCTTTTTGTAAGAAGTGTAAGTGTCTCGCTTGCGTATAGTACTTCTGGTTTGATTACTGTGTTGTTGTGTCATATTTTTGCGTGTGTGGATAGGCATTTTTTATTGTAGATATTGTGTGTCTTGCCGTATGCCCTCTTCATCTTCTGTAATCGAATCTTTTGTGCTATCTTCTCTCCTCCTGTGGATTTGAGGATCTCGCCCAGGGATTTGAAGTGAGTGACCCTATTTATTTTGCCGTATTTGGTGTTCAACTTTTGGACATCTAATTTTGACCAGAAGAATTCGGTTTTTTGAAATTAGATTTGTAGGACGACTTTCTCTGCACATTCTTTGAGGACTTCGATCTGTTTGGTTGCTCTTTTTTTTATTGTCTGCGAGTATGGCTAGGTCGTCTGCGAAGGCCAGGCATGATATTTCTATATTGTTTTTGGATCGTCCGAGTCGTATTGGTTTCCATTGTTCTTGATTTTTTAGTTCTTTTTTCCATTCCCTTATGACTGTATGATTTTAATGGAGGGTGATACTGCCCGGGAAGTGAAACGACGTGTTAAGTGTGGCTGGCAGGTACTTGGCAGGCTCAACATAGTGTTTAAGAACAAACTCCCACTTTGTTTAAAGAGAAAAGTTTTTGATCAGTGCGTGCTGCTAGTTCTGACATACGGAAGTGAAACCTAGATACTGACATCACAATCACTTCAAAAACTTCGTGTAGCACAGAGAGGAATGGAAAAGTGTATGCTTGGCATTACAAAGTGGGACAGAAAGACCTGCACATGGATCAGAGTATAGACGAAGTATGTGACATCATTGGAAAGGTGAAGGAGTTGAAAAGCAATCCTGGGATGGATACCGCTTGATCATAACATCCACGAAGAATACCTAAACACGATGGATTGCTGACATCATCAAATATATTGAACCCGAATGGCAGAGGAAAGCTCAGGACCGCGCGAGTTGGAAGCATGCTGATCCTGCAGTGAATCGACAATGGCTGAGTGATGATGATGATGATGATCATGATTATTAAATTAAATATAGAGCAAGACATATTTATATAGAGTTATTAGTACATAACTAAATAAATCTCTGCTACTATTCATACCAGTTATATTCTCGAAATTGAAGGTGGGGGTATCTACAATTAATTACTGAGGTATTAGTTTCGCTGCTTTAGTTTCGTTCTCACAGCTGCTTAATTAAGAGAGTGACAACCTTTTTGTTTTGTGATAGAAAGTGTAGTAGTTTATGTTGTCATTAAGTAGTTCTTGTTGAGAATATATCAGCAACCGATATTTATAATGTGATAAAGGATACTCCGGAGAACTGTTGACAATCGCTGGACACTTTTCATTTAAAGATTAAGTTACTATCAGAATTAGAACCCTTACTATACTATCTAATTGTTCACAGTAAAGGTCTACATTCACAGTTTGCCCATGTTTCAGCACTTCAAAATGAACAATTCCGCGAATACTCTATCAAACATACAAACACGCCTATTTGGGATATAAACTTGGCTTAGCAGTACTTCGTGGCGATTCATTCGGAGAAAGCCACTGCCATTTGCGTTTTGAATTATCATACAGGACCAATTTTTCGTCTCCAGTAATCAAACGATCAAAAAACGCTTCTATTTTGTTTTCTTCGGACAGATTATGCGGGACCCAAACACCTGCTCTGCTTACTCTACCAATCTGCTCTAAATGTTTTTGAATGGTCGACCAAAGTTGGTAAGAGTGTTTGATAGTTCCTCGATTGTCTGATACGGATTTGCTTCCATTTCCGTCCCTAACACATCATTGTCTAAAGTTGTTAGTCTTCCTGATCGAAACAAGTCGGAAAGATCAAAATTACCGGATATAAACTTAGAAAACCACCTTTGGCATTAACGAACGTCTAATACTCTTGGATAAACATTGCAAATGTTTTTGGTAGCAACTGTTGCGTTACTACTCTTGTGAAATTCAAAAAGCATACAATGCCGGATATGTACCTCTTCTGGTGTTTAGCTCTCTATGTCTTTAGCATGACTTTGAAGTACACAATCAGCTGGTAAATGATAAACGAATATTGGCTTGCGTAGAAACGACATTACTTTCCGGTCCCCCATATTACATGTGGATAATGTTAATGTTAAGGTTATAACACTATCATTGGTTTTACGTATATTAAGACTATATTAGTATATATTAGTATATTTTGTTAATGTCTTTTTAGAAAACCACATTACGAATAAATGTATTTTGGTCGAACTTTTACTAACAGATAAACAATTTTTCAACTCCCTATATGGTTAAAATTGTTTTGTTCAGATTCGTTTCTGTTGTGCATTTTATCATTCCACATTTCGTAATCCTTTTCCAAAATACATTTTTTATGTCTCTTGTCTCTAGTATACATTTTGTTTTTAAATGTCAAAGAGAATCTGCAGAACGCAAAATACATTATTTTCACGAAATCGCAATAATTTACTGCAAGCACCACGTTAATCTGACTTTTCAGGAAAATAAATGGAATTTACGGTCTCAGAATAGATCTCGTTCTATATTTGGTTTTATATCAATAATTGCACAATTTGTATCTAGATATTGGATTTAGGAATTAGCTTAGTTCTAGACACATAGGTACCTGAGGAAATCTTAGTTTAATAGCAATAGTATAGTGAAAATATTGTTACCTTTGAATATAATTTCATTTCAATTATTATTACGCTTTTATAAAACTGAAATTCAAAAGTGAAAATAAAGCATTTTAGATTAGAGGTGGGTTAATAATCGATCTATAGTTTAATACAGGCCTTCATCCACGTTTATTGGCTGAAAACTAACTCTAAAGCTGCAACCATCTGTAGATTTAATAATATTTAATTGTCGGATAAGGCGCATATTTCTTTAAATTTCAAGAAAATCCATGATTATGTTATCATATTATCATATCGATTTAGTGTAAAGAAAATGCAGAAGAGATTATCATACTACCATAATATTCTAAAAAGTATCCGTTTGGCGGTGTATGTAGTTCATAAGAGCCCTTAGTCCAATTATTTTCGACGATGTGGTTACCGTCAAAATAAAACGAAAAAAGGGAATAGTAAGTAAGTTTTTGTAGCTGGTATAGAGCATATATACCTGAATATACGATTTTAACAAAATACTACTCCTCTACACACAGGTGCTCAAACAAGTGATTTGTTAGACACTAAATTTTCTTAATATGATCAAGATCATGCGATAATTAGGCTACTTTCTATGGTAATATGTCAAACGAATATTACAAAAAAATATAAATTTCCAAATTACACAAGATATAAAGGAATTATCTCACATCATCTCACAACGATATAGGTAACAATGACATTGTCATTGTTACCTATATCGTTGATTGCTACCTATACCATTGATAACATTAAGCAAGATTTAAATTAAAACGTTAAAATTACTATTAAAAAGCTGGCAATTCAACTAGAGGCTGAGAAAATGATTTCTATTTAGATATTGGATATAACTAAATGGGTGGTCTTAAGATAAGTCGGTTGGATAACAGCATGAAAGTTATTTATAGATAAGATGGTTTACTGGAATCGGACGTTTTGTAAAGAAACATGACTCTATTAATCTTTTAATTAAAAATAAGGTGTAAACATAAAATGACCAGTGTAACAAGTTATTTTCAATGCTTAAGCAAGGAAAATAATGTTCTTGAAATGTTCTCTCTCGAAAGTTTTCCTCTACTCTTAACCGAAAACGTTTTCAAATACTGTTACGGAATGAGTTGAATTAATTAATGGCTATCGTGGCTCGATCTTCGAAAAAAAAAATCCAAAATTTCGCTCTGCCAATATGTTATCTTTGGACTGTGTAGTGATTTTAAGTGTAATTGACGGGAGTTTTTTTGCGATTCAAAATCGGCAGTTTTTTATTGCTCCTTTCATCGCTCAAGATAATGGTCAAATCTTTGATTTCTTGAAACATGTAAAGCATTTTGTGAATAAATGCCCCCTTGATACAACTTGTTACTAATCATCAATTTAAATGGGTGATAGATCAAATCTTTATACAAAATACGCTTTATAGTACATACACATCCCCAGTTGAGAAGCGTGTCGTTTGGCAGATCAGACTTTACCTTTCTATTTTTATTAGGCGATGTGTGCGCCGCGCCGATCGAGACGGACCATGGGGCTTTGTTTACATTAATAAACCTTTTATATGAGGTGCAACTACTCAACTGAAAATGATGTTGCATCTGGGGACCTTACCATGATATCTGCAGTTGAAGTGGCGTCTAAGGTGTCGTGTTTTAATCACGGACTCACCACTTTTGACAAACACATCGTAAGCAAATACGCGGTGCTCTCGAATCAGCACCGCCATGATGGATACTAAATAGCATCGTAGGGAGAGTTGATAGACATCAGTTGAAGGCCCCCTTCTCGCTGTTATAGTCTAAAACTACCCATCCAATAACGTCCGTTTCTCATGTACCACTTTGTATAACACTTTTCTATAACAACATTTTTTTGGACAAATATTTAATTAGTACTTTTTATTTTTAATTTGCTTTAAATATTGTGTAGTTGCCATTTATATTTTGAAAACTATATGATTTAAATATAAACTTTTTGCTACTGATCAAAGTGTCAGAGTTGCATTACAATGTTCAGTCATATTTTCAAATAATTGTCGCTCATTTTTACTAATAACCAGTTAAACTTCCCATTTATGAAAAACATTCGGGAAAATTGATTTGAGGCTAATTCTAACAGGCTTTAAACCCTTGTGGGTTTTCCAGTAACTTTTTGAATATGAAATAATGAGTCTTGAATATTTTTGAATTTTCTTTACTCTATATATGAGTAATACGAGTAGTATGAGTTTAAATAAAAATGCGTTTGATCGACGAGATCGAAGAGAATTTTGTTTAAAAATTGTTGAATCATCAACATTAAATAGTTGCCAAGATGGCATTTGGGGAAGAGTGGAATTTGACTCACACCATTGTTCATCAGATTTTGACCAATGAACAGTGGATGAAGAAAACTGTTTTCATAGACTTTTGCAACAAACGTTTTGCAAACATTTCTGTCACACTTTGCCCAAGTTTGAAACAAAATTTGATAGTGCACCGTTGCTGAAAATTTTTGCTAATTATTTTCAGAATGCACTAGAAAAATCCGGTTTACGAAAAGAATTGCTATCAGATGTTGGACTACCTTTTTTCCAAAGGGGTAGTCAACAGTGCTGCTCGCTACGCCACAAGTCTCATTATTTTATTTACTCACTTGTAGTTATTAATTGTTCCGCATATTAAATAAATAACCATAACTTTAAATCCAGCGCATATTGGTAGTTTTCCGTTTCGCTATGTTGGAATCATGACGATTTTCAAATCCATTTATATTTATATAAATGTTTATTATTGTGTAAACTTTATCTAATGAACTATGACAGAATTAGAACCCTTAATAAATTAATTCACCATTATATTAATAACATAAAACATTGGCTATGATTTATTTTGTCCTTTTTTATGATATTAATTAATTATCGCCTATTTTTTTGGAATAAATGAGCATGTGGCTACAGTGCCACTAGAGAATCGTAGAACGATCAATTCTGAACGGTACACAATCATTTGTTTGCCAGAAGTTTTTGAAAATTTTTCACCATGACAACGCGAGCTCTCACATATCGGACCAAACAAGTCAATATGTGACCGGTCAAAACATCGAATTGATGAGTCATCCGCTGTACAGTCCTGATTTGCCTCCAATGATTTCTTTTTGTAGAATAAATTACGTGGTCAACGATTTTCGATGCCAGAAGAAGCGGTTAATGCGTTCAAAATGTATATTTTGGAGATACCTCAATCGGAATGGAAAAAATGTTTCAAAAATTGGTTTAAACGTTTGCAAAGTGTATCGATTATCGCGGAGAATATTTTGAAAATCAATAAAACCATTTTCAATGATAAATATTTGTTTTAATTTATTATTCCGGATACATAATAGCAACCCTCGTATAATGTAGGATTACTAAAAATCTTCTAGAAACGGTAATATCAATCCAGAGTAGTCAAATTCTATTAGACTAGGTAGGTTAATTAAATAAAATGACCACAATAAATATTATATCAAGTAGTTAAAACAATTCATCCTACATTCCCAAAATTGGGTAATATTATAATTGAAATAATCAAGTCAACTAATCCAATATATTTTAAAATATATTTAGACATTCAATATATTACTTATACTTACAGAGTATCATTTTTTATCACTAAAATGGTTTCCATTTTAATAAGATAAAATGGCGTCATTCATATCATAACTCAAATCTACCATCGATTTTGATCTTCAGTAATAAACGATATGTCAAAGAAAATAAATGTTCTAATAAGACCCACATGGACACTTATGAACGTGATTCCAGAAACAAAGAGATAAATTTAGTAACCTGTTACTGAAGGCTGGGAAAGTGCCAAAATAATAAACGTAAATTTATTGGCCTAAACCTGTTCGATAAATTAACAAGGGTTATAAGGATGCTTTCAGGTCAACAGCTTGATCTAGAACTAACAAGAAAAATTTTAAAATTAGTTTTCCTTGATGAAAAATGGAACGATTTAATTATTTTGCTTGCGTGGTAGTGTAACACTCGTAATTTAACGATAAGGTGTCAAATATTCGGATTTGCTTAAGCTTTTGACTTGAATTGGATTTTTTTATTTTAATTCAGAACTTGACTGTTAATAATACTTGCTTGTTTAGTATATAAAGGGTATTCCATTAAGAGGTTTCGAATGTTGGAAACGAATAAAAGAAACGTTGCATAACATACCTGAAAGTTATTTATGGCAGTGCGAAGCTGGACAGTGTACAATTATACGTGGAATACAACATCTGTCAATGTCAGGTTTCGAATGTTTTGTTTTGCTAGTCTTCTTATCTCAAATTTTGTTTATGTTATTCGGTTTCATTGTGGAATTCAGTACAATTTCAGCAATGGAGCGCTACACAGTAGAACAACGTGTTTACATTGTTAAAACGTATTTTCAAAATGGGTGTTCTGTGAGAGCCACATTTCGGCGAATTCGTGAATACTTTGGTGTATGCAATCGTCCGTCAGAAGTAACCATTCGCAAAATAGTGCATAGATTCGAAACTACCGGATCTGTGAAAGATATCGAAACAAAAGTCCGGGAACGTCCTGCTCGTTCGGTTGAAAATATTCAGGCGGTTCGTGAAAGTGTTACTGAAAATCCACAAATGTCTGTTAACAGGCGCGCGCAACATTTGGGTATCAGCAGAACTTCAACGTGGCGAATTTTGAAAAAAGACTTAAGTCTACATCCTTACAAAATTCAGCTAACACAGGAGCTAAAGCTAGCCGACCATGGGCAACGCCGTGCATTGAACGGTGATTGATGCTTTTTTATGGGATCAAATAATGGACATGGACTTAGAGAATATTTGGTTCCAACAAGATGGTGCGACATGTCATACAACACGAGAAACATTGACTTTATTGCGTTCACAGTTTGGAGGGAGGCTGATCTCCCGGAATGGGGACGTAAATTGTCCACCAAGGTCATGCGACTTGACGCCGCTAGACTATATTTTGTGGGGCTATGTGAAGAGCAAAACTTACGAAAATAATCCGCAAACCGTTCAACAGTTGAAAGAAGAAATTAGGCGAATAATTCGTGACATAACTCCGCAAATGTGTTCAGCAGTAATCGAAAATTTCAACAAAAGAATTGTGAGCTGCCAGAGAAGTCGTGGCGGTCATTTGACAGATGTATTCCACGTATAATTGTACACTATCCAGCTTCGCACTGCCATAAATAACTTTCAGGTATGTTATGAAACGTTTCTTTTATTCGTTACCAACATTCGAAACCTCTTAATGGAATACCCTTTATTTAATTTGAAAGGCGACTTTATATGAATTGAGTTGTGTGCTAATCAGTTTGTATAGCATTGTTATTATTTAATTTACATAAATAAGCTTAACAAAACTGAACCATTGTTCTAGCAATGCGATCAATCATGGTATCTAATTTTAACGATAAAAAACACACACACACACACACCCACGCATGCACGCATGCACGCACCTACACACAGACACACACAGACGCACATACACACACACACCCATAGCCACACACACCCACACACACACACACTCCCACACACACACACACACACCAACACACACACATGCACACACACGCACGATCGCACGCACGCACGCACAGTCATGATATCTAGTTTTAACAATAAAACATGTATATATATATATATATATATATATATATATATATATATATATATATATATATATATATATATATATATATATATAAATATACAAAATATAATTCTATTTTGTAGGGTCATATATCATTTATTTTTTGATGTAGGATTTTCATTTTTGGTAGGAATATTAGTGAAACTATGACATAACTTTTAATGAAACAATATTTGTCTACGTTATACAGAATGTCCAGCTTAACTGAGATAAATGAAAAAAAATCAAAATATATCTCAGATTTTGTATATTTTTTAAGACAAAACACTTCTATTTTTCTTAAACATGTCCTATACCTATCTCTCATAATTTTGGAAATTTTTACATTTTTGTTTTTAATGGAATTCACCTTATTTTTAGTAATAACGTTATAAAATTCTATTTAAATTTAAATTTTGTTCTACTATAGCTTTTAAACAGTTTTTATATGATACGGAAAAAAAGAGTGTACTTCTTTCATAATTAAATAGCAAAAAAGTATTTTTATGATCTGTTATTTTGATTATCGGAAAGAAATGTGAATATCTAATTACAACTTAAAGCACGCAGATGGCCTAGATACCCTAGGTAATCATGGCGTAGAAACAAATAAACCAAACCAAATTGTGGAGTACGGTGTTTATTAGAACAGGAAGTAGAACGAAAATTAATTTTTCTAGAGAGGAATTGATAAACATGATCTGCGTTTTGGGTGTAAATGGTCAAAACGCTTTTTTAGCAAATAGAATTTATGCGCAAAGATTCCCTAATATAACAAACCTATACCCCGCTTTTGTGACAATAAACAAAATTAATTTTAAATTATGCAGCCTATTTAGTTATACAACTTTTTTACTTAAACTTTTTCTTTATTTTCAACCATTATCAAAATATGAACCGATATTGCTCTATTGGGACACCCTGTAGATATAAACATATATATATATATATATATATATATATATATATATATATATATATATATAATCAAATTCCTTGGTTAAAGGTGTCTTGGCCGCTTAGGTATAAGGGTGTTGATATTTCATACCAATTCTTTATAAACTTGTTGTAGGCCTTTCTGTCTTGTGTTAGTTTTTTCGCTTGTGCCCACCTTTTTCCCTTCTTATTTAAAATTTTGTCCCACCAACTCACAGGTTTGTTTTGATCTTCCTCTTTTCCTTTTCTATTGTGCTCTCTTTCCCTATACCGTCTTGACTTGAATTGTATTGGCCTTTCTGTGGAGATATCCCTACCATCCGTGTTATCTTTGTTCTACATGTTCTTCTATGAATTCTATTTCCAAATCTTCTCTAATTATTTCTAATTCTCCTTCCTTGTTATTCCTTATATTATCCTTAGGTATTTCATTCCAATCGCTTTTATTTTACTGTTACCGTTTACAGTGAGCACCCAGGACTTCCGTATGTTAAAATCGATCAACATTTCAGTCTATGCAAGCCTGACACTTTCGCACCTTGAAAAAGCCCTGGTGTATTTCCATTCTGGTTGCTGGTTCTCGCAATATAAGAAAAGTATATCGTTATACTCGCGCACTGAAATCAATTTTGATTTTTAATGTAAATTAAATAAATACTCTGCTTACGATGCTATTTAGTATCCATGATGGTGCTGTGGAATCGAAAGCACCGCGTGTTTGCTTGCAATACGTTTGCCAAAGTGGTGAATCCGTGATTAAAACAATGACTTTTAGATGTCATCTTGAGCGATGAAACGAACGATAAAAATGTTAGTATGCTATTAGCATACTAATGAACTTTGTTAAAAAAAAATAGGCGCCCCTGCGGACTTGGACATCTTGGATCTCTCTTTGTTGTGGGTATGAGATCGCAACGTGGTCTATCTGGAATTCTCCAATCTGTTGTATAGGCGATCTCCATGTGTTCTGTTTTCGTGGAGATTTTCTGAGGGATGTTGACATGATCTTCAAGTTATTCTGTTGGCATAGTTCGCTGAGTCTTGTGCCATTCTTGTTGGTAAATTTGTGACCGGGGAATTTACCTTCGGTTTTTTGATGGATTTTTTCTCTACCGATTTGTGCGTTAAAGTCTTCCAGTAAAATTTTGACGTCATCTTTGGGACCTTTGCCATTACCTGCTCTAGTGCTGCCCAGAATTTCTCTGTAGACTTGGCGTGTTTCTTGTTGTGCCCATTTGTGGAGGCATGTAGGTTGATCATGGTGTTTTTTTTTGGCGCACTGTATGCGCATTGTCATTAGTCTATTGTTTATGGGGGTGATTTTCTTAATAGAGTTAGTTATTCCTTTGTGTACCACAAAGGCCATGCCCAAAAGCGGAGCGCGCCTGGCGACTCGATTGTCTGTCCGTCTGTTTGTTTGTCTATTGTCTGTATATATATATATATATATATATATATATATATATATATATATATATATATATATATATATATATATATATAATATATTCTAGATTTTGATGATGACGAAAATACTTAGAATTTAACATTTTAGGGCTGGATCTATAAAAAACGCTCTCTTAAATACCATTCCTCAACATTGTCGGTGCTGTTCGCAAGTGGGGGATAATATATCTTACACATGTATCTGAACATACTTCATCTAAAATGATTAAATTTAATTTTTCATTTTTACATAGGCTTAACGGAGATTTCGTTAAAATGTTTCATTATATTTACGTTAGGTATTAACAAAGAAAACTGGTTGGCAAGTTTTGATCGTTATCTATAATTTTGTAAATTGCTATGCGCCATCTTTCAACTAAACTTGCTCAATTTTTATTTCGCTTAATGTTTGCCGATAACCGTAGCAGGAAAATGGCTCTTCCTCATAATTTGAAAACTTATGCGAACCTATGGGTGAGTTTTGCGATTCTAATATAGGTTTTTTTTAATTATATTACAATATTATTAAAATATAAGAAAATATTTTGAAATGGTATATTATTTGAAGAAAAAATTAAATTTAATTTATGTACTCAATAATTTATTAAAGCAATATGTAGTTTTAAAATGAACATGAAAATGAACTTTTAATAAAAAAGAACACATATTTGATGAAGATATAAAGCAAGAAAGAATACTAGTGCAAAGCTACGAATTTTCAGAAATTTCTTTAGTACACATAAGATAAGGTACGGATTAAGGATGAGGCGCAACAGCAACTAACGCTATTTAGCGACTGGACCTTAACGTGGGTTTCGAACCACGATTATCAGGTACCGATAAACCCGATCGGCATCTCCTTTGGGCTATCAACCTTTGGTTTTGAACTTAAGGAAGTATGAGCGATACTTATGAATCAAAATAATGATGACATTTTTTTGTTTTCCCAAAACTTAAAATAGTTACAGAAATTCACAAATTTTCTATATAATACTAAAGCAAACTTTATAATTATTAATAAATAATTATTTATTTATAAATAATGTTTTGATGTAATATAATATAATAATGATATAATATAATAAGGATATAATATAAGGATATAATATAATAATGACTTCATTTTATTAATCCACATGGTTCGACAAAAATATGTGGCAACAGCGCATTTGTGTTTACTTGTAAATATATGTATATATCAGTATATATTGTGTATATGTATGAGAATTTTGGCGCTACAAGATCGAAAATTTATATTAAAAAATATGCATTCTAGATACAAAGGTAAAT
Organism: Cosmopolites sordidus; assembly: GCA_031761425.1. NCBI lineage: Eukaryota > Metazoa > Arthropoda > Insecta > Coleoptera > Curculionidae > Cosmopolites > Cosmopolites sordidus. Next base: position 185,009 of record JARFXV010000076.1, read on the forward strand.
TCTGTAAGGAAAATAACTATATATATATATATATATATATATATATATATATATATATATATATATATATATATATATATATACATACATATATATATATATATATATATATATATATATATATATATATATATATATACATATAAATATATATATATATATATATATATATATATATATATATATATATATATATATATATATATATATATATATATATATATATATATATACATATATATATATATATATATATATATATATATATATATATATATATATATATATATATATAGTAATTTCTCTTTTTAGCTTTAACTATATATTTTTTCTCAGCTGGTTGCGCGACATTGTCAGACCTTTGGTCGAGTTTGTGGTTATTAGTAATCGAAAGTTGAAAAAAAAGGTTTGACTTTAATTATTTAAATAATTATATCGGTAGCCCGATATTATTCATAACATATATAATAACATTCCGCAAATATTAAACTTTATTATGTGATATTTTTTATTCTATAAAGTTGGAAAATTAATATTGAAAAAATAGAAAAATCTGTGGTGGAAATCATAAGAGACTGTGTAAAAGTAAAAAAAATATAATTTTTCTAAAAAACAGACGGTGAATAATTTTCAAATTTTGAGCAAAGTTCAATTACATATTGTTTGTCACAATAACCGAATTTCGAGTTTTAGACTTAGAAACTAGTTTTTTTTCCATAAGATTTCCATTAAGTACCCCCTTAACCATAAGGTTCTCGAGTAGCCTACTGACTTGTGGTGACAAAAGTAGAGTATTATTCAGGATGGCATCCGGTCTTACCAACCTCTAAAATGGCGTGAATTAGGGGTGATTCTTTATTAGATTTTTTCAGTCTTGTCTAGGAACATTCACAAACATACAACAAAGTCACAAACGTCCATACCCAGAGCGGAAGTCGAACACCGGCTTAGGCACCGCACCAACGTGACCAACTAGTTAATATAATCATCTTCATTATTTTTAACGTTTCTTTACGAAATAACATTTTTAAATATCGCTTTTATATAAAATATTTTATTTTAAGTAATATGCAATAGTGTTTCTAACGCTCCAATATATTACATTAAAAACTTAGTTTAAGTCAATTAGTTTAGGTTGTTACTCAAGTATAATATTTAGCACACGTCCCAATTATAGTCAGTATTGTGTTACTTTTGTAGAGAAAGTGGCAATCGACACCGTTTAAAATCTGCCATTGAAGAAAAATAATTTGCAGATTTAGTAATAGGATAGAATGGTTAATACAATTACTCGCAGTCAGTGAAATTAGATTAAACACTATATACAAAACGTCCTGAATTGACAAATCGGAAGAATTGGAAGAATAATTAAAAAGTCGCTCTACACGATAACAATATGTTTATACTAGAAATTAATTGGGCTTCGTCAACTTCGTTTACCGCTAACATAATACTTTTGCCTAATGACAATTCAGACTGTAACAAACACTAATACAGTTTAAGCATTTTGAATACGAATAGATATATGAAACTTTTTGCGAAAACTAAAAGTACTTTCCAATTGAAAATTACAATCAAAATAGGAATTGTTGGAACAATTTATAGGAATAGGAATTATAGGAACCATAGAGCAGAAAGTTAAGCTGACCCGAGTGGTAATCCTACAATCCTATTGTGGAGCAACGTTTGTCTTTATATCAAGAGAAATTTGCCTGATGCAGCAGTGGCGATCTTTGAGTTAGTCTCTATTTACTCAGTTGGTTTCTTTGAGACTTTGCCTCGAATATCAATTATTTATATAGGGTGATTTTTTAGTGCGTCCGAACTATAAATTCAAATAAAACAACAATCAAATTAGATGCCTTGAAACTATTTATTTAAATAACATTCAATGGCATCAATGTTTGAAAACAATTTCGAATATATGTCCACCGCGGTTACTTCTGACAAACTGTATTCTGTCAATCCAATTTTCAATACGTTGGGGTCTTATGTCTGCAATTGTTCGAGTTATGTTGGCTTCCAAGGCGTCAATAGTTGCTGGTTTATCGACATTGGCTAAAGGTTTAATTAAATCTAGGCATTAAATCACATGATCTTGGTGACCAATTAACAGGTCTTTTTCTCGAAATAATTTTCTCACCGAATTGTTCTCACCCTCAGTAAATCGATTGTTGTGTTGGCTTTATGACATGTGGAGCCATCCTGTTCATTCAAATTCGAAAATAAATAATCCACGTAGTCGAATAACAAAATCAAAATTCCTGCGAACGGTGACGAATTGATAAATTTGGTTCTTTATCAATACTAGTAATGACTACCAGCAATAGTACTACTACCAGCAACAGCGGCGCTATTTTCTTTGGAATGCACAGTTTTTTTCTTGTTTTTATTTTGATATCGAACAGCGTAAAATCCGTTCGGAATTTGTCGATAATTTGGGGAACATCACGAAGTTCAAATTGACGAGGTGCTCTATAAGTTTGGCGCACATAACACTGATTTTGATAATAAATTTCGACAATTTGTAAGCGTTGCTCTGATGATAAACGTTTCATGATGATTTGCTCGACTATTGAGACATTGATTGCGCGCGAACTTACAGTTCATTTGACAGCGACCCATATCCAAAGTTCGGACACACTCTTTACTATATTATATCAGTTATTTATATAATTTATTCTATACAAAGATCTTTATTATCATTATCTTATGTAATTATATCATCTGACTGGATTAAAAAATACCTTACAGTACTTCAGTAACTTATAACCTTTGATAACTGCGTCATTTAACATGGTAGCAATGGAGTCTATGGAAAGGCAGTTTTATACGTTTTTTACTAAAAAGGTAAAGTGTTAGGGTTAGAGGCGCATCAGCAACTAGGCTATTTAGCGACTGGACCTACAGCTTAACGTGAGTTCCGAACCATGGTCATCAACTTCCGACAAACCCAGGCCAGCACCCTCCACGGGCTATAAACCCTTGGTTATATGCCCTACCCACAAGTCTATCAGAAAACCTACCGACTGGCGAGTGACCAACGTAGAATACTTCTCAGAAGGCATCCGGCCTTACCCAGCCTTAAACTGGCGTGACTGAGGGGTAATTCGTTGTCGGATTTTACACTCTTATCTAGAAACAATCACAAACATTTAGGAAGTAAACAAACAAAAGAAAGAAAGAAAAACAACCATCCGAGCGCTGGAATCGAACCAACTACCGCTCCGATGCGGTTTCGGCACAGCAGCGGCAGGCCGCTGCTCTTACCGTCCTCACCAACGCGACCGGCCGTTTTTTTTTTTACTCTCTATAATTACTGTCCATCGTTTTCGTTTGACTTGACGTTATTCCTTATTATTCAAGCTCTTCGCACCGTTCTTTTACAAGAGCACCTGACATATTGTATTGAAATATCTTCTGATTTGTCTTCCTACGAAATCTTTGATGTGAACCATATTTTGCAGAGTGTGCGGAAGGCGAGTTTTGCTAGACCAATATTTCCTTTTTATGTCCTCAATATTTATGTTTTTCTGTCTTGTATATTTGTGTTTCTTGTGCTTATAATTTAAATATGCCTTATCTTTAAGTTCACTTTAGTGTCATTATGTCACTTTTATGTCATTATTTACTTTTTCCGTTTTCTATTGTATGTGTTGCTAATCTAGTGATATTATTTATATGCAATCTGTACAAATCCTCTATTATTTTCCTTCTCATTTTAGTTGAGTCTCGTTATTTTGCCTTGCAGCTTATTTTTGACCCGTGCTTTTATTTTATTTAACTGTATATTTTCATGCCGTGTTATGTTTTGCAAAGGTTTCTTAGGAATGTACGGGGCTATCCATTACTTTACTCCATGTTTGTCATAGTCTTCCTCTTTTCCTCCTTGTCTGTTTTCTCCCTTCATATATTAGTTTTATTTATTTCCTATTCCTTATTCGTTGTAAGTATTCCCACCAACTAAATAGTCGCTATTCCATAAATTGTATAAATGGTTGTACTCCCAGTTCTTTCCAGGACCCCCAATTTCCAATTTGATGCGTGGTATGCTCCGATAATCTATTTGGGATAAAACATAATAGTTTTATTATATTACAAATAGATGACAGCTTTTTTCGATTTTTCTTTCTACATTTCTTCTTCCGAGATATTTATAATTTCCTTTTCATTCTTATTTTCATTAGCACCTCCTCCTTCTTCAGATGCCCCTTATTATTGTTATATATTTTAGTAGCATATTGCATCTAGCATTTTTGTTCTGTTTGAGATTTAATTATATATTGTGATCCTATTATTCTTGTGAATTTTATTACATGAGTTTGTTTCCTTTCTTTAAAGTTCTTGTTATATTTGTTATCTTAGATTTTTTTCAGCGCTAGAAAGTAACAAAGAAAACAAACTCAAACGGGCCAATTCTAGTAGTTATTTATACTTTTGCTAAGTGGCATGGATAATTTTTGGAATAAAAATGCATATTTGGGGAGGATGAGTATAAGGTAAATTCAAAAGTGATCGATTAACATGTAGCTTGAAGAAATATTGTTTCTTAAAACATCTAATGTTCTGCTAAATCGAGTAGGAATTGTGAAATTCTGTGGTGGTACAAAGCCAGTTTGTCTGTACAATAATTGTTTAGTAACCAGATGCAGAAGCTGAGTGCTAACACGTTGCCTATATTTACTCGGTCGGTTTTGTTACGTGCTTACTCCGCATTTCGGTTAGCCGTTTGTTACGCTTGCCTTTATTATATGTGGAAATGGAAGGTAAAGTTTGTTCAGTATTGGACTTTAAGGGGTCCTTTTTTAAATATTTTCACACTGCTTAGTTACTTGTTTGCGGTGATCACCCCATTATTTCCCGTTTACACTACGAAGTGTCCAGGGTCAGTATATTGGTTTCAAGGTCAATTAAAAAATCACGCATATTTAATATTTCCATAGTACGATGTTTGTTTCTCTGCCCTTTCTGGGGAAGAAATTAAACAGTCCAAACAATAGTTTGCTTGTGTAGCAAAGTAATATTCGTATACCAGTAATCAATGAATTGAAACAGACATATAACCATATCTTCCGGAGCATTGCTGCCAATATAGGCAAGAGAAAATATATTTTAGTTTAAAAAACTCTCCTCACCTTGATTACGTTCGGCTAACGAATTGTAATCAAAATTATCAATACTTTCATGATATCACTCGAGAACATTACGTTACACTACCTATGTAATTCATAAAAACTATTGTTACTTTCGTATAATAATCTTTGAAGTTCTGCATCGGTGAATGGCGTTTTATAGTGCAATGCTAATTTCTAAAGTAGACATATAATGTAATTTTCTCGGGTTTGTTAATATGGAAGAATAAATTAAGATGTATAGATGGATATATATATATATATATATATATATATATATATATATATATATATATATATATATATATATATATATATATATATATATATATATATATGTACAGCTCTATAGGCCTTTAAGGCCTTTGGCTTGGTTTACAATCTGCCGCCGACCTACTCTATTCCTTGCCTTTCTTTCCCACTGTGTCACACCCATTCTGGCACCTCCTCCACCTCCTCCACCTCCTGTAGCCACTTTCTCCTCGGTCTTCCTCTCTTCATTCTGCCCTCGCTTCTCCTCCTGCTCACAACCTGTTTTATTAGTCTGCTTTCTGGTAGTCTTTCTATATGTCCTAGGCAAGCTATTCGCCGTGCTCTAATGATCCGTGTTATTGAGGGTTTTCCAAATACCGTTATTATTTCTTCATTGGTCCTTCTTCTCCACTGATTCTCATCCTTGATACCACCGTATATTCTTCTCAGCACTCTACGCTCCCACACCTCCAATATTCTTTCACTGCTGTTGGTTAAGGTTCAGGTCTCCGCGGCATATATTACAACTGGTCTCATTATTATCTTATAAACACTTACTTTGGCTTTTCTTGATATATTTTTGTTTCTCAGGAGTCTCTGCAGCATCGCTGCACATTTATTTCCTTTTGCTATTTTGGCCTTAACCTTCAATTCCATTCTATACTTGCATGTGATGGTTAAGCCAAGGTTACAAAAATGATCAATCTTTTCAAAATACAGTGTTTCTTCTCCTACTTTACTTTTTAACCCTTCCTTGCGTGTGTCGTCTTTTTTAATTATCATTTTCATGTATTTTGTTTTGTTTGTATTTACTCGGAGCCCGAACCTTCCTGATTTTCTCATTGATCTTTGAGTTATATTTTTCATTTCTCCCAATTCTCGTGTTGCAATTGTTACATCGTCGGCGAAGGCTAGACATTGGTGTTTTTTGTCATATATTAGTCCTGTTCGATGTGTCTGACTTCTACTCAGCACAGCTCCAAACACTAGATTAAACAAGCAGGCAGACAATGGGTTTTCTGAAGGCCGATCTTACTTTGAAGAGCTTTGAATGTTGACCATTTACTTAAACTAAGCTGACTGTATTTTCTATAGTCATTTTTGTTACAGCTATTAGTTTTCTATTAACGCCCAGTTTTTCCATTGCTTTTAGTAGTTCCTTTCTATCAATGAAGTTATAGGCCCGTTGGAAATCTATAAAGAGCATGCTCATGTTTAAGCCTTGTCGGTAGTGTCTTTCTGGCAGTTGCTTCAGTAACTTTATCTGGTCTACTGTTGATCTGTAACTCCTAAAATCACATTGGTACTCCCCTACTAGATCTTCCTAGGTAACCCTTATCCTGTTCTTGATTGCTGTCTCACTGCAGGATGAAGGCCTCTTCATAAACCTTTGGTACACCTATATATATATATATATATATATATATATATATATATATATATATATATATATATATATATATATATATATATATATATCATCATCATCATCATCATCATCAGCCAGCATCGATCCACTGCAGGATGAAGGCCTCTTTAGCATGTTTCCAACTTTCACGGTCCTGGGCTTTCCTCTGCCACTCTGGTCCAATATACTTAACGATGTCATCAATCCATCGTGCTTTCGGTCTTCTTCGCGGACGTTTGCGATCAAACGGTATCCAGTCCAGCATTGCCTTTATCCATCTGTCGTCCCACCGCCTGCCCATCTCCATTTCAATTGCTTTACTCTTCCAATGATATCACAGAGTTTCGTTTGTTCCCTGATCCATGCGCAGGACTTTTTGTCTCGTCTTGTAATGCCAAGCATACATCTTTCCATTACCCTCTGTGCTACCCGAACTTTTTGAATGGATTGCGATGTGAGTGTCCAGGTTTCACTTCCGTATAATTAATGTCTGAATGATTGTGGCGTGTTCATATATATTTTTTTTCTCCTCTATTTGGGTTTTTCGCCACTGTCTAAAACTCAAAAAATATCAAAAATACCTGCTCTTATTTAAAGAAAGAATCACTGGGTAAAAACAAAAAACCAAACGGAGACAAATTTCTCAGTGATTCTTTTTTGTAATAAATTTGCCTAATGAACAATATTTTTAAATATATAAAAATGTTATAAAAAATTTACAAACTTTTAACGTTAACGTTTCGGAGGGTAATCTCCCCCCGTTTTCAAAACTGAAATAAAAAATAAATTATATTAATTTGTAATATATAAAGTAACGAGTGAAAGTAAATATATTTTTTGTATGTCAACGATACTTACATTGACAACAATATTATATAATATTAACAACAATATAATATAATTAATAATAATTAACAATATAAATTGACAACAATATAATATAATTCACTTCCGTATGTCATAATGGGTAGAACGCACTGACCGAAAACTTTTCTTTTTAGGTAAAGTGGGAGTCTGCTCTTAAACACTATGTTGAGCCTGCTAAATGCCTGCCAGTCACATTTAACACGCCGTTCCACCTCCTGGGCGGTATTCCCCTCCATTGAAATCCTCTGCCTAAGATATATAAAGCTGTCCACAATATCCAAATCCCTTCCTAAAACTGAAATTCTTCTGTCCTGAGCGAAGTTATTGAACATAACCTGACTCTTTTTTAGGTTTATTTTCTAGCCAAATGGTTCGCCAGCCCTTTGCAGTTCTTGTATTCGTCTTTGCAGCTCCTCTGGGTCTTGTGAACGGAGAAGGATATCATCTGCAAATCTAAGATGGTTTAAGTTTGCACCATTGATCTTTACACCATCCTGTTTCCAATCCAGTTTACGGAATATTTCTTCAAGGCTAGCCGAGCAAAGAATAGGCAATATTGCGTCACCCTGCCGGGGGTATATATATATATATATATATATATATATATATATATATATATATATATATATATATATATATATATATATATATATATATATATATTGTTACAAATTGCAATTCGTATACTTGGAAATTTTTCTAATAAATTGTTATTTTTTTTAAATAATTATCTTTTTAAATTTTTCTTTATACATTTCAGAAAGTATGGTCATATATAAAATGTTATTAAAAGGAAAAACGAGCAAAAAGATATTTGTAGAAAATAAGTTAAACGTTTTTATTTTTTAATAGTTAAAATGAAACTCGTACACTATGATACACACACGTACTCGTACAGTAAATTCAAATAGAAGAAATTAATATTTGGCTTCTCCAGAGAACACAAGAACAATTAGAACACAAAATTGGCGAGTACCAGGCAGGCTTTTGCACTGGTCACTCATGCACTGAACAAATATTTTATTTAAAAACAATACTGACATACAAAGCTATCAGGCACGTTCCAATCATCTGCACCTTCGTGGTCTTCAAGAAAGCATATGACTGCATTGACCGAAAATCTCTGTTCAACATTCTAGAAGAACAAGGACTCGATCCCAAAACACTACGATTGATCAAGCAGACACTGACCGACACAACCTCAAAAGTGAAATTTATGGGAGAAATTTCCGAACCCTTCCTGATTAAAACCGGAGTATGCCAAGGATATGGGTTACCCCCACTCCGTTTCAACCTGGTCCTGGACAAAGTCATAAAGGAATGGAAAAAAGAACTGAAAAATCAAGGACCAACACGACTCGAACGACCCAGAAAACAACATAGAAATGTCATGCCAGCTTTTGCAGATGACCTAGCCATACTCGCAGACAATGAAAAAATGGCAACCAAACAGATAGAAGTCCTCAAGGAACGTGAAGAGAAAGTCGGCCTACAAATCTCATTTCAAAAAAAAATCTTTTGCTCAAAATTTGAACACAAATACCGCAAAATAAATAGGGTCACTCACTTCAAATACCTGGGCAAGATCCTTGAACCCACAGGAGGAGAGAAAATAGCACAGAAGGATCGATTACAGAAGATGAAGAGGACATACGGCAAGACATACAATATCTACAATAAGAAATGCATATCCACATACGCAAAAATAAGACACTACAACATAGTAATCAACCCAGAAGTACTATATGCAAGCAAGACACTTACACTCCACACAAAAAGCGGCATAGAAGACTAAAGAAGAACGCAAAATTATTAGGTAAATTCTCGGCCCAAAATTGACACAGGAAGGATACAGACTACATTCTAGAAATACCACAGAGATAATGAAAAAATAGATGATAATGAAACAGATGATAATGAAAATGATGAGACATAAGAAAAAGAAGGTTGAAAATCTATGGACATATCAGTAGACTCCTACCGACAAGACTTACCAACAGAATTCTTACATATATACAAGGAGTCAAGTCAACAGTACCATGGATCGCACAAGTCAGAGCTGATCTGGGAAAGGCATAAATGGGCCCGACAGAGATTGATGAAAAAAGAACGTACAGAAACAAAATACATATGTGGAACGTTGCATCAGAGAGCGAAGTTTCGAGGAGATCGGGGACAAGGTGGACGGACGAGAGGAAGAGAATTCACGGAGAAAGGATGAGAGAGGTGTGGAGGATCAGAAAAAACACTCGAAAATAAGTCAGAATACTTTGCATGATCCAACCGGGTCTATACGCACCAAATAATAATAATAATAACAATATATATATATATATATATATATATATATATATATATATATATATATATATATATATATATATATATATATATATATCGATTTTGATCGCATCCACTCGTGGAGAAACTTATTGAAATACCCGTGGCCAGACAATGCCTGCGTAATATAGTAGTCCACTTCGCCGTAGGGCCTATGCATCCACTCCTTGATGTTGGGTATGACTCTGTAGGTCCATCGGCCATATCTACCGTGTTTCCACTCTTGTTGCCACCTATAGAAAAGTTTCTATCTTGCATCTGCTTTGGAAATGCCAGAGTACGTTCCCGATATTTCTCGTGCAAGTAAGTATAACGGAGGAACACCCGCGATGACCCTTACCGCGTCCGCAGAAATCGTTCTACAGGCGCAGCAGATTCTTATTGATTTTTTTCTTCTTTATTTGGGTTTTTCGCCACGATCTAAAACTCAAATATATCAAAAACATCTGTTCTTATGTAAATAATCAATGGGTAAAAACAAAAAACCAAACAGAGACAAATTTCTCAGTGATTCTTTTTTGTAATAAATTTGCCTAACGAACAAAACTTAAAAAATATAAAAAATGTTCTAAAAAAATATACAAACTTTAATGTTAACGTTTCGGGAAGTATTGTCCTCCAGTTTTCAGAACGAATTTAAAAATAAATTATATTAATTTCTATGAGTTCTTAAAAGATATGAAATAAATATATTTTTGTGTATGTCAATGATACATTACAATGACAATTGGTTTTTTATGACAGTGACATACTACCAAAAAAATATATATAGGTAAGGTTTATTGTGTGATTCTGATTCTGTATTGAAACACTTTTAATTGTATTCTTTAGAATCGGGAACCATATTGAATTTAAATCTACCGAAGGCATAGCAATACAGTTATTTTTATTTAAATTAATTATAGCGGAGTCTTTTAATCTTCTGTATTTTGTTACCGATTCTTTTAATACAGTTTTGGAATTATTCCAATTGATTTTATGACCCGATTCCCATGTGCGTTGATAAATTCTAGATTTATTAAAATCGCCCTTTCTAAGGTTTTTATGCTCTTTTATTCTAACGTCTAAAGGTCTGGATGTCTCACCTATATAAAATTTGCCATATTCGCAGGTAATTTTATAAATCACATTTTTGATATTTTGTTGTATGTTGTTTGGTTTAGTTTTTGTTAATATAAATTTAAGAGTATTTTTTGTTTTAATTGTCGCTCTTATATTGTATCTATTTCCTACTCTTTTAATTGTGTCAGAAAGTATTATGTTAGAGACATTATGTTGAAAATGTCCCTCGTAACTGTTAAAGCCTAAGACACAAGAAGTAATGACACGCTGTCAAGAAATAATATGTCTGTAAAAAGAGAAGCCGTAAAACAGTATTTTTTGATTGTACACTCCTGATGTTATTGTGATTGTATTTAAAAGGTGCGTGTCTGGCATAAGTAAAAGGTATAATAGTAAATTAACTCGAGCCTTTTATTAACGAACCAGTGGATCAATTTAAACGGGTAGCTTTCTTGTGATTCACACGTAACATATGGCGACCGTGACAGGACTGGCTCGCACCTTGAAGAATGCGAAGAAGTGTCAACTAAAACGGCTAGACTGGAACAGAGAAAAAGCACTAAAAGGTACTTCGTATAACCTTCACCAAATTGGCCAATGAATTGGAACAATTACTCTCCAGACCAGAAGTGGAAAACCGATCGATCAAGGTTTTATTAAACATGTTTCAACAGAAATACGAAAGCATGAAGAAGGTTGATGGCGAAATTTACGACATGCTATTGGAGCAGGACGCTAGTGAGGAAGAGCTGTTGGTCGAGATTGAAAGCAGTGAGGTCTACGAAAGGAGATTCAACGAAGTAAACGTTCGCTGTGAGGAAGTGCTGGACACGCAAGCGGCGGTTAACGAGGTAAGTTCTTCATTATCTGAAGGTAATAACGCTAGCGTCAGTGCAGGCAGGCGTAAATTTAAATTGCCTATGTTAGAATTTAAGAAGTTCAATGGGGACATTCGAGGTTGGCTACCGTTTTGGGCACAATTTAAGAAAATACACGAAGATCCGGATATCGACACAACCGATAAAGTTGAATATTTAATACAGGCCACGATTCCAGGCAGCCGGGCGCGACAATTAGTAGAGAGTTTTCCCGAGACTGGTAATAATTATAATAACATTATTGAGTGCCTTGTTGCGCGATTTGGTCGTGAAGAATTACAAATAGAAGTGTACGTGCGCGAGTTGCTGACATTAATGTTTAATAACGCTACAACGGGCAACAAAATAGAACTATCATTACTTTACGATAAGATTGAGATACAGTTACGTGCTCTGGAAACACTGGGCATTACATCAGATAAATATTCGGCCATACTGTTTCCATTAATTGAATCGTGTTTTCTACCGGATTTATTACGCATTTGGCAACGTTTGCCTTCGGTAATCACTCCTCGAGATCACTTAAATACCGATGGAGAATTGACGCTAGAAAAACGCCTCAAAAGTCTCATGTTGTTTTTGAAAAACGAGGTCGAAAATGACCAACATGTTTTACTAGCGGTTGAAGGGTTTGGTTTGCATTGCAACACGGTAAGCAGAGACTCGGGTCGTAATAGGGACATAAAGCACAAGAGTAGTCGAAGGTTCGTTTCTGATTCTGGGGTTCCCACGGCTTGAACTTTATTGAACCACAAGAATGCGCAATGTCTTTTTTGTCCAAATGTCCATGAAAGCGCCAATTGTTTTAGAGCTCAAAAGATGTCAATAGAAGAAAAGCGTCGTATTTTGAGCGAAATGCTTTAGTTGTCTGAGAATAGGTCATCTATCTCGAAAGTGCCGCGGAAGACTAAAATGTATTATATGCAGTAAATCACATGTAGCGTTGATGTGTCCCGATATATCAACAAATAGAAAAAACCATGGTAAACCTGAAGGAGAGGATAATGGGAAACACGAAAGTTCTAATAGTGATCAAGTACTTGCCAACAGCGCCAATATGCACATCTTCATGCAGACGCTGCGGGTAGAAGTGGTTGGGACGAAGGGTTCGCGAATTATACGTGCCTTGTTCGATACCGGGTCCCAAAAGACGTGCCTTTTAAAGTCTACGGCTTAATATTGAGGTTATACTTCCAAACGTCAGCTAAATGTTGTTCACGGACTCTTTGGAGGAACTGAAATGAGGCAGCAGCACGAGTGTTACGATTTCAGACTTAAGAATATTAGTTACAGCTGCACATTTATAAATATAAATAATATAAATTAAATTTTTGCAGGGCCATGGAACAAAGAATTAGATGCCTTGAATATTCGGATATCAGATTCGGGCGATCCGGCTCCTGTTGAATTACTGATCGGAGCAGATATAGCAGGTAAACTGTATACTGGTCGAAAACATGTTCTAGCGTGTGGGTTGGTTGCTATGAAAACTCTGTTAGGTTGGATCTTGATGGAGAAGATTCCTTTGTACAAGCCACCTAGTTCCACTATAACTTCTATCTCTCTTTTTGTGAAGAACGCCTCGATTGCAGACCTTTGGGAATTAGATGTTTAGGGAGATTTACCGATCCAACCGAGAAGAAAAATCGAGAAGAGCTGGCCATGGCAGCTAAAGACTATTTTTTACAAACAGTCTCTGTAAATTCCGAAGGACGTTATGAAGTGAGACTTCCGTGGCTGGAAGGTCATCCGGCATTGCCAAGTAACTATGGTATTGCTCAGACGAGACTAGATAGAACCGTCCAAAAGCTGAACAATGATTGATGGTATAATTCATATAGCCAAGTATTCAAGGAATGGTTAGAGGAGAATATTATTGAGGAAGTTATAGAGCAGCAACCCAATAACGAAGCCCATTATCTGCCTCATAGGTCAGTTATAAAAGAGCCATGCAACTACCAAAGTAAGACCAGTTTTCGATGCCTCCGCTAAAGAAAGGGAGAAGCCTTCTTTGAACCAATGCTTGGAAAAGGGTCTAAACTTAATAGAACTGATTCCCGCGGTTGTACTCAGATTTAGAGAAAATAGAATGGGCGTTATCTCTGATATTCGCAAAGCCTTTTTGCAGATTAGTATGAGTGAGTCCGATAGAGATTTCCTACGTTTTCTATGGATAGATAGTGATGGGAACAAAAATGTTTTTCGTCATCGTCGGGTTGTGTTTGGCATCAGTAGCAGTCCATTCCTGTTAGCAGCGACGATAGAATATCAATTGTCTAAACTACTGAAGAAATGCGATTCAGGGCATTCAAGATACTGAAAAGAAACTCTTCTGAAACTCTGCAAAAGCTTTTATGTGGATAACTGCGTCACGAGCGTCGCGAACGAAGATGACCTAAACTTATTTATTGAAGAAGCCAGTATGCTCATGAATGAGGGCAAGTTTGATCTTAGAGGGTGGGAGTATTCTCATCAAAGGCAAGATCAAGGTAGTGACAATTCTACTGCTGTACTTCGGCTTATGTGGGACACCAGCGATGATACTCTTAGCATAAGTCAGGAAATCTTTGGGAACAATGAAGAATAGCTGCTGAGTCTTCCGGTTACTAAAAGATTAATGCTATCACTATCACAACGAATCTTTGACCCAATAGGTTTCACATGCCCAACTACTCTACTACCGAAGCTGTTGCTGCAGGAGACATGGCAGAAGAACTTGAAATGGGATGCAACCGTATATCCCTTGATGGCGAACACATTTCAGAACTGGAATTTCATTAATGGTCTAAAATATTTATCCAAAATTAAGGTTCCAAGATGGATAAACGCTGGACCTGAAGGCGCTGTTGAATGGTCTCTTCATGTTTTTTGTGACGCTAGCAAAGAAGCTTTTTCAGCTGTTGTATTTTTACGAGGAGTTAGGAATGGAGACGTTTCCATACGATTGTTGGCAGCAAAGTCAGGAGTAGCTCCTCTAAGAAAATTATCAATTCCTCGACTCGAACTGATGGCTGCGGTAATTGCGGTGCGGTTATACACGAGTGTCAAAGAGAATCTTGAAATAGACTTTGATACCTATTTTTGGAGCGATTCTACCACAGTACTCTCTTGAATTCGGAGAAAAGAGGAATGGGCTACATTTGTATGGAACCGTGTTACAGAAATTAGAGCAACTACTTCCGTTGGCATTTGGCGCCACATTCCTGGTGTTTTGAATCCGGCAGATCTCCCATCCCGTGGTTGTTTCCCTAAACAGTTATTAGAATCAAGATGGTAGGCCCTCACGTGGGTGCCGCACCTAAAGAAGGTAACCGGGAAAGCAAGAGCCATGGCTCGTCTGCTTTACCCCCTAATGAACGGCAAAAGTAAGCTCTCGCTGAACATCCGAATAACCCTGTATAAAATCATGGTCCGATCCGTCCTCACCTACGGATCTCAGGCCTGGTTCCCGTACCTCCCCCCAACGTCGATTGCAATTCTGCAATCGTTCCAGTCACGTGCTCTTCGCACATTAGTAGGTGCCCCATGGTTTGTAAGGAATGCGCAAATCCATCGGGAAACTGACACACCAGAGATTCAGACATTCCTGTCCAGACTGCTGGACAAATTCCTAGCGACGGCGTCCCTTTCGGACAATCCGCTAATCAGAGCCACGGCAGCTTCATTGCCGGCCGTTGCCCCAGTATGACCATCCTCTTCGGTCATCACCTCCATGCCTAAAGGACGGCAGCTAAAACCCTTCGAACAAGCGACATTGTCGTAACGTCCGAAAAAATTCAGTGAATACAAGTCAGGGCCTTCGGGTCAACTTAACCTCCAGGACAAGAAGAAGAAGAATCAAGATGGTGGGAGGGACCCAGTTGGCTTCTTCGAGATCCTTCGACTTGGCCACCAGACGACTATAATTATAATGTGGAGGAAGTTAATCACGAGAAAAGGAAAAAATTACTGACGACGCTGCTTAGTAATGTAAAGAAGCTGAATTCTGACGATTGGCATCTCAATTATTTCTCTAATTATCTTAAAACTATACGCATGTGCGCCTGGATCAATCATTTTACGCACAATGCTAAGAATTCAGAGGCGAAAAATAGCGGTGAGCTAACAGCTGCAGAAATAGATAAATCTGAAAGATTTGCCCTGATGCTGGTACAAAAGGAATCGTTTATGGGAGAAAATGATGAACGATTGAATTGTCTGAACCCTTTCAGAGATAAATATGGTTTAATCCGCTTGAAATCGCGGGTTAGTGGTAGACAGGATACAGAACAGTTCCGTTTTCCGATCGTGTTACCCCCAAAGCATCCCTTAATCCATAAACTTGTACTTCAACAACACATTACGTCTTGCCACGTAGGAGTACAAGGATTAATGAGTATTCTACGAGAAAACTATTGGATATTGGGAGGTAGACGAGCATTTAAGGCAGCTCTATCTGTATGTGTTGTCTGCAAAAGACATAATGCCAAGCCTTTTGAATTAAGTGCGCCCCCTTTACCCGTGGATCGTGTTCGCGATGCAAAGGCTTTCGAAATTACTGGCGTGGACTTTGCGGGTCCCTTATATTTGAGGACGGGGAAAAAGCCTGAATTTGTCTCTTTACGTGTGCGGTTTATCGCGCGATTCACCTTGAACTTTGTACAGCATTGTCGGTTGAACATTTTATGATGCCCTTGCGGAGATTCATAGCAAGACGCGGACGTTCAAAGACGTATAGTGATAATGGGACAAATTTCATTGGTACTAATAAAGCGTTTGCGCGATTGGACTTTTGGAAAATCGCGGAAATTAGTGGTGTAGAGCGTATTAAGTGGCGTTTTAATCCACCTACGGCGGCCTGGTGGGGTGGGTTCTGGGAACGTCTTGTGCGATTGCTTAAGTAATTGTTACGGAAAGTATTGGGCCAATCTTCTGTCACCTATGAAAGTTTGATCACGGTCCTCACTGATTGTGAGTCCCTGATAAACTTGAGACCGCTAACCTATATATCCAATGATGTGAACGATTTAACAGCACTGACTCCTGCGATGTTTTTACGAGATCTGATAGTGAGCGGAGTTCCCGACTATGATGCTATTGATGGTGTAACCCTCCGAAAAGTATTGTCATACAGGCACAAGCTAATGGAAGACTTACGACGCAGATTTCGCCTTGAGTACCTAGGTGAACTGAAATTATTCCAAAAGAAAATTGTTCCTAGACCAATTAAGTTGGGTGACTTGGTCTTTGTGGAAAACGACCGAGAACAACGGGTCAATTGGCCACTTGGTCGTATCAACGAGCTCCTTCTGGGGAAGGATGGACATATTCGTTTAGTTAGGGTGGTCACGGCAAAGGGTCAGTTTCTGCGGCCTGTGAAACGTCTTTGTCCTCTGGAGTGTGTGGACGTCGTTGAAGATCAGTGGCAATCCCGATCTGCACTTGACGAGAAGGAGTTAGGTAGGACCAAAGATATCGACGACGAAACCACTACAAGTAAGAAGTGCGCGGAAAGTGTGGCCGAAGTGAAAAAGGTCGTGACGCGAAGTGGACGCGAAGTTAAAGTGCCGAAAAGGGTTTCGCTTTGAGTGTTTTCCTTTACTGTGTTGGACTTTTGTATTTTATTTTTGCGTCTAGAATTTGTTGTGTTATTTATTTTGTATTTGATTATGATTGAGTGTCTCTAGGATTTGTGAGCCATTTATAGATCGATCTAAACGTGCCTCAGGTGGGAGAATGTTAGAGACATTATGTTGCAAATGTCCCTCGTAACTGTTAAAGACATTACGTTACAAATGTCCCTCGTAAATTTAATTGGTTAAGAAGTATTATTTGATACTGACTTCATACCACTCTGTGATAGTGGAAGTATTTTGTTTGATATAATCTGTGGACATCCGTTACACAGCTGACATTTTGCCGCCTAAGACACAAGAAGTAATGACACGCTGTCAAGAAATAATAAGTCTGTAAAAAGAGAAGCCGTAAAAAAATATTTTTTGATTGTACACTCCTTCTAATGTTATTGTGATTGTATTTAAAAGGTGCGTAAGTCTGGCATAAGTAAAAGGTATAATAGCAAATTAACTCGAGCCTTTTATTAACGAACCAGTGGGCCAATTTAAGCGGGTAGTTTTCTTGTGATTCACACGTAACATATTACATAATTTACATAAGAACTTATTTATATTACTTTATTTACATAAGAACAGATATTTTTGATATTTTTTGAGTTTTGGATCGTGGCGAAAAATCATTCAATTGGCGACAATCATTCAGACATAATGTAGATTCTTATTGAAGCCGCTCGCTGTACCCTCGTTAGCTTTTTTGTGAAATTGAATTTCACTTTTGTAGTTACATTATACCACACCAGGGCTGCGTATAATAACTGGAAGTGACTTATGTCCGTTAATACTCTCCTTTTTGAGGCCCTTGGCTCTCCGATGTTAGGTAAAAGCCGTGAGAGGGCTGTCAGTGTTTTTTCTGCCTTGCGAATATTCCGGTTCACATGTTCGGTAAAAGTAAGTTTTGTATCCAACCACACTCCTACGTATATTATAGCATTGCTAGGTTTGACTCGTAGCCCTTGAACAACTTCCTCTTCGTTGTCAGTAGCACAGCTTCTGTTTTTTGCAGGGCCAGCTGCAGGTTGTTGTTTTCCAACCATCTAGATACTCTCAGTAGGCTGTTGTTGGCGTTGTTCATCAATATATGTTCGTTGCTGGCTGTAGCCACCATGGCTACGTCATCTGTAAACCCGATCAAGGTCATGCCCTCGAACATAATAATTTTAAAAAGGTCATCATATAGCACATTCCATAGTATTGCACCGAGAACCAATCCCTGGGGGACACCGCTATTAATTTTAATAATTTTTATCTCGTTCTCGGCCTCCAAGATGAGTCTTCTTTTCGAGAGAGAGGATGCTATGACCTCAACCAGCCTCCCATCCACTCCTCTCCATCTCAGCCTGTCCAGAGTCACCTGCCAAGATGCGCTATTGAAGGCATTTTTTACATCCAGCGTGATGACGGCACACAATCTCCTTGTGCCGATGAGAGTATGCTGCCGTGTGTTTGGCTATCCTCAACACCTCATTTATCGCTCGTATAGTTTGCTTTCCTTTTCTAAAGACCAACTGGTTTTTAGACAGGCCACCTGTTCGTTCTAATTCTTCATTGAGTTTGATCAGGATGAGCTGTTCCTATAGTTTCCCATCAACATCCAAGAGGCTGATGGGCCTTTACGTTACCGGTGACCCGGTCTGTCTATTACTCTTAGGAAGCAAGATCAACTTGGCCTGTTTCCACTCCGGAGGAAAGAGTCCTGCTCTCGGAGTTTATTATATATCGCTAATGTATACTCCGACCGAAATAAGACAATTTCTTTTAGAATTTTTGGTCGTATATTTCGAGGTCCTGGTGCTTTTTTATTCTCTATATTCTTGTTTCCTCTTAGAAGCTCTTCAACGGTAAAACTTAAGTATCTATTGGTATTATACTTACTATCACAGTCCTTATCACGGTTTATATCACAGTCTAAAGTCACTTCTGGATGAATAGGAAAGAGCTGCCGAGCAGCCTCCTCTACTTTGCTCAATTTCAGTTTTGGTTGAATGCCGTTCATCAATTTAATCATTATCTTATAGCCACTTCCAAAAATATCACTCTCCAAGTTATCACAGATTTTCACAGCTTTTCCTGCATGTTCTCTTTGCTCTCTTTATAGTGTTTCTAATCTTTTTCTAGCTTGCCTTGTATTTCTCCTAGAGCTGGTCGATATTGTTCAGACTTCTACGTGCTTGCCTGGTATATGTCCGTCGTTTTTTGAGGCATTCGCTGCGAAGGCGCGAAATTTTTTCGTTCCACTAGTATACTGGTTGTCCTCTTCTATAAGGTCTTTTCTTTGGCATCGTTTTATTTCAAAACATTGTCAATTCGGTCGAGAAGCCTTTGGCCGATATGTTGCCGGTATTTGCTTCGATGTGCTGGAATTGACACCACAGTCTACAGAAGTCAAGTTTATTTACCAGCAATCGCATGCTGTTGCCCTTAGTTAGTTGAGTTTGTGCTTTTCATACCTATCTCGTATGTTAAGTATCGATGATCACTGAGAGATTCTTTTTCATTCACTTCCCAGTTTATTAAGTTAACATTTTTCGTTGCCATCGTTATATCGAGTATGGATGTGTAGTTATTACATTGGAACGTTGGTGCCTTTCCCACATTTGTCACCCTTAGGACGATTAGATGAATAACAGCTATAAACGGTGAGGCGCTTTGTTGTGATATACGAAAAACCCGAGCCATACCTTTGGTCACTTCTCCCATTGACAGCCTTGCGATTTGACTCACATAACAGTAACATTCCCATTTTCAGCTCCCTAGCGGTCGCGATTGCCATATCGTGGGCACGGCGACTCCTATTACCGTTTATTTGGAGTATATATATATATATATATATATATATATATATATATATATATATATATATATATATATATATATATATATATATATATATATTAAGGTGAATGTATAACTATCTAAAAGTTTTATTTTATTTAAAATAGTCAACTTGCCAGTACTCGACGGGAAATCAAATTGACTTTCGGCTCATTATGTAATTTATAATATGATGGCTTTACGGAACCATTGCCCACGAAACCATTAAAAATATTTATTTCTGATCCTCACGTATTCCTCACTCCGTATTCCCCCTCACTTATTATTTAATAGTTATCATTTGTCACTATCATTTTACATGGTCAAGTTATTTTCAACATGGTCAAGTCATATTTTTCTGTAAAATACCGCTTTATTGCAGTCAATGCGTGTTGGTCGATATGTTAATGCAATGGGGCTCGGTGTACTGATCCAATAATTGAATTCATTATCTAGAAATTTTACGATGAGTAACTTTTTATTTATAGCATTTCAAAACTTTTAAAAATAGTTTGACACACAGTTTGAATATATATCTTATGAAGATATACTGTCAAAGAAAACATTTTACATAAACATAAGGTGTTTTATTCGAGTTCCATTTATTGAGTTCGCATTGCCTTTTAGTTTTTCAGTTGTAGTCTAAGATTCATGGCTTCATTATCTAAAATTGCTTAGTCCAGTTCATTAAACCGGGATCTATTGTCAATATTTTCCGATTATTTAGCAAAGTATGTGACTTGATAGTTTTGTTTATTATCTATTAGCAATATTATAAAGGTTTTAAAGTTGCCTTGTTTTACCATTATTATTTACAATTTTTTTTATTTTTATTTGCCAATTTAGTGGTAGGTTCGTAATGCCTTTTTGCTAAAAATGTGCATTTTTATTGTCAAAACATGTTAACAAGTTGTTTTTCACATATTCTCCGATTTTTAAATATTTCTGAATTAAACAATTTTGAAGGGAGCGAAATAGATGGTAGTCCGAGGGTGCGATGTCTAGTAAGTAAAATGGCATACGAAGAAATACGGTCCAGTAGATTTCACTGGAGGACGGGGGGGGGGGGGGGGGGGCACATATTGTATAGGCAGACGTACCAATTTTTTTCATAACAGCTAAAACGTATTGGAAATACCACATGAATTACTAATATGTAAATAAACATGACCAATTCATATTTTGCGTTAAAAGTACATCTAATGGAACATATCTAGGAATTTTCCATACAATCCGTAATATCTGCAGGTAAATATATTTTGCCATTTTAATTATATAATATATTTTAAAACGTCTATGCTGCAAAAGTTATTAATTATCATAGTACTGCGTAAAGAACTAGACTAAACTACAATAGGGACTAGCAAATATTAGTTGGTTGTTATCTGTAATGTCGTTAATTGCTATACACCATATTTCGACCAAAATTGCGGAATTTCCATCAAATTCTTTTGTATTTAAAATATTGCACGAAGAGGGGTTATTCCGCATAGCGCAAACGTCATGCGGGTCCGAGCGCGAATCCTGCGATCCTGCGACAGCACGAAGTTAGACTCAACAATAATTCACCAGATGCAGTAGAGGCGAGTTAACACATTGCCTATATTTACTCGGTCGGTTTTATTACAGCTTTGTCTTGGATTTCGTTTAATTGTTTTTCAACATTTGCATTTGATATAATGTAAGAATTGCACGTAAACCTTTTTTGAATGGCGTTACTGAGGATATTTTCACATCGTTCATTATCTAATTGTCTTGTTTTTCTTTTATCTTTGTTTTCTTTAATAGGCATGGGACTGTTTGTTTAATTACGAAGAGCTAAAGAAGAATATTTAACGATTGATGAAATGAATGATGAATGAACGAAGACGATAATTGCACGTAAACCTTTTTTGAATGGCGTTACTGAGGATATTTTCACATCGTCCATTATCTAATTATCTTGTTTTTCTTTTATCTTTGTTTTCTTTAATAGGCATGGAATTGTTTGTTTAATTACGAAGAGCTAAAGAAGAATATTTAACAATTTTTGATTTATTACGATATCTATTTGAAAATATTTATTTCCATGATATTCCACCTAACTTATTGGTAATATTTTAAGATACATGGAATTCGAGCTTTGTTGATATCTGGTGGTATAAAGCAGGTGTCTCCAATCTTTCCAACCTTATGGCAATACTGATTACTCCAGTAAGTTCCAAGGGCCAAAACCGTTTTCATTTTCCTGCATTATTTATAATTTCTAAACTAGTCGCCGAGTACGCGCCCTAAACGAGCATACGCTTGCTAAATTCGCTAGTCGCGGACCGCATTAATGATACCTGTGGGCCGGATTTGGCCCGCGAGCTGTAGTTTGGAGACCCCTAGTATACATAATTATATGAAAATTTATTCAATAATGTGCAACAAGTTGAGTGAGTTATAATATTGGTCTCGCTCAATATATTGATATCAAGACACATGGTGAATGTACTAATGTACCTTTTCGAAAAGGGTGTGTCAGAAATACTTTGTGAAATTCAACTCCGATGCAAAGCCCAAGCTAGAATCTATTAATCGGAATTTTTCGTAAAGGATAAAGAATACTTTGTTCGTTTTGCTTTTATTTATCATCTTAATGTTTAGATTGTGAATGCTTTGCCATTGATTTGTATATTGTGTATATAATTGTGTATACACTAGGAAACTTTCAGGGAAAGTAGGAGGATCCCATGCTACCATGAATCGGCATTTGCAAAGAATATAAATGGTGTCAAAATTTAAACAGTGAATAACGAAGTACCTCACAAACGCAAATACTTTTGTTACTATTACTTACATAATATATCTCATATATTGATTTGCAAAATGATTTTTATCTCGATTTTAAAGCAGCTTGATAATGAAATCATCGGTTATAGTTTATTAAACTTCTTTGGGAAGTGCTGTGATCTAGTTTATTCATCTAACCATTCCACCACTAACACCATATGTAATTTTCAAAAAAAATATATGCAATTTTGACAACTGTTTGAATATTCGCAATTTTATTAAAGTCAGTTGCTGAAATCATAATGTGTGCAAAGAGGATTAGTTTCATTCGAAGTACGAATCTTACATCCGTGCATCGATATCAATCTTATATCTATATTAATTTCAGAAACGCATATGCTTTGAACAATTCTTATATTGGAACATTTGGTGTGAAACACTAAACTTGAAGAGATTTACAACTTCGCGACGCAGGTTTCCCTAATCATGTTAGCATCATCGGAAGATGATTTCATTTAATGATTTAATTTTAAAACTAAACGATGTTTTATTTATATGAAAACCCTACCTAACGAAGCGTGTAAAAATCATGAATCGTGAAGTTTGCTGACCCTTACATTAATAATTGAAAAAGTTGACTGAACGGAATATGTCCTTTATCTCGGCTCATGATTTTCTAACATTTTTCTATTTGAATGCTTTCATATGCATCCAAAGCCCTGTCATTATTAACACTTTTAATTAGTCTTAAATTACTAATATCTATACTGTGGTCATGTTCGATTGCATGTTGGGCAACACAATATTTTTCATTTCTCCCATATCTAATGTGGGCAATATGTTCATTATATCTTGTGAATATGGATCATTTTGTTTGCGCAATATACCTTCGATCACAGTCTTGACAACTAATTTCATAAATCCCCGACTTTTCATGTTGATCTACTTTAACCTTTGGATTACCCAGAACTTCTCTTAATTTATTATATGGTTTGTACACAACTTTAATATTCACTGTTTTTAAAATTTTGTCTAGCCTTCTTGTTAATTGGTAACCATGAATCAAATGGTATTACCATGAATTTATTTGTGTTTTGATCCCTTTGAAAAGTCGAAGATTCTTTCAATCATTTTCTGAACTTATGTTTTCTAATTAACATAATCGCTATATTTTCATAGATGGTTTACAATACGGATGTCTTAAACAATATAATTCAGGTAGCCTTTAGCACGTATGATCCGCTACATGACCCCCTGGTCTTGTGTTGCCAGTAGGAAATTATTTAATAATCAAACAACTTTATTTTATAAAACATTTCGGGAAATGCAAGTGGAATTAATGATAAAATTTTTTTGAATGCTTTTAAATAGATTTTCATCTAGTTCCAGAGTTTTAATGTATTTTGAAGACCTCTTAATATGACTCCAGTTGTCGAAATTACCAGTGATTATTATGTGAATCTAGTCTGTGTAGTTTTGTCTTTTCTTTTCCACAGCTTTCTGAATGTTGTAGTGGTTTGGAAAAGCTATGCTGGTTCTTTTGTTCATTAAATAGTATACCGATACTATTACTGTGCATAATTGTATCGGTTTTTATTGTTAGGTTTTTGATACCACATATTTTCGTAGCTCCTCTGGAGTATATTTGAAATAGGGAGTTTGTTCTGTTGTAAGTACATGGTGCTCCTGGACTTGCCAGCTCCTAGTACAGAGGATAGTCAATTTAAAAGGATCTACTGCATGTATCCACTAATGTTGGATTGTTTGAGACTTTTCGCGCCACTTTCTATATTAAAAATATTCAGAAGCAAGGAAAATTCATCCGAGCTCCACGTAAATATTTTCTATTTCTTCAACTGTAACCAAAACGTCAGCAAGTGTCTCCTGAGACCGGGTTTCTGGCCATAAGGCGTCATCAGTCAGGCTTGAGCTGAACGTTTGTTTGGAAAGTTGATGAAGGAATGATCTGATACATCGACCGTGTCCTGATGCAAACATTTACCTCTCCATTCCCACATCTCCTCTTCTCTACCTCTCCATTCTCCAGTCACAAACACACATACAAGCGCTACAAAGAACTGGAGAACCATTTGGTTTGGAAATAAACCTAAAGAAGAGTAACATATAGCACATAGTCAATAAATTTACTGAACACAGAAGAATTTCTATTTTGAAAAGGTATGTGGATCACTACATCTAGCTTGGACAGAGGAGCTCAATAGGGAGGGTTGACGATCGGGAGGTGAAATGGCGTATTAAATGTAGCTAGCAAGCACTTGGCAGCCTCAACATAGTGTTTAAAAACAAACTCTAGCCTGGAGTGGATACCGCTTAATTACAAACGTCCACGACTGAAAACACGATCGACTGATCAACAAGTATATTAGATCCAAACAGCAGAGAAAAGCTCAGAAATGCGCGACAATATAATGTCTTCCATACTTTCTCTTCAGCCGTCTTTTGAATGTTGTGTGTGTTTGGAACACCTATATCAATTAGGAATGCTGTTTTCGTCTTTTTGTCGAACAATATAATGTCTGGCTTATTAGAGTGCACGGTTTTGTCGGTTATTATTGTTCTGTCGTAATATAACCTGAAATCTATTAGGACTTGTTTGGATCTATTAGGAAGTCTATTAGGACTTGCAAGCACGTGGTGGACAATGCTGGCCACCTAATTATGACGGTGAAGATAGTCCGTCTGGAAGGGAGAGTCTACTAAATGCACCTACAATATGTTGGATAGTCTCAGGCTTTTCATGGCATTTCTTACATTTATCATTTGATACTCGTTCATTCTTAACGATATAGTTTGGATATGAATTACACACATAAAGCCCTCAGCCTTCGGATACAGTTCTCCCCATGTCAACCATGCGCTCGACGTACTCTTGTCGACTTCGTGATGGTCAATATTATGGGGGTGTCTACCGTGCAGAGACATATTTTTCCACTCTTGCATAATCGTTCCAGTTGTCCGAATGCTCTCATTTTGTCGTTCCATTTTTTTAAGATTCAGAAGCGTATAATTTTCTTCTGGCATGTACACGCTGGCATATAGCGGGTATTTGATCATTCTTTGATGGAAACATGTTCTCAAACTGGGTATTTGTTTTTCGTGTAGATTACATATATTTATAATTCATCTCCCTCCTTCAATTCTTGGCAATATAAGTCGTTTTTTACTAGCGTGCCGATAGTGTTCCATATATGTTGTTAGTTAGTTCTCATTATCTCAAAATGTCAAGAATGGTATAGCAAAAGTGTTTATAGGTTTTACTATATTAGTGGTGTCTAGGTCAGAGCTTTCAAGTCTGGAAGTGAATTCTTTAGTTAGTGTTTCCGTAATGAATGCATGCTCAAATCTCTTGGACTGTTGTATTCCAAAATATTTATATTTGTCGCTCTCCTGCATGAACTCAATATATTCTTGTTTTGCAATGACAAACCCTGTCATCTCTAAGTTACATCCTCTCTTTATGTTAATAGTTCTACACTTTTCTAATCCAAAGTGCATGTTAATATCAGTTATAAATTTCTCTACAACCTGAATGAGTTGTTGTAATTTCGGTGGTGATGATGCATACAATTTTAAATCATATTAAATAATTAAATAATTAATTTATTAATATTAATTAAATAATTAATAATTAATTTAATAATTAAATAATCTATATGTAGCAGGTGCAATACATTTGGATTTTGTAGTTTGTCCTTTTAATCAGATTAAATAGAGGATTCAATACCAGGAAAAACCACAGAGGACTCAGCGAAACCCTTTGAAATTGCCGCTTGTCACCTTGTTTTCTCAGTCTAGGTGGTACTTTCATTTTGCGATAAATGAACAGTGGTGCACAAATCTTTTATCAGTTCTTGAAGTATGTATATTAAAGCTGGGTGGACTTTGTACAGTGTTAATATCTTAATTACCCAAGGGTGTGGAATCGAGTCGAAGGCCTTATTATTATTGTTCTGGTTATCCTTAATGTAGAACCTCAGCTTATGCTGGTCGAAATTCCAATGCCAGTTTAGCTCCTCTCACCCTAACATAAATTTTACGAAAAATGTGACATGTCTGCAAAAGCACGGCACGTTGTCTCATTATGGCAATCAATTTCGAAACTTCCAGGCTCGCGAGGTTTTTTTGAAAATTTCTTACTTATCAGACCTTTGGCAGATATAACTACATCTACATCTACTTTACTCAGTTTCCACTGGTTCTGCAAGTTGCATGCCAGATTTTCATATTTTGTGGCTTTTTCCATCTCATTTTTTCTAATGTTGTAAGAGAGCGGCACTGCGATGTCAATTGTAAAAGCCATTCTCTCCTTTTTGTTGATTAGAACAATATCTGGCCCATTATAATCAACCGTTCGATTAGTAGTGATTGGCCTGTCCCCGTAATGAATGGTGTCGGATGATTTAAGTACCGGAGAAGGTGAGTACTTATAATAGGGAGGAGGTGCCCTTTCTAATAGCGAGTATTTTAGTGCAATTTGCTGATGTATAATTTTTGCCAGCTGATTATGCTGTCTTAAGTAAGCATTGGAAGCATAGACCGGGCAACCGTCAATTAGGTGCTCAATTGTTTCCTCCAGAATACCACATTTCCTGCACTTGTCGACTACATATTTGTTCAGTATATGCCTTTCATAATTATTTGTTCTTGTTACCCTATCTTGAATGGATATCGCGAAACCTTCTGTTTCTGGATACAACAGTCCATTGGTCAGCTCTTTAGAGACAATTGTTCGTCAATGGTGTCATCTTAGAGTGACTTAGGATACCTTTCATGAATTGTTTGTCCTTTCTATTCTCGAACGCAATTTGTAACTATTGTTCTGCTATTAATTCGGTTTTGTTTATTTAGGTTTAGTGGGGTGAAACCCCGGTCCTCATTTACAACCAATTTCGTTAGCACAGTGTTAGAATCAATGAACCGTTTTCTCATCCTGTTATCTTGATTGAGACAGAGATTTTTTACATTTACAAGGCCTCTACCTCCCAACTTTCTTGAGATGTATAATCCCTTCTTAAATGAGTTTGGATGCGGGATCGGAATTTTGTTAATGTTCGGCGTGTCAACCTATCAAGTTCATCAAGGTCAGCTTCTGACCATTTAACAATGCTAAAAGAATGTCATAGTTGGCACTGCCCAACCGTTGATCACTCTAATGAGGTTTTCACTGTTCAGTCTGATGTTTAAAAATTTTGTAAGTCTTTTTTGGTGTAGAGTGGAAAAGTCTTTGTTTAACTGGTTATAATCAAGTATTTGCTTTTGACGTATTTCTAAATATTTGTAGGATTATTCTGGAGCCAGTTGTTGTATGTTACAGAATGTTGAATGTTGACTCTGTATCTTTCAGTTTTGCATGTTAATGATAGAACATTTGTCCAGTCCGAATGACATTCCGAAATCCCTACTAAATGTTTCGTTAGTTTTTATTAAGGAGTTTAATTTATTATTTTTATTATTTTGAGAACGCTTCATTAAAACTAAAAAAAATATGAGATTTTTCAGTTACCTGTGATTTCGTTAAATCTTACGTAGCTGTTTTAGAACAAGCTTGGGGATTTTCTATCAACTTCGTTGTATTTAAAATGTAGTTCAAAAAGGAGTTGGTCTGCATAGCGCAGAACATTATGCGGATCTGAGTGCGAATCTTGCGATCCTGCGGCGGCACGAAGTCAGTTTGTCTCTATAATAATTCATCAGATGCAACTGCAGCGAGCAAACACATTTCTTGTATTTACTCGGTTGGTTTTATTTCGGTTTTATATTGTTTTTATATGTTGTTTGTCAACGTCTGGTTTTATATGGGAGAATAGCAAGTAAACCCTTTTGTTTGTTGTCCAATTAATTTGTTTTCTTGTTTCCTTTGTTATACGAAATAGGCAGTGTATCTGTAATATATTAAAGGAATAGAAAACAATACTATATTTAAGTTTTCAATTCATTAAACGGTTTTCTTTTTTAATTTAACTGGATATTTACGACATGCCTCAAAAATTGTATTATGTTAACTTGGATGAAAACTACCTTATACCTAAATATTTTCTTTTTTGGTATACTGTCAAAACTTGTGTATGTATAACAACAGGTAGGTGCCTTTAAATTTTTGAATTCCGAAATAATTATTCACAATAAATGTTGTCAGAAGATAAAACGGTAAACGCTCACTATTACTTGGATAGTTTAAGTCCTTTTGATTAAAATATATCGGGTTGCTTGGAAAGTTTGTAGGGTTTTTCTTAACGCAACTAGTGTATTTATTTACAAACGCAAATAGTGTATGTAAATATTTGTTTAGTCTATTTGTAATTACCATTATTATTTACAACTTTTTTCCAACATTACGGTGATACCTTTTTGCCAAAAATTATCATCTTTATTGCAAAAAAATATCAGCAAGTTGTTTTTCGCCTCTTTTTTTATTTAAACAATTTTAAAGGGCGCGAAGGTCCAGATGAATATCCGGTGAGTAAGGTGGAGAGGAAAGAACATCCCAATTAAAGCTCAATGATTTTTGCCGGGTCCTAATTGAAACCTGTAGTCGAACCTATTGTAATGAAGAAACAAGACCCCTTTTTTGTTTGCTAATTCCAACCATTTTTTTTTATTGTTGCCTTCAGCCGATTTAATTATGAACAGGAGAGCTTGGGGTTGAAGGTTTAATTGCGTGGAAGAAGTTCAAAGTGTATGGGTTCCATATAATCCTACCTAAAGCAAAACATAAACCGCTGATCCTGAAAACCCCGATGATTTTTTTCATTGCGCGTTGTTCACCATCAGTTACCATCTCCTTTAGAAAGGAGTAGTTAAGGAACAACTTAATCAAAAGACTGAATGCTCTCTATAAGATATTCATCTATATATCTTCTGTGGAGCACTGACAACTATAAAAGCAAGCGGCAATGCAATATCAAAAACAAACGTACAAATAAAAAATAAACAAGGAAAACTAACCTAGCAACAACGAACAGAAAGGAAAATATCAATTTTAATAAAGGAAACTGGGCAAATCATACAATATTTAAAAGGAAACTTATCACAAAGGAAACAAAAGCAAATTATTCCTACCAATGGCAGTAATAATGAAGTAATCGAATTACTAGACATAAAAAAAACAAAATTTACAAGCTCTAGCGAAAAGATTAAAAATATATAAAAAAGTAATCTCAGAAAGAAACAAAATAATATATTCAACGCAGACAAAAAGCTATTCTACAGATCATTGGATAACCAAAATAAAAAAGTGTTAAATACACCAGAAATAGAAAAAGTTCAAGATTTTTGGGAAAATATATGGTCAAACAAATATAATGGCCGAAGAGTAAAAGGGATGTCGTAAAGGAGCAAGAGGGAGCAAACAACAACTCATAATAGATGCGGAAGTAAACACACGAGCAACAAAAAATCATAGATCGCTACATTACGCATACATGGCCTATCAGAAAGCTTTCGATAGCATTCCACATTCTTGGCTAGTACATGTACTTCATATATATAAAACACATCCAAAGATAATTAATTTTTTAGAAATATTCATTAGTAAATGGCAAACAAACTTAAATATAAAAACAGAAAGAGAAAATATAAGTTCGAATTCAATTAAAATTAAACGGGATATATTTCAAGGCGATTCGCTCAGCGCACTATGGTTCTGCCTTTCCCTAAATCCTCTCTCAAATCTGATCAACAGTACAAAATATGGCTATAAAATTAAAGGACAAAAGAATTTTATCATTTCTCATCTGCTATATGTCTGCTATCTGAATTATAAGCAAATACAACTCACCAATTTAAATGCTTAATAGAATCAACACAAGATTTTATAAAAGATATCAAAACGTCATTTGGTATAGATAAATGTAAAATAAACAGTATCATCAGAGGGAAACATATGACACAAAAACCATATACAATAGAATTCAATCAAACAATATAAAATATGGAACCCAATGAAATATATAAATGTCTCGGCTACCAACAAAAACAAAACAGAACACAGAAAAATAAAACAAAATTTGAAGCAACAGTATATATCACTCTTAGAAAATATATTAAAAACAGAAATTTCAGGTCGAAATAAAGTAAAAGCTATAAATACATATGGTATACCGATGCTAACATACTCATTCGGTATAATAAACTGGAGTGATACAGACTTTAATGCACTTAATATACTAACACGATCAAAATGTAATAAATACAGAATCCATTATATACACTCCGCAGTAGAAAGATTTACACTTGCAAGAAAGGAGGGAGGAAGAGGAATTATATACATCATCCGGTACACCTATACATCATCCGGTAATTATAATAAATACATCCGGTACACCTCTTAAACTATTACCTCATCAATCACTAAGAAAATGGAATGGAAACAGAAAACATTACATGGAAGAGATCCAAATTATCTAACCCAACCACATACAGACACTCAAGCGAACGCATGGCTAACACATGGTAATATCTTAAAAAAAAAAAAGATAAATATGACTGCAATACAAGATCAAACTATCAGCACGCGTAATTTTCTTAAATACATCATCAAGGATAAAACAGTGAATACAGATGAATGCAGATTATGCCAAGAAAAACCCGAAATAATCGATCACATCACAGGAGGTTGCAGGATAATGGGTCCAAATGACTATACATACAGACACGACAATGGGGCTAAAAAACATACATCAACATTTAGCACTCAAATATAATCTTCAACAGCAATATACACCGAATTACAAATACGTACCCTTAAGCATTCTAGAAAATGATACAACAAAACTATACTGGAATAGAGAAATTATCACAGACAAAGAAACAAAACATAATAAACCTGACCTCGTAGTTACACATAAGAAAAACAAAACAACATACCTAATCGAAATATCGATCCCTAACACAGCCAACCTCCAAAGGAAACATGCAGAAAAAATAGAGAAATACCTTCAACTGGCTGAAGAGATCAAGCATATGTGGCACCAGGAGAGAGTGATCATAATATCCATAATTATCTCCACCACTGGTGTTATACCAAAGTCACTTTGTAGTTCACTTCAACAGTTGAACATGATATATATATATATATATATATATATATATATATATATATATATATATATATATATATATATATATATATATTTATATAAATATATATATATATTATATATATATATATATATATATATATATATATATATATATATATATATATATATATATATATATATATATAATAAAATTGTTGTTACAATTATTTTGGTGTATTGGTGGTAAGTATAATATCGAATATTTACTAGATCAAAGTAGCTTTGTTAAGTCTGACAATGATCCTGATATCACCAAGCAGCAACCATAACATTAGAAAATGAATTGACACATACACACTTACACAAACACATACACACATGCACACATACACACGCATGCACACACGCATTCTTTAGCTGAACGCAGAAAAGATGAGTCGTAGCCAAACTCTAACCCAGCGGTGGGAACGTGAAAAATTCTGACGTTGGAATGAATTGACCCGCTTGTCGTTAAACGTAAATTAAAGCACTGTTTAATTATATGATCCTTTTATTATTATTTAAAACATGTCACTCTATCCCTAGTCTAATATATATCACGTAATGACCCCAAATTATATAATTTTTTCTTCAACAATCTTAAACACTTAATTATCTTAATCACTACAATATTATATATTATATATATATATATATATATATATATATATATATATATATATATATATATATATATATATATATATATATATATATATATATATATATATATATATATTCAATTGGATGGCATATGTTTCGTTTCTCTATGTTCAGATTCTTCAGGGCTCCGACATATACCATACCATCAAGAATAGGGAGACCCGGCGCGGAGAATCGGCGCGTGTTCTCTCTGATACGTTTTCTTATAGTTTTGCAGAGCTCAGTGTACTCGACCCTTCCAAAAGGGCTACCTGCATTTCTCATTGCTCGCCGTTTCTTCATTAAATCAATTGTCTCACTGGATATTTTTGTTTGTTTGCGACATTTTTCTTCTGCTGCTATTGAAGCAGCCGTTTGAAGTACATTGTTGGCGATTTCTTCATATTGAACTGATATTTCCACCTCCTCTGGATCTTGTAACGCAGCAAACCGATTTGACAAAGCAATCTCAAAATCGCATCCCCTCTCCAGCAGTCTTCCAGAATCCACCTTGCCCTTCCTTATATATTTCCTTTTTTCGAAAGTTTTCGTCTGAGAACTTTTAGGCTTTTATTCTTCGCGGAATTAAATGTTCTTATATCCTTTCTCACAGCTTTCAAAATTTCTTTATTTAACTTTATTTAACATCCAGACTGTAGTCATGGATAGTTTATTCCATACTTCTTCTTTAAATCGTTTCTCTCCTTCTTAAGCTCTTGGTATTTTGGGTTATTATTTGGTCCTTCTTGGTTATGAGGCTCTGAGATAATTCGAGACAGTTCGAGTTGATGGTTCTCTTCCAGTAATCCAAGTAACTCTTTCCAAAAAAAGTAAAGTTAAAGTAAAAGTAAAGTAAAGTTCCAAGTAACTCTTCCAGTACTAAAATCTGAAATTTTTTTAATCGCTACCGTTATGTACAAATACATTACTTTGGAGGAAAAAATCGAACCACGTCATTTATTAATAATCTTAAGTTAAACAACGTCGGACGCGGTTAATATCTGAAGGATGACTTCGGCACCTACGGCAGAAGAAGCAAGAGACTGTAGATTATAAAATGAGATGAGAGGCATTACTTACGCACTTAGTATACACTGCACTTATTGCTTACTTACGTCGGACGCGGTTAATATCTGAAGGATGACTTCGGCACCTACGGGAAAAGAAGCAAGAGACTGTAGATTATAAAATGAGATGAGAGGCATTACTTACGCACTTAGTATACACTGCACTTATTGCTTATTTGATTGGTAAATATTAATGTGTGCAACCTGTGCTTTCCTGTTTATAATGTATTAAACTTCAATACATGGACACGTGTTAGATAATTCAGTGATCAACGGTTAACCTAGTAATTTAAATATCCTATTGTCGATAGTGGGCTATTGGGAACAAGGACATTGTCATTATTTAAATGTAGGGTATTATTTAAACGTGAGTGGTCTTTACGAATGACTATTACCCTTTTACTCTTTTAGCATATACCTGTTCACTGTTTTCCTTCAAAATATTTGTTTCAAATTAGTTGTTCAGTAAATGTGTTTTAACATAATCTAAACCATTAAACATAACTAGAAGCACTTGTTTTGATTTACAAGCCACAAGTGTATGACGATCATACTAACAAAAATCTTCCTAGTTTGAACTAGCTATTTTTTTCCATTTTACTAATATAATTACAGTTTAATAGAATTCGTATTTGGAGAAGGCACTGTATAGCGAAACAATTTTAGTTTCAATTCAAGTTTTCAATTCAAGTTTTAAATGTAGAGCAAATTTAGATAAATTAGATAAATTTAGTTTGTTTATTTAAAATGAATTTCAATTAAGTTTGGCTACCTTAGTTTAATATAGTATGATTGCAGATACAACATAAAACAATTACCAGTCTTAAACAACTAACGAATGTACAGTTCTTCAACCATATCAATCAACATTTTAAATATATAAGAATCGTTTTATTAACGTGTTATTACATTAAAATATTTAGGCGAATTCGTGGTTAGCCTAGATTAATTAGTGGTGATATAAATTAAAGGCCAACAGAAAAAAAACTACTTTAAATTCGTTCGATATTTGGTTGGCAAGATAATTTATTAAGTTGAATGGTTGAAAAGCAAGACAAAAGGGACTGGACCTCAGAACAATGACTTTTAACCTTATTCAGAAACAAACAAAAGTAAATTAACCCAAACTTTAGCGAAAACCCAGTATTCATTCATAGTAATGTGCACCCTTTTACTTAAATAAAAAAATGTAATGAACTAATTTATAGCCTATCCACGTTACTAAATAAACTAACTGGTATGAAAAGATATAGGTTAAATCCTAGAAACCAAATATTTTAATATGCTAAATAAATACTGGGGAACAAAAAAAAGTGCACCCAGATGACATATTTCAATCAATCTAAAAATATACTCAGTGTAAACCATATTTTGAACGCAAAATACAAACACAAATATACTTTTTTAATTATTTATCTTTAGCTTTCAGTATGATATTACAGAAATTGTCACAAGTAAAATTTTGCAAAATTTTATTTTTACTATTTTTTGAGATATTTCTCTTATGCTACTAAGCTAATCAGTATAGTTAAAAGTGCTAAAATATCACGATTTGATACACTATCTCGTTTCGGGTTGGTTGTCAGGCGACTTACTAGCCTCGTGGAGAAAAATATTTATAAGCAAAAGTAAGCGAGTAAATAGGTAAGCTAGGATGACGCGAAGCTTATTATAATTTCCCCGTCTTTCGAAAAGACCGATTCATTCCGGCAGTGAAGACGTTGGGTCAATCTGACCCAGGGACATCTATGGACTAATCCTAATGTTCTATGGAATATTAACTAAACGAAGTTAGTTCTCACCTTGTCCTCTAGTCTACCTTCAAACTTAATCATTTTGAACAGCTGACAATCATTAGGTTATGTTTATCACAGAAACGCACCGTCTTACTCTTCCTCAAAGATGTTGATGGGTTAATCAGACCCAACGTCCCCGTTAACGTGACTTATTTGCATTGAGTTTATCAGATCCGAAGGATATCGAATTAATACATGAACTTTTACAAAATAATGATTGTTTGTTGAGTGATGATAAAGTTGAAGATCCATCTTTTGAACTGGAAAGTTTACACAATTCAGATTCTGAACACGAAATTGAACCAATGCACCAAGAAATTAAACCAGAGCCTTTAGTAAATGCATATATATTTATTTACAACTTAGATCTATTAATTTAGATTTAGATTTTCTAAATACATTATTATTAAAAAGATAACAAAAATAAAAATTTGATCATTTTTTTTCATTTTTTTATGCAACAAATTATTTTTTTAGAAAAGATAACAAAAACAAAGTGGTTGAAAGATATTCCTCTGCAAACTGTTCGCACTAGGCGACATAATATAGTGATACCAGGAGTTATTGGTGAAGCAAAACATGCAAAATCTATATCTGAGTGTTGGTCTCTATTTTTTATGAATGACATAATGTTAGATATTGTTGAAAATATAAAATTTTGCTTCGTATGCTTCCATTCGATTATTAAAGGACCCGACAACAACGACGTGAAAAAGATTTGCTTTGTCCTGTCCAAAATTTGATGGAAACATTTGTTTCTAACTGCCGCCAAAATTACTGCCTAGGGGAATATATTATTCTAGATGAGATGATTAGGGCTTTACGTGACTTTACGCCCCTTTGGAAAATATGGCATCAAGGTATATGCTCTTGTTGACGCTATGATAAACTACACTACGAATTTAGAAATGTTTCCCGCAGACAACCATCTAAAGAATTTTTACTCCAGAGAGAGTCCAAGAAAATCTGGCATTATATATATATATATATATACGCCATTCGACGGGAAGTCGGCAAAAACATGGGTTGTTGGCTATGGATAGGGTCTCCCTATTCTTGATGGTATGGTATATGTCGGAGCCCTGAAGAATCTGAACATAGAGAAACGAAACATATGCCATCCAATTGAATATATATATATATATATATATATATATATATATATATATATATATATATATATATATATATATATATATATATATATATATATATATATATATATATGCATATGTTTCGTTTCTCTATGTTCAG
This sequence comes from Cosmopolites sordidus, assembly GCA_031761425.1. Classification (NCBI taxonomy): domain Eukaryota; kingdom Metazoa; phylum Arthropoda; class Insecta; order Coleoptera; family Curculionidae; genus Cosmopolites; species Cosmopolites sordidus. The sequence goes on from JARFXV010000076.1 coordinate 221,967, forward strand.
ATTCTTCAGGGCTCCGACATATACCATACCATCAAGAATAGGGAGACCCTATCCATAGCCAACAACCCATGTTTTTGCCGACTTCCCGTCGAATGGCGTATATATATATATATATATAATGCCAGATTTTCTTGGACTCTCTCTGGAGTAAAAATTCTTTAGATGGTTGTCTGCGGGAAACATTTCTAAATTCGTAGTGTAGTTTATCATAGCGTCAACAAGAGCATATACCTTGATGCCATATTTTCCAAAGGGGCGTAAAGTCACGTAAAGCCCTAATCATCTCATCTAGAATAATATATTCCCCTAGGCAGTAATTTTGGCGGCAGTTAGAAACAAATGTTTCCATCAAATTTTGGACAGGACAAAGCAAATCTTTTTCACGTCGTTGTTGTCGGGTCCTTTAATAATCGAATGGAAGCATACGAAGCAAAATTTTATATTTTCAACAATATCTAACATTATGTCATTCATAAAAAATAGAGACCAACACTCAGATATAGATTTTGCATGTTTTGCTTCACCAATAACTCCTGGTATCACTATATTATGTCGCCTAGTGCGAACAGTTTGCAGAGGAATATCTTTCAACCACTTTGTTTTTGTTATCTTTTCTAAAAAAATAATTTGTTGCATAAAAAAATGAAAAAAAATGATCAAATTTTTATTTTTGTTATCTTTTTAATAATAATGTATTTAGAAAATCTAAATCTAAATTAATAGATCTAAGTTGTAAATAAATATATATGCATTTACTAAAGGCTCTGGTTTAATTTCTTGGTGCATTGGTTCAATTTCGTGTTCAGAATCTGAATTGTGTAAACTTTCCAGTTCAAAAGATGGATCTTCAACTTTATCATCACTCAACAAACAATCATTATTTTGTAAAAGTTCATGTATTAATTCGATATCCTTCGGATCTGATAAACTCAATGCAAATAAGTCACGTTAACGGGGACGTTGGGTCTGATTAACCCATCAACATCTTTGAGGAAGAGTAAGACGGTGCGTTTCTGTGATAAACATAACCTAATGATTGTCAGCTGTTCAAAATGATTAAGTTTGAAGGTAGACTAGAGGACAAGGTGAGAACTAACTTCGTTTAGTTAATATTCCATAGAACATTAGGATTAGTCCATAGATGTCCCTGGGTCAGATTGACCCAACGTCTTCACTGCCGGAATGAATCGGTCTTTTCGAAAGACGGGGAAATTATAATAAGCTTCGCGTCATCCTAGCTTACCTATTTACTCGCTTACTTTTGCTTATAAATATTTTTCTCCACGAGGCTAGTAAGTCGCCTGACAACCAACCCGAAACGAGATAGTGTATCAAATCGTGATATTTTAGCACTTTTAACTATACTGATTAGCTTAGTAGCATAAGAGAAATATCTCAAAAAATAGTAAAAATAAAATTTTGCAAAATTTTACTTGTGACAATTTCTGTAATATCATACTGAAAGCTAAAGATAAATAATTAAAAAAGTATATTTGTGTTTGTATTTTGCGTTCAAAATATGGTTTACACTGAGTATATTTTTAGATTGATTGAAATATGTCATCTGGGTGCACTTTTTTTTGTTCCCCAGTATTTATTTAGCATATTAAAATATTTGGTTTCTAGGATTTAACCTATATCTTTTCATACCAGTTAGTTTATTTAGTAACGTGGATAGGCTATAAATTAGTTCATTACATTTTTTTATTTAAGTAAAAGGGTGCACATTACTATGAATGAATACTGGGTTTTCGCTAAAGTTTGGGTTAATTTACTTTTGTTTGTTTCTGAATAAGGTTAAAAGTCATTGTTCTGAGGTCCAGTCCCTTTTGTCTTGCTTTTCAACCATTCAACTTAATAAATTATCTTGCCAACCAAATATCGAACGAATTTAAAGTAGTTTTTTTTCTGTTGGCCTTTAATTTATATCACCACTAATTAATCTAGGCTAACCACGAATTCGCCTAAATATTTTAATGTAATAACACGTTAATAAAACGATTCTTATATATTTAAAATGTTGATTGATATGGTTGAAGAACTGTACATTCGTTAGTTGTTTAAGACTGGTAATTGTTTTATGTTGTATCTGCAATCATACTATATTAAACTAAGGTAGCCAAACTTAATTGAAATTCATTTTAAATAAACAAACTAAATTTATCTAATTTATCTAAATTTGCTCTACATTTAAAACTTGAATTGAAAACTTGAATTGAAACTAAAATTGTTTCGCTATACAGTGCCTTCTCCAAATACGAATTCTATTAAACTGTAATTATATTAGTAAAATGGAAAAAAATAGCTAGTTCAAACTAGGAAGATTTTTGTTAGTATGATCGTCATACACTTGTGGCTTGTAAATCAAAACAAGTGCTTCTAGTTATGTTTAATGGTTTAGATTATGTTAAAACACATTTACTGAACAACTAATTTGAAACAAATATTTTGAAGGAAAACAGTGAACAGGTATATGCTAAAAGAGTAAAAGGGTAATAGTCATTCGTAAAGACCACTCACGTTTAAATAATACCCTACATTTAAATAATGACAATGTCCTTGTTCCCAATAGCCCACTATCGACAATAGGATATTTAAATTACTAGGTTAACCGTTGATCACTGAATTATCTAACACGTGTCCATGTATTGAAGTTTAATACATTATAAACAGGAAAGCACAGGTTGCACACATTAATATTTACCAATCAAATAAGCAATAAGTGCAGTGTATACTAAGTGCGTAAGTAATGCCTCTCATCTCATTTTATAATCTACAGTCTCTTGCTTCTTTTCCCGTAGGTGCCGAAGTCATCCTTCAGATATTAACCGCGTCCGACGTAAGTAAGCAATAAGTGCAGTGTATACTAAGTGCGTAAGTAATGCCTCTCATCTCATTTTATAATCTACAGTCTCTTGCTTCTTCTGCCGTAGGTGCCGAAGTCATCCTTCAGATATTAACCGCGTCCGACGTTGTTTAACTTAAGATTATTAATAAATGACGTGGTTCGATTTTTTCCTCCAAAGTAATGTATTTGTACATAACGGTAGCGATTAAAAAAATTTCAGATTTTAGTACTGGAAGAGTTACTTGGAACTTTACTTTACTTTTACTTTAACTTTACTTTTTTTGGAAAGAGTTACTTGGATTACTGGAAGAGAACCATCAACTCGAACTGTCTCGAATTATCTCAGAGCCTCATAACCAAGAAGGACCAAATAATAACCCAAAATACCAAGAGCTTAAGAAGGAGAGAAACGATTTAAAGAAGAAGTATGGAATAAACTATCCATGACTACAGTCTGGATGTTAAATAAAGTTAAATAAAGAAATTTTGAAAGCTGTGAGAAAGGATATAAGAACATTTAATTCCGCGAAGAATAAAAGCCTAAAAGTTCTCAGACGAAAACTTTCGAAAAAAGGAAATATATAAGGAAGGGCAAGGTGGATTCTGGAAGACTGCTGGAGAGGGGATGCGATTTTGAGATTGCTTTGTCAAATCGGTTTGCTGCGTTACAAGATCCAGAGGAGGTGGAAATATCAGTTCAATATGAAGAAATCGCCAACAATGTACTTCAAACGGCTGCTTCAATAGCAGCAGAAGAAAAATGTCGCAAACAAACAAAAATATCCAGTGAGACAATTGATTTAATGAAGAAACGGCGAGCAATGAGAAATGCAGGTAGCCCTTTTGGAAGGGTCGAGTACACTGAGCTCTGCAAAACTATAAGAAAACGTATCAGAGAGGACACGCGCCGATTCAATATGCAGCTAGTGCAAAAAACCCTGGAAAAAAACAAAGGAATTAACAAAGCTAAACAGAAGCTGAGAAACAAAAGAAAGCAAATATATGCTTTAAAGTGTGAGGATGGCACAGTGTGCAGGGCACGTAGCCAAATGTTAGAGATTGTCAGAAGGTTTTATTCCCAGTTATATGAAGATCAGAGCCAGTCAAGGACAGCAATACCCACGGAAGAACAATATATAATGCCAGATATCTTAGTGGAGGAAGTAACAAATGCTATAGAATTGAAGAAGAATGGCAAGGCTCCAGGAAAGGATAGTGTAACTGTCGAAATGCTAAAAGCTGGTGGTCGGACGTTACATAAAACACTGGCAAAATTATACTCAAAATGCCTCAAAGAACAAAAAGTACCTGACTTATGAAAAAATGCAGAAGTGATCCTTTTACACAAAAAAGGAGCACAGGAAGATTTAAAGAACTACCGTCCAATAAGCCTCCTATCAGTGATGTACAAAGTTTTCACTAAGATAATTTTTAAAAGAATATTAAAAAAACTGAATGACGCACAACCAAGAGAACAAGCAGGATTCAGAAGTGGATTCAGTACAATGGATCACATCCAGGTTGTACAGCAGCTCATAGAAAGGCACAACGAATACACCATGCCACTGTGCTTGGCTTTTATCGACTATGAAAAAGCATTTGATTCCATCTCAAAGCATGCGATAATGGATGCACTGCTTAGCCAAGGTGTAGAGAGAGCCTATATAAACCTATTAGAATCGATATATGATGGAGCTATAGCCACAATTCACCTTGATGATCTTGAAGTGGGAATTAATATAGAACGAGGTGTACGGCAGGGTGATGCAATATCGCCTATTCTTTTTTCGGCTGGCCTTGAAGAAGTATTCCGTAAACTGGATTGGGATGGATGGTGTAAAGGATGTAAAGGAAGGTGGATGGTGTAAAGGAAGGTGTAAAGGAAGGATGGTGTAAAGATCAATGGTGCAAATTTAAAACATCTCAGATTTGCAGATGATATTATTCTCATTTTACAAGACCCAGAGGAGCTGCAAAGACGCATACAAGAACTGCAAAGGGCTGGCGAACCATTTGGCTTGAAAATAAACCTGAAAAAGAGTCAGGTTATGTTCAATAACTTCGCTAAGGACAGAAGAATTTCAGTTTTAGGAAGGGATTTAGAGATTGTGGACAGCTTTATATATCTTGGGCAGAGGATTTCAATGGAGGGGAATACCGCCCGGGAGGTGGAACGGCGTGTTAAATGTGGCTGGCAGGCATTTGGTAGGCTCAATATAGTGTTTACTCCCACTTTGCCTGAAAAGAAAAGTATTCGATCAGTGCGTTCTACCCGTTATGACATACGGAAGTGAAACCTGGACACTCACATCGCAATCAAATCAAAAACTTCGGGTAGCACAGAGGGGAATGGAAAGATGTATGCTTGGCATTACAAGACGAGACAGAAAGTCCTGCGCATGGATCAGGGAACAAACAAAAGTCTGTGACATCATTGGAAGAGTAAAACAATTGAAATGGAGATGGGCAGGCCATATAGCGAGGCGATGGGACGACAGATGGACCAAGGCAATCCTGGAGTGGATACCGCTTGATCGCAAACGTCCGCGAAGAAGACCGAAAGCACGATGGATTGATGACATCGTTAAGTATATTGGACCCGAGAGGCAGAGGAAAGCCCAGGACCGTGAAGGTTGGAAGCATGCTGAAGAGGCCTTCATCCTGCAGTGGATCGATACGGGCTGATGATGATGATGATGATATATATATATATATATATATATATATATATATATATATATATATATATATATATATATGTATATATAAGTTGGGATCATCTCAATTATCTCAATTCTAATTATTTCCTGATGTCTGGCGCGATTCTTAATTTTGAAAAAATTGTTTTAACAATGTTCATTAGTTTTCTTATTTTTCCATTGTTTGTTATCACCTTTTTAAGGAACAGAACATTTGAGATATTGAAAAACTTGCATGATCCAGGCCAATATCTTACAATATGTACCTTTTCTGTTACAGTAGGTGGATTATTAATTTTTGCACTTTTCAAAATTCGAATAAAATCTTGGTTATTTGAAAATAAATGGTTATTAAAAGTACAGAAAAAAAAGCAATCATTTTTTTAGCATTATAGAGAAGTAAACTTTTGTATTTTTCTAGTATGGCAGATAATTATTACGTCACTCGTTGACATAGTCTCCCAAACACTCACTATCAGTGAATGAATTGGTTGTTTATGCTTAAATGGCGGATTTTTTCTGCTGAAGTATCAACGACAACTTTATTTACTGACAGTGACTGTTTGGGCGACAATGTTATTGAGTGGCATAATACTTAACTGCTGGCTTAGGAGAATGCTAGAGATGCAAAGGTTATATATTTCTAATACAAATTTATTTTCACATGGCTAGTAGTTTTATTTTTATAGAATTTTGAAACCAAAAATTATTGAACGGTCCGCTTTAACTAAAGAAATCGATACAGCTTTAACGTCAAATAATACAATTTTAGAAAATAAGTAATGTGACGTTTTCTATCTATGGATTTTCATCTATGCAAGTGCATTGATATAAGGGATTACGTTTAGTTCATACAAAATTGCCAGCGTCTAGCTTATATGATTTTCGTTCTCTTTCTGATCTTCAAGCAGTTTTTGTTAGCTAATTTTTATATATCTGAAATAATACCTGACCTATTACATTTTCGAAAAATGGAATTAGAAGTAAAAATGGAGAATTATTTTGTAATGATGCATAGAAATTAAGCGTATTTTTGTTTTAATGGAAATAAATATATAGGGTTAAGAAAATGCAGAAAATACTATCAAACTATCATTAGATACTCAAAAATTTAACTTTTTTATGTATCTTATGATACATAAGAAAAATGTATTAGCTTGTATGTTTTTAAAGATTTATTAGTCTGTACGTGAGTTTGGTATCGCACTTCCCATTAAAGGATTCTAACAAAAACATTAAAAATCTTTCTTAAGGAAAATCTTTCGAAGAAACAGAAAGCAGATATTTGAGTGATATTGTTTTCAATTTTTTTTTCTTGTTTTTTTTGGTTTGCTGCCACGATCTAAAACTGAAAAAAATATCAAAAATATTTGTTCTTATGTAAATAATCACTGGGTAAAAAACAAAAAACCAAACGGAGACAAATTTCTCAATGATTCTTTTTATGCAATAAATTTGCCTAACGAACAAAATTTAAAAAAATATAAACATTTTCTAAAATAAATACAAACTTTTAAACCTTAACGTTTTGGAAGGTCTTCTCATCCCGTTTTCAAAACGAATCTAAAAAATAAGTTATATTAATTTCTATATATACTGAAAAGATAGGAAGTAAATATATTTAGACAATAACAGTTTTTAATGACAGTGACGTACTACCAAAAAAATATATAATAATATAAAATATATACACGTGAGGTTTACTGTGTAATTATTGTGTATTGAAATACTTAAACGTTTTTAATTTTATTCTTCAGAATCGTGAACCATATTTAATTTAAATCTACCGAAGGCATAGCAATACAGTTATTTTTATTTAAATTAATTATAGAGGTTTCTTTTAATCTTCTGTATTTTGTTACCGATTCTTTTAATACCGTTTTGGAATTATTTCAATTGATTTTATGTCCGGATTCCCATGCGTGTTGACAAATTCTAGATTTATTAAAATCGCCTTTTCTAAGAAGGTTTTTATGTTTTTTATTCTAACATCTAACGGTCTATGTGTCTCACCTATATAAAATTTGCCACATTTGCAGGGAATTTTATAAAAATTATTAATAATTAATTATTTTTGTGTGTTTGGTTTGGTTTTTGTTAATATAGATCTAAGAGTATTCTTTGTTTTGAATGTCGTTCTTATGTTGTATTTATTTCCTAATCTTTTAATTGCGTCAGAAGTAATTTATTAATAAATTAATATACTTTACTTTTTAGATTTGTTTTGAAAACGGGAGAACACCTCCCGAAACGTCAACGTTTAAAAGTTTGTATTTATTTTAGACATTTTTTGTATTTTTTAAAATTTTGTTTGTTATGCAAATTTATTACATAAATAGAATCACTGAGAAATTTGTTTCCGTTAGTTTTTTTGTTTTTTACCCAGTGATTCTTTATTTACATAAGAACAGATATTTGATATTTTTTTGACCTTTAGGTCTTGGCGAAAAACCCCCCAAAAAAATAAAGAAAATATATGAACACGCCACAATCATTCAAACAATATTGTTTTCAAAATAAATGGCAAATATTGTACATTTAATTTCAATAAAACACAAAATAAAATAAAGTTGTTTGTTTTTGGCGTTAATTTTGATTAATATGAAAAACTAAATTTGGTGGTTCCTTGATTTAAAAAGTTTAGTGAATAAATCGTATTTGACGAAAACGTTTAACAAAAATAGCGTTTTACAGTAGACAAAAAAAGTAAAGTACAAAGTAAAGTACAAAAAAGTACGTTTTAGGGGCCGATAAATTCAACCTTGTTCTTTTCCTTTATAACCAACTCTACTAGAAACATTACTCTACATAAAAACACTTTTGCCAACTTTAAATAATAGGGATTTAATAATTAGTCTAATCTAACCAAGTCTAGTCCAACCCCTTCAGACAATAGAAAAATAATTAATACCCAATATAACCTTTCCTTTAATTCAAAAAACGACTTTCCTTTTGATGAAACAGACTACACTAGGATATCGAGAATATGTCGAGAATGATTTCCCTTATTACTATGATACTCCATTATTGATTTTTTGGTATTTATTTTATACTAGCTGATCCGATAGACGTTGTCCTGTCCAAATTTCAATAAGTTTGTTTGTGATCCCATAGAAAAAAGCAGATATTCCTGAATATTCTAATTTTCCCAGCAACTTTTTGAATTTGTTCTTCCCTAAAAACCTTATTCGGACTATTACGAACATTTAAAAAAAATAAAAGCCTAATCAGTCCAGCCGATCTCCAGTGATGCGCTTGTCAACGAACAGCATTTAATTTTTATTTATATACATTATATTGATACTTGGAAACATTGTTAATTTTTAAAAGTATATTCGATAAAATAAAGCTAGTTAATTACTGCTTTACCATAAACTTAGCGTAGTGTTAATTCTACAAAAATGATAGAAATCTGAAATTTAACTTAAAGTATGATTTAAAAATCTTTTTCTCTGTGGCTTGTCATTACAGCTACCAAATATTATTTGGGAGACCGCTTTAGCCGAGGGATGCCGGTGTTGAAAAATCGCTTGAAATAAAAGTATTGGACACAAAGGAGATTATGTTTAATCATAATAAACATCATAACATAACAAATAGTATAACAAACACACATCATAAACATATCCACCATAACACATTTAAATGATTCACGTCACATGATTAATTGTTTTATTAAATTAATCATGTTCAAAATGTCTACCATTTGAGTTTATGTAAGCCTGGCATCATTTTATTAATCCAAACGCGTTGAAAAATTCCTGGAATTTTTCTAATCCAGTTGGCAGCAATTTCTTAAATAAGAAGCATATCGTGATATTCGCATACAGATTAACATTTTGATTCTAAACGGAATTTATATAATTTTTGTCACCAACACTCTTTGTTTTATGGATCATCTCAATTAGTCATAGCGATGTTGCCATTTCTATTTTGGTTGATGGATAGGGGGATCCTTAAAAAAATATTTAACAATATTCATTAGTTTATTTGCAGTTTATTCGTTAAATAATATCCAATTATTATTTGCCAAATATAATTTTACACATATTTGATTAAAATGATAATTTTTATCGAAATTATAAGCTTTTCGATTGGTGATTTAATTTAATTTATTTTTGAGGAAACCCTTAGGTCTTTGACTCTAGTAAGGAACTTATTCTTAAAAATGAAATGAAGAATGGTTGGTTTAATGAAAGTTATTTCCCTTACACCCTTTATACAGGGTGGTGCAGAGGAAATTCATGTTTTTCACCTAAGCATAACATTGTTTATTTTCCAGATAATTTTTTTTTGCAATTGCAGCTAAATAAAGTAATAATAGTGCACTTTTAAATAAATGATGGAAACATAATGCCAGTCAAGGGTCGCCCTCATCTCTCGGTCACATATCTGCAATTTCTCTTGAAACTTGTGTCAAAATCATTTCTTCTGGTACTCTTGTGATTTTAAGATGAATAGCAACTTTTAGTTTATGTATCGTGCGTGATTTGTTGACTTACATTCTAGACTTAACATACTTAAGATACTTAAGTGCAGGATTTGTTAGCTTACACTCTAGACTTAACCTCACAAAAAACTAAGTCGCATGCAGACATATCTGTCGGAAACAATAATAGTTTCGTTGTCTTGGTTCGATTAAAATGATCCAGTCTCGAGGTTTTAATGAATTATATCATTTGTGAGTTGTTCTATTCAAACTATAACTTTCTAGCTTCATTGGATATTTGAGTCATTTTAATATGCCGATATAAATCATGTTTCTGAACACAAATTCTATAAAGAACGTCATAATTTAAAGTCGTCCATATATAACTGATGACTTTACCTACGAAGTGGTAACTTATCTTGGCAGATAGCCAAATTTAGATCTTTTAAGGCATCTGGGTGATAACCTAAATGCCAGGATAGACCAAATTAGAGATTACTCGGTAATATTTCATTCTAGCTCGATATTTTACTATACATTAAATGCACTTAAACGAACTATTTATTTCTTTAATTGCCATTGAACCATAGAAATATGCTGGTACGTTTATAGTTACGTTTTCTAATGATTTTGTTTAAAGGGTATATATAAAAAATATACTTGAATTAAAAATTATTGGGATCCATATCACGGAAGATGCAGAAGAACTCGTAAAGGAGTTTACATAAACACCAATAAAAATATAAAATTACTAATTAATTCTTACTGAAATTTAATATTTAATTTATAGTCTTTAAGAGTCATCATATTTTTATTATAATAGAATCATAAAAATGTTACAATTTTAATAGAAAACAAAACTCTTCGCTTCCTGGTTTACCCCAATGTCCTTGGGGTGTTTTTGAATAGCTGCTTGGGTAAATTGAAACAAGTTACAGACAAATCCCTTTCTTATGTTTTCACCATTGATATAATTTTGGTAAGTCCACTTTTGACATATGCACATAATCCAATGTTCTGATGGGGTTTAACGGCATATTGTGTTTTATACCCGATCCACAATACTAATGAAAAAACATCTATATAGAATATAAAAATTCAATATAAATTGTGAACAAGAAAAGAGCTGTAATCAGAAGCATTATAGTCGTACCAAAACCATATATTTTCTCTTATTCAACTTTATTATCCAGAACAGAATTTGTTCTAGTTTATTTATATAGAGCATTTTAATGCGGCCTGTTAATTAACCAATACTGTAAAAACCAAGAGCAAAATATCAGTTCAGACGTTCTACCAATCTTCTGGTAGATCTGAAAAAAAAATTTTCCGATCAAAAAATCACCTCATAAGTAGAGTCAGATTAATTTTCGATCCCGTGGACAAATACAGACATACACATAAGATGATACTTCTTTCTATGTCGTATTACGTAGTTTTATACATTAACAATAATGCCATAAGTTTATGGTTGGCATTAGGTTCATGGTTGCATTAGGCAAATGGTTGCATCACTGAGGGCTGCTGATTGGGTGCCTGTGGTCAACCTTACGAAGAATCAGGCTATATCTTTACCAACATTCTTAATGTAAGCGATATAGATGGTAGGTAGATAGGTAGATAAAGTCTCCATATCTTGGATGCAAAAAGCAACCTATTTAGCTATGCAATTTGATACATCACTTAAATGGCTCCTCAAATTCACTAGGTACATCCAGTAAGTTTAGTATGTAGATTAAATAAAACTATCCTTGAAAATTCAAATTCTAGTCTATCAAGCTTTCCGTTGATTTCTAAATTGATTCATTTGAATTCTTTGATTTTTAGATTTTATTCCAACTCCTTCTTCCAACAGTTTCAGACATTTCGATACAAAATTCTGCGTGTGACTTTTAACGAACTTTGGTTGGTTAAGAATTACTATATTCATCGCGAAACCGGACTCCTTTCAGTTTTCTAATTTTTAGAAGTAACTTTTATCAAGTGAAGTTTTGTTGTATTCTATGGAATAGCGTGTGTAATTTGCCCAACTTAATTATGTACATGGCCGTTCTGTTAAAAATGTTTTTGTCTTTAGTAATGTGGCGCATTTTTATTTATACGGTTACGTAAATAAACAAAAGTGCCGTACAAAAAATCTTATAAAGATTATTTAACTATTGGTACATTCTTAGAGCCAAGAATAATCATTGCTCTGTACTTTTTAGAAGATAAAGATTTTTTTTAATGATGGCAATAAGAAAAGGTAATAAGCAACTGTTACAATACTTAGGACAAGGCATCGAGTTGCCAAGCATCAGGGTTTAGAGCGCTTACATTAAAGTCCTAACATGTATAGGAACTTTATATAGGGAACATGTATAGGTTCTTTATAACTAGAATAGTGGAATAATATTAATTCTATCTTAAAATATATAGTTTTTCTCCAAAGAATCACAGCGTTTCAATATCTGCGTATTTTGATTATTATCCGGGAGGCTGATAGCAAGGGAGTTGGGGTGCACTTCAAGTCGCGATAGATATTTCGCACTCGCGCACTTGGCTTCTTCTAGCACAGGCTTTATTTTTAGATTGTGGTATAAATTTTTATTTGTTACGAACCCAGGCGCATCAGTAATTATTCTCAGAGTTTTCGACTGTTAACTTGTTAACCAACTAGAGTGAATTTTCTACCTGTTAACCAGAAGAATTTGGATAATTTTAAGCCAAGTTGCTTCCTCTTCATCAAAATGTGTTGTTTTCAGTTTAGTGTTCTCATTCCAAGATATTTTGCAGTCTGTCTGGGGGAGTTGATGTCCATTAAGTCCCCAGTTAAGCCCGCTCGGGCATGATTTCTTCCTTAAGGTGAAAGTGGCCTGCTGAGATTTTGCCTCGTTGATGTTTAGGCACCATTTTTATACCCATTCTTCTATTTTATTAAGAGCTTCCAGAAGCTTCTCAGATGCCCTTCTTCACATGCCCCTTCGCAGATGATATCCTGCTTATTGCCATAACCGTGGTCACATCTGCAAACGTGGTTATAGACGTGCTTGGTGTAGTTGGTAGGTCAGTAGTAAATATTTGAAAAATGGTATCTAAGATGGTACCTTAAGGTACTCCTAATTTTATCGCATATATGTTACTTATTCCTCCTTTATATTTGACAGTGAAGTATGTTCGTCAAGTATAATAATACTTGATGGTATTATTATACCTGATGGTATGGTGTAGGATTTAAGTTTGTATAGTGGAATATAAGGACGCAACAAGTTTTACTAAAAGATTTGGAAGAAAGGTTGACGATAATACTTTCAAATTAAATAAAAACAAATAAATAATACTTTCATTCAGCATTAACCCCCCACTTCATTTACTGAAAACACCGACCAATAATGTAAATGTTTCGGGCTCAAAATAGCCGATTCTTTAGTATTTCCATCTGCCGAATTCAAAAATTCAGAATTTCTTGTTTTGAAGTGTAAAATTTGTTAAATCAAAATGCTCCGAAAATGTCAAATTTCGTAAATAATTTTTGTTAAAAACGATCTATGGCTTTCGATGTGCCTATTGTTTGGCGGGAGCCTAAAAACCATTCAGATGACTGCTATTTTTGATGACTTTATCTATAAAGGGATTCTCAATAAAAAAAGAGGAACAGTTCAATACCCAAATTTTCCGTTGTTTACCAGTTCCTACTCCATCTCAAAATTATGAGCTTGAAGTAGAAAATAAAGACAGTATAGAAGAAGAAGAAACCAACAAACCGTACATATCCCATGAACCTGATTTTTCCTCTTAGTTGTAGAGCTGTCAGTGATGAAGATGGAGAAAGTTTCCATTAGAACATTTCTGTGATGGAAGCAATGCTTGCTCATTACTGCTAGAAGGTATGTAGGGATGTTCCGGAACTTGCTTACAAAAGGCAAGCCAAACGAAAACGATCTCATGAAGCCACCACATGATTCTCTTCAGACACAACAACCTGCCAGGTATTTTCCCATTAATTTTAAACTCTTAGAATGTAACTGTCATTAAAAAAAAATAAAACGGACTTTGAATGTTGTTGGTATATGTAGGTAAAATGTATCGTTTTCTCTTAATCCGTTAAAATAAAATACTTCCATCTATTGTACATAACAGAAACTAGAGCTATTTTTTTTCTTTATCATATTCGTTTTTTTTTCAACTCAAAATTAGTAATATTTGACTCATGAAGTAAATGCTACATTAAAAAAAAATTCTTTTGGTCAGTGAAATTGCTGTTTGGGCAGTATATCAGCAAATGATACATTAATTAGTTACTAGATAGATGTGTGCCAGTGTACGCGAAGGTGTACATCTCAAAATTAGTAATATTTGATTCATGAAGTGAATGCAACATTCAAAAAAATTTCTTTTGGTCAGTAAAATTGCTGTTTGGGCAGTATATCAGCAAATGATACATTAATTAGTTACTAGATAGATGTGTGCCAGTGTACGCGAAGGTGTACATCTCGACTTTAAAAGAATAAATGCCCATATATTATTTAATTTTATATTTAATAATTTTCAAATTACTAGTTTTATTTTCGTTGAATTTTTGAAAGTGCAAAATTAAATGACTCATCATTGATCCAATATTTTTTAATTTAAGTAAAAACTTTTCACATATGCTGTTTAGACAGATTGAACCTAGATATTAATCAAAATAAGCCGCTTCGAAACCGAGCGAAACATCAACTTATTTACATGAACTTTAACAGGTCCGAATATTGTTTAGTTAAGGAACATCTAAAAAGTGCAAAGGGAAAATTTATTACATTAGAACATCGTTTCTCAAACTGGGGGTCGTATTCAGGAATATGGGCGGTCGCACTGTGTTACGCTGTGATACGAAATATCCTTTTATTAAAGCATTTTTAATTTAAAAACAATTGTTAGAAAATTAAATATTATCAGGTAATAACAACATAATAAAATAAACTTAAATAAAGTAATAGCCAAAGTTATTTGAAATAATAATTTAATGTGACGGTTGATTTTGTTTTTCACTTAAAAGTTTTTCTAAACGTGGATCATAATCGCAAACATATATAAGCAAATTATTTTCCAGTGATTTCTATATTTAGTTTTTCACATCGTCGTGCAAGTCAAAACTTATTTAAATCTTGAGTTGGTCGTGAATCTCAACAGGCCATTCAACAGCTGCAACAACATTTTCACGACTTTCATTTTCGACAAATCATTTTTGTCATCTGGAAAATATTCCAGTAACTGAATTTTCAATTCGCGTAAATACGTTTTCATGATCTCCAACACTCGCTCAATAACAGATTCTTCTAAATCCATATATTTGGTAATATAATCCGACGTGAATTTATTAAAATTGCATTTTTCAAGGTGTATAATCCAAATACCAAGCTTCTTGATGACGGTACTGACTTTGTGTGTCATTAGTAAAATGTTTTTGTTTTTTATATTCAAATGTGAAAATATATCATTCAAATAAGCCAACAGTAATAAAGTTTCTCCATCTTGTAAAAACTCTGCAAATAATCTATTTTCATCTGTAAAAAAGATTTTCAATTTATCTCGCAATTCAAAATGCTTCATTAAAACTTTTCCTCGCGAACGATCTGATGGTATGGAAAACAGTAAGTCATATTTGGCACCCATGTCTTCTCACAATGTGGAAAGCTATCTAGTCTGCAATGGTGGTCGGGTTTTAATAAAACTAACAATCCTAACGGCTTCTGACAGAACATTTTATAAATTATCTTTTTTGTAACAAGCGCATTTCTGTGAAGAAAATAATGCATTTCATATGTGGCATAATGTCTTTTAATTTTACTATCACACAACTGTTCTTCCCCATTGTCGCTTTGGCGCCATCAGTACATATCGCAATACATTTATTAAAGTCCAAGTTTTCATTTTATAGTGTATCAATAAAAACTTTAAAGAGTTCTTCGTCAGTTGCAAGACCATGAATTGATTTGCAATATAGCATATTTTCTTTAATTGACCCCTTGCATTCGTATCGGACATTTCATTAATACGTCTCGATATTGTGTCATTTGAAAGTGGTACAGTTATCAACTTTTTTGCCTTTTTCGAACTTATCACCACATTGGCCATATGACTGGTAGCGGGTAAAATAAGCTTTTTCGCAATCGTGTGTGGCTTAGACTCCCGGGTCATTCTTAATGGTACTAAATAGTATGCTTGAAATGCTACGGTCTCATTACAGCTTGATCTGGTCTTTTTCGTTACTCTTTTTCGTTTTGTCACAAATTTCTCCATTTTATTTAATATTATAAATTTGTTTTATTACCACACTGTTATTAATTTAAGTAACACATTAATTTAAGTAAAAACGTAATTATCAATAAAACTCTTCGTCTCGTTCCTTTGTGTTTATTACCAAAGCGCATAGCTGGTATGAACCTGCCTAAGCGGGCTCGGGACGAATGATCCGGCTGGCATGGGCAGCCGTAAGGCGCGAGGTGCGCGGGCGGGTCGTTTTACAAGTGCGTTCAAGTACAGGGCACAGATTCCAACTGGTAAAAGTAATATAAGAATAAGAGGTTACACAAGTCTTGTAGTTCGGTATTTGTGGCTGTGTTCGTTATTTCGGTATAAGTGTTAACGGTCCATTCACACTTACATCCGTCGTTGACGATTCATCGTTTAATACAAAGACAATGATTGATAATTCGTTTTTTTTTACGATTCGGAAGCGTGTGAACATGCTTGAAGGAGTTTATAAGCCATTTAAAAATCAAGTTTATTAATCACGATACTGAAAAAAGACGAATCGTCGCCGTGTTAACCGGCTAATGTGAAACTTTGATAAAAGTCAAATTAACATATTTTTGTGAGGGGCTCGCAACGTTTTTTACTTAACTTATTATTCATTTTATTATATATGATTCAAAAATATATAAAGCCGCTGGTTTCCATTTAACTTCTAAGTGCTCACTTAATTTAATAATCTTATCTTAAATTAATTACTCCCTTCTGGGACCAGGAGTTTTCCTCCAGGTACAGGAAGTGACGCTCCGAGACCCGACCATCATTTTAACTACGCTGTGGTGATGGCTGTGGCACCTGAGGGAATCAGATGTCGTGGATGGTGCCTCTGGAAGATCGCCTCCAGAATAACTAGGGTAGTCGGGGTAAAGGACACCGTGCAATTGGTTTACTCTTCATCCCCACTCGTTGAAAACTATTGGATCCATTAAAAATATTTCCTCCAATATGTTAAAAATAGCCCTAACTATAGCTAGGACTAGCGCCCTTAACTATCGAAAAAACTACAATTTGATAGAACTACACATAATATAATGGATAACTAATAATACATTGCCGAATGAATTCCATTTTTAATTTATAACTCCTGATTAGCATTTTGTAGATAAAATAAATAAAAAAAGGAAAAATGGATTCTTTCAGGTAGAGTTGGACTCGAAGACATTGTTAAAAAACATCTAAAATTGGAAACCTTGGGCGACATACCTCTTAAAGTACAGGGTGTTCCAGAACGATCCAACTATTTCAGTTGAAAACAAATATAAATAAAACTGATTGTAATTATTATTTATTAGTACCAATATAAAGATAATGAAAGAAATTTTACTTTTTAAAAATAGAATTGCTTAAATGATGGTCACTTCGTTGGTGGTCGAACCACTCCTCAACCACTCCTCGAACCACTCCTCAAGCCTGTCGCGAAGATTATCGAATATTTTTCTAATATTGAGGAATCAATCTGATTTTTTCTTCAATATTTCTATTTAAATCTGTTAAATTTCCAGGATCGTTATCGTAGACGATGTTCTTAAGATAACCTTCCTGTAGTTGAGGATCAAAGAAATTACATATCATAGCGATATAGTGCAGAAGTTACTGTCAACGCTCTGCCTCTATGGCCCTCAAAAAATAAGGTCTAATAATGCAATTAGATGACATAGCGACTTACATGGTTATTATAAAGCTGCGCAACGGGCGTTGAAGTTACACCGTTGGGTTCTTTTTTGCCCAAAAGTAAATCGAATGTTGAATCTCTCTAACATTACATTCAAATAATTATGTCTCTCTTACCGTAAGCATTTTCGTTCAGACTTGCACAATCGGAATTTTGTAGGCCTTAAGATGCAAATCAGATCGCATTATGTGGTGAATCGTCGCTCTAGATAATCTCAATTGAGACTCATGTTTTCTGAGGATGTCGCCTTACAGAATTCGCAACTAACTCGATGTTTCCAGAGATTCTTCGACGGCCATGATGGATGCCATCTATAGTATTTCTAGTAATAGTATGGTTGCATTGTTTGGGTTTTCTCCAATGTTGCTTAATCGATAATGAAGTTGGAACAACCGAGGAATGCGAATGAGCGATGGATTCTTCTCACCCAGTATATCTCACTCTGTATATTATCACAAAACTCTTAATATCTGCAGACACATGTGTAATTACATCGTGTGAGTTCCTTGTTTGAGTTCCTGCTACTAATACATACAGCATTATCCTAACTTAAAATTTCACGACTTACCAGAGATAATTATGGTTGGGTATCTTTGGCTTAGAGTCCCTCTTTATATCTAACGTGATTCACCTTTTAACTGCTAAATATTTGGAAGCGTCCCAGCATCCTGTAAATAGCTTTCGCTCCACTCTTCTTGTGTTATTACCAATAATACTGTGAGGAGCACTCACACAACCTTCTTCTCCATTTTGCTCTAACTACCGAAAAGGACATTCTCCTCATTAAAAGAAATGTCTCTCATATAAGAAGGAAATCGGAATCTGAATGAAAAACTGTCTTATTTCCAAGCGAAAAAACATCTCAAACCGTCCGTACTTAAACTGTTATTTTAATCCATGGCTACTTCAAGTTCACTAGTCCTTGGGGATTTAATGCAACCTGTTCTGTACTACTACTTCAGAGCTCTTACAGTAGTATGAGTATGCTTCTGCCAGAACTTGAAAGTCCCGGGGAGTGGCCTCCTTGGCGAAGGCTACAATCTCACCTTCCCCCTTCAATTAGACATGCCACCACCATTAGCGGCCTCTTCCCATTCTCATTTTTCTTTTCAGTCATATTTTTCCCTATCCACTTTCAGATTTCTAACTGTTTTATACACCACTATTTCCCTATTTCAATGAACAGAACTTTAATTCTACCTCTTGCATTCATAGACCATTCAGTACTACCTTTACTTCTCACAGTTCTGCTGACTACTCCCATTAATTCTCCTTTTACGATGCACAAACTCTCCTATGCCCTCGCAAAAAGTAAAAATTTCTCCCCTAGTCTTCATTCCTATAATCACCAGTCGTATATCTCCTTGAATTTCAACATACCCGTTGAAATATCTAAATATCATTGCTCCTGGATCCCTTAGTAGTTACCTTGGAAAGTCACATAGTACTGGACATGGTTTGTCCGCTCATTATGCAGACCTGGAACTTGAAATACTTGAATTATCTTTAGCTGGTCGGTTACGATCAGTTACGATCTCGATCGATGTGTGCAAGACGCTTTGTCGTGTCCAGGGGTTCTTTATATTTGGGCTCACACGAACGAACCATTTTGGAAGAATGCACAAAATCCCGAATTATGTAGATGTTTTCATCACTTCTTGCAGCTGATGGCCTTCCGCTGCGATGTTCATCTTCAATCGAATCTCGGCCTATTGAGAATGCCTTAAATCACCTGAAAACCTGGACCCTTGACAACATCTTTCCATAGGGCTATTGAAGTTTTACGTTTAGTTTTCCAACAAAACTTGATAGCGCACCATTGCTCAAAATTGTCACCCATTTTCAGAGCGCCTTTGAAAACTAGGGTTCAGGAAAATAATTGTTACGGACCACCAAGTGGCTCTATGGAGTTCAAACTTCTACTTAAGATGCATCAGATATTGCCCCCCCCCCCCCCTTGAAAAGGGAAGCAAAGAGTGTTGTCAAATCAAACGCAACATCACCAGTCTCATTACTCATTTACACACCTCATATACGATGCAACAAAAACTATTAAAAATTATGAGAACTTGTACTAGGATAAGTTGACCTTAAATGACATTTTCTATCATTTCTTAAAAGATTTGTATCGACTATTCGAACACTTTACATTACATTACATTACGTTATACATTACGAAAAGTTCATTTTGCCCGACTTTTTTATTGAAATTGTTTAGTAATATACTGATGATAGTCAGTTAGTTTTGACGGTAATTTAGTGATATCTTAATAATAAACAAGTCTGACGATGATTATCCCGTTTGTTACTTTATTCTATAAAGTGTTATGGTTCCCCCAAAGTTGTTATTTTAGTCCAATTTCATTTTACGTCAAGTTAGATATAATTTAAAAAGAGTAAAGAGTAGTAAGTTAAAATGTAGAACGGACAAGTTTTGATATTGTGTAAATTAAATTAAATTAAATTAAAATGTTTTAATTTATTGAAGTTAAAGTTTTACCGAACAAATTAACGATAGAAATCCACTATTCGATACGCTGTGAACTTTAAATATGAAAAATGGAAAATATGAAAAATAGAAAATAGAAATGGAAAAATGAATTTCATTTTTTATTTTTCAAATATTTCATTAAGGTCCACGTTTCGCTTCTGTATGTAACAATTGAACAACTCAAGATGTGTCCTCAACCTAATTTTGTTTTTTCCTCTTAAATTAATTAATTAAATAGTATAATAAAAGTGGTTTTCTGCAAATTAAGTGTTCACATAATTTAACACTCATTTCTTAAATTAATTACTACGAAGTGTATAAATAAAATGTCATAAAAATTGTCATCTTCGCCTTTTTTTTGACAAATTTAGACAGGGCATATAAGACTATATTATCTTTAGTTATTATGTGGCTAACTGACTGTTCAATATTGATCTGTATCGTTTGTATTATTTACTTTGGCGCTCAAACAGGTAAATTTGTTTGTAATGTGGGTTCAGGTGTGTTCATTAGTTGCAGTTCTTTTGTTACAATGGTAGTTCTTACTTGCCGAAGACTTTTTGTTAAACTCCTCAGTTAATGTTTGCTGTATTTTGACTCTTTTCATAGAGTTATTTATAGTTATTTTTGTTAAATTGATTAGTTTCATTGAGATTCCGATCTCTATCATGGCATCAAACAGGGCGTCTCTATTGAAGTTATTGTAGGCTTGCTTGTAGTCCATAAACAGCTACATTACTACAACGTCTAATTTCCAAGATTTTCTCCCATATTTGTCTTATGAGATTGTGCAGAATGTTTAATTAATTCCTTCTTTCCATGTTTAATTACTTCTCATAGTTTCCCATCGATCCTGGTGGCCTTATTATTTCTTAGACTATTGATACTTCTGAATCTTTCTTAGCATGGGTGCTTCAATGACTGGCTCCTGTCTCTTGTTCACAAGTTCCTCCACTGGGTTTATCAATATCTTACCATTTTTAGTCCTGACATATTTCTTATATATAGTTACCATCTATTCTCTTTAGTTCCCTATAAAAGTTTCTTATTTGCTTTTTGTCGTATTTTTTTACGTAGCCTTTATTTGTTTGTTTATATTTTTTTGTTTCATCCTTCTACATATTGTTGATATGTTGCCAATAGATATAACTGGCTTCAATAATTTGACCATTTTCAAATTTTTCAGGCAGATAAGACCAGAAGAGAAATGGACCGTGGATGTACTTAAGAAGAAATATTTCAAGACGAAGCTGGAAAATGTTGATGTGAGAAAAAATATATATGAGTGGAGATTTATTTCTCCTGAAGTTATTATTGTCCAACAAACAACTGAAGAAAAAGGTTTTAATCCAAAATAGACTATTTTTGTTTCTAAAGCAGAATTTCTTTAATTAATTGATTTATAAATGCTGATACTTTAAAAATGCTTAAAAAAATATAAGTAAAATTCGCCAAATTTGAATGCTTGTAAAAACTAGTGTTTGTGATGAATAATTGTTTTTGATGAATACTATAAAAAAGATTATCCTATTAAAAATGTGTTATTTAAAAACATACTCGAAGTTTTCGAACACTTTTTGAAAGAAAAGTTAGTTTTTTCAATTTAGTCAATTTAGTTTTTTAGTTTATTTTAGATTTAGTTTAGAAGTTTATTTCATGTTATCACATTAGAGAATCATGTTGAATAATAATCGAATTTTGAAACTTTGATCTGATTTTAAAACTTCTTATATATTATGAAAGTCGTAGTATCATGCGGTTTTAATTGTTAATTAAAAGGATTAAATTAGTATTTTACCGTTTTTACATTTACGAAATATTAAATATGCGTATTATTGATGCTTGACTATCCAATTGTAAAGCAGTTCTAAAAATCCTGATACGAATTTACGCACAGGGGGTTGGGTTCGGCTAAAGAGGATAATGAAGCAGGCGGATCGATTTTTCCCTTTATTAAGAAGAGGTCTTTCCAACGGAACGAGGCCGCTTAGTTTATAGTTTTTTTATAAGTTCAATACGATTGCATTCAGGGATCTGGAAAAGGCTATCATTAATACAACCTGATAAACAAGATCCTGAATATAAAACAGTACTAGGCTAGGGTTTAGAAGTTACACTGTAAAGGTAATATTTATATACACCTCTAATTTTTGTTTTCGGTATTTTATCTGAGCTTCTGCTATATAGAAATTGATGAAAATAGATTATAATTGCGATAAGTTTTTATTTGATGTTTGATGGCATATGACAATGTTTTTAATATCATTAAGAGAGTTAACATTGGAGCAAAACATTACAAAGTTAAAGTAAAGATTTAAGATTAGAGGCGCATCAGCAACCGAGACTATGTAGTAATTTCACCTACAGGCTAACGTATGTTCCGAACCATGGTCATCAGCCACCGATTAACTCTGGTCAATACTCCCTACGGGGTATCAGCCCTTTGTTTTGTGCTTAATCTTAAGTCTCTCGAGAAGCTTACTGACTGGCTGGTAATCAATATAGAATACCTTTCAGAAGGCATCCGGCCTTACCTAAACGCTTTACGTTTTGAACTAGCGTGACTGAGAGAATTCCATGTCGGATTTTACACTCTTACCTGTTTGAAATATAGTACATAAGCGTGGTCTGTCCATGACATGGACACTAATGCAAGTACTAGCCACAATAAACAACGCTGCATTGTGGATCTTCGAGCCTTATTTTTAGGTATGCATAATATACAATCATCTACAAATCTTTTATAAAAATAAGGTTTAAAATCGAGAGTATCAATAACTTTTGTTTCAAAAATAAAATTCAATATACCTTAAACAAATTCAATATATTTCATAACAAATTAAAAGTTACTCATAAAGAAGAAAAAAATAAAACAATACATTTTTTGGATATTAACATCACGTATGATAAGGATGGCAATATCAAAACAAATTGGTATACAAAACCAGTATGGTCTGGAAGATATCTCAATTTTAAATCCTATACACCAAATAAATATAAAAAAGTGTTATTAATTCTTTAATTGATAGAGCTGTTATTTTAACTAATCCAAACAATAGATCAAAATATATAAATAAAATCAAACACAAAAATTTTACGAACCGGTAATTAAAAATAGAATACATCGAATATATAACAGTAATAACATAACAAATAAAACTAAAAATGAAAATTACATACATTTACCATATATACCAGAAATAAATAATAAAATAAAAAAGTTCTTAAACCATATAATATAAATATAGCAGAAATACCCAATAATAACTCTAAACAAATATTTACAAAATTAAAACCACAAACACCCAAAATGGAACAAACAAATTTAATTTACAAAATTGATTGCTTAAACTGCCCAAGCTCATATATTGCCCAAACGAAACAATATTTAAAAAACAGAATTAATGAACACAAAAAAAGCATTAGAAACTTAGAACCAAACATCACTGCACTTTCAAAGCATGCTATAGACAATGAACATAACTTTAATTTTAATAACATACAAATCTTAGATTTTGAAAAACAATATAAAAAAAGAAATATAAAAAAATGATTTATATAAAAAAAAAACAAATATCAATAATTTCAGAAATGATACAGATAATTGTTACAGATAGTTGTATATATAATAACATTATTAAATAATAAATGTTCATAACTTTTTTAATTTTTGCATCTAATATCATTCCACATAAAAATTCAAAACAATTAGGTTATAATAAAAAACAAAAAAGGTGGAATAATTGTTAAATATGTCAAAAGTCAAATATGTCATTTAAAAATTTTATAAAAAATTGACACATATTACTTAAAAAATTCAAAAATTAATTGTTTAATTGATATTGGTAGGTTTTTAAATGTAATTTGTATTTTTTTTTTATATAAAATTAATTTTTATTTTAGAAGTATTCTGATGATGGTTCGTTCTAGAATCGAAACGTAAATAAAACAATAAAAAATTAAAACTTATTTACACTGACCGAAAATCCCAATAAATAAAAAAATAATAATAATACTAAACGGTCACGAAAATATATGTAATAATATATATATAATATATATATATATATATATATATATATATATATATATATATATATATATATATATATATATATATATATATATATATATATATATATATATATAATATATACCGCTATTGAAACGCTTTCCTTTAATAGCCAGTGTTAATTTTTGGAAAAGCACAAAAACTAACGAATCCATATATGGATTCGATATCCATATATGGATTCGATACTCGATGATCCATGATTTATCGAGTACCATGATATTTTTTCGAAAGAGAAATATCATTCAAATTTGCTTATATGCACTGTCCTTTTTTATCTTGGTTTCCTTTTCCATAAAACTTAATGCTTTTGTTTTTTTAAAGAGGGTCAAAAAAATTGGCATATTTTGTTATTTACGAACGAATAAGTGATGCTGGAGCCTTCAATTTTCTAAGTGTGGAAACTCAAATTTGTCAAAAAATAATGCATGCATACGTTCAATTATATCGATGTTGGACATGGATATATTTAACTACAACATTCAGCAACTTTATGATTTCGCATATTCGGGAATTTTGCATCTCGTATATTGTGCAATTCGCATATTGGGTAAGTTAGGAATATAAGCTCTATTAAAGAATTGGGCACAAAGATGCAAATTCTCAAACGATTTTAAGCACGTAAATCTTCCAATTTGGCACCTATCAAAGAACTAAAGAAAAGTAACAATGAAAATGATGTATTGAACTTTATATGGTCTGCAGATATAGATATAGAAAATAAATAATTACGATTTCTTCTGAAACTGGGTTTTCCAAACTGAAATTTTTTCCTTTGGAATTAATTCAAGTGTGAATATAAATATGTGTATTGAAAAACAACAATGCTGAACAAAAAATATTACGTATATTATGTGTTTTTTTTCTAAATTTTGAAAAATATACAGTTGAATATACTAAAGAATTTGAAATAAAAGCACATTAGAATAGAACAGATTAGAACAGAAATAATGAATATGATATATTTTGTTCGTAAATAATAAAAATTAAAGTAACAAACAAAATATGAAATAGGTTTATGGCAAATCCAATGTTGTTATTCGCAAAGCACGATTATAAGCTGGAGATTTAGTCTGAACGAATATTCCGTTCAGCTCCCTGTTCATATTAAAACCGCATCGAACTAATGTCAATTAAACGATTAACCATTTTTGTCCGTCTGACAACGGTGTGCCGCCTCTGCCGCCGCATTGCTCCGCGCAGGCGTCTCAAGAGCGTCCGCAGCCGCCTCCGACGTTGGCGTCTCGGCACGTCGCTACGCCACCGTCAGTCGCACCGCTATACACGCGTCCGTCAGAGCACCTCGTCACGCAGCCGACGCGCCAACACCTGTTGGCGGCAGACGAGCAGATTATGCGCGAGTGAGATGGAGGCGGCACGGTACGCGGCGAACGGCCGTTGATTTAAAAAAATTTGGAAAAGTCCACTACCGTTTCCTGGTAGGCCGGAAACGCGAGGTTATTAATGGCTGCTGATGAAAATGACCCGGTAGAAATTCGAAAGAAGAATAATTTAAAATGTACATATAAAAAAGAAAGCGAGTAGAGCCGAGTACCTTAATAGTTACGTAATCACTCGAAAAATTATCGAGTTCATCTATATTCTCAAATCACGGAAACTTATAAAAGCTCGTTAATGCAAAAGTCTCTCGCCCAAGAATCTATAAGAAAAGTTTTCGCAATTAATTAACGCAGAAATTGAATCATTTCTGTCTAAGCAAAGAAGCATTCAGGTTAGAAGCAATACGTTTTTCTATATATACAAAATAGTCGCAGAACCCTTCATACAGGCAAATATATCTTGATCATTTTCAAGAATTCATTATTATCTTACATTTATATAAGACTGAAACTAGTGAGATTTAGGCCGTAGTGAGGATATAATATCTTCCTGTTTAATATTACAGTAGCTTGCTTCTAAAGTTGAAATATCGAAATTTGCATTGTTTGCAATAAAAAATCCATATCGGTTTATGGACGTTTTCGGAGCTTTAGCATTTTTAACAAAATTTTGCTCAAAGTAACTACGTAGAGTATTACGGAGCTGTAAAAGTGTATAATATAAAAAATTATGAAATTTAATGCCCATTAGAGTGATTCTTAGTGTATAACGGCTTTTAGCATAGTCGAGGACATTAATAATAAATCTTCCATTAATAGTTAAATTTTCAAATTAATCTGTGCAAATATTTAGATGATATTCTTAGGATTTTACCAACTAAAAGAAGATAATAATAATAATTCAGGTAAGTCACAACATACTTTTCATTTTATATTTTTAAAAATTTTCTAAATTTTTCTTTCAACGATTTTCTTTAATAATATTAGAGGACATCTAGGATATGTAAATTTAAATTTTTAAAATGAAAAAAAAAACATTGTGACTGCCATGTCCGGATAATCCGGAAACACCAGATCCCAAATGGCCGCTAACGAAAATGATCTCTTAATAAAATTAATTTAATTAAATAAAAATAACTCTATTGCTATGCCTTTCGTAGATTTAAATTCAATATGGTTCCCGATTCTAAAGAATACAATTAAAAACATTTAAGTATTTCAATACACAATCAGTACAGTAAACAACCACACAATAAACCTCACCTATATATTTTTGGTAGTATGTCACTGTCATTAAAACTTAATTGTCAATGTATCATTGACATACACAAAACATATATTTACTTCCTACCTTACATTATATATAGAAATTAACATAATTTATTATTCTAATATATTATTTAATATAATTTTTAGATTCGTTTTGAAAACGGGAGAATACTTCCCGAAACGTTAACGTTCAAAAGTTTGTATTTATTTTAGAACATTTTTATGTTTTTAAAATTTTGTTCATTAGGCAAATTTATTACAAAAAAGAATCACTGAGAAATTTGTCTCCGTTTGGTTTTTTGTTTTTACCCAGTGATTCTTTATTTCCATAAGAACATATATTTTAGTATTTTTTGAGTTTTAGATCGTAGCGAAAAACCCAAAAAATATATATATATATAAACACGCCACATTCATTCTGACATTACTTAATAATTTTGTTGTCATTAGATCAATTCTTCTACTGGAATCTTCGGTGTGAAACACTAAACTCAAAGATATTTATCACTAAACACCAAATCATTTTTTATACTTCTTGAGGCGGGTTTTCTAAATATGTTACATCATCAGGAAATGATGTTAATATGGTTAGCGAGACGCGCGTTGACAAGTTTATAAATGTGATTTGGTGTTTAGTGGTAAATCTGTTCGAGTTAAGTCGTTCGACGTCCTTAATAATATTTAATGGTGAAAAACTATAGAGTGAACTCTTTTTTTAATGACTTTTACTGATATTATTAGGAAACAGGTTAGATATGTAAACCTAGATTCTGAGAATTGTAAATAATCTAAAATAATGTTAGTATCGCTTTCGGATAGGCCGAAAATGCAAGATTTCAAATGTCTATTGGTGAAAATAATCTGTTTGAAATTCGATATAAGAATTATGAAAAATGCAGATAGCTAGACGGAAAAGAATAAATCCGACAATTCTGGCTGCTGATTTTAAATGTGAAATAAATAATATTACGCGCGAGATGAAAAAATACAGATTTTGTGTCAATGCTAGACAAAGAGATTCATTTGACCATTATGACCATCGCTCTATCTATCGACTACACTACTACAACCATCGACTACCTAAAATGGTAGTCATCTGATGAGGAAAACTTGATTTTCAGGATAATGAATTATTTTTAGGGCTTTTGTATTAACCTCATTTTTTATAAATATTTTTTGATCGGGAGATCGAGAAGGTGATTAGAACGATTAAAATAGTCTTTCATCTCATCTCACAATCTATAGTCCTCTTTTACATGCAGGTATCGAGGTTACCTATATTTAACCGGTTTTCGAACGCTAATCTGAAATTTTTGATGAAGTGATGAACCTTTATCTTCCCATTCTCGTAGCCTGTTTTGAGGCGTCGTGGTTCTATATACCCTCTGCCGGAAGCTGTAATTAGCAACTTGTCCTTTTTGTTTGCCGTTTTTGTACTTTTTGCAACATATATATTGCTGATGGTTTAAGTTGATCAATATATCTATCCAGGGGTCTTCTTCTTTTTCGCTTACCGCCTACCTTTTCCTAAATGCACACCATTTCCTCTATACCATCCTGCCGGATGACTTGCTCGAAGAAGGTAAGTATGCGTCGCTGAATTGTCAGGAGAAGTCGTTAGTTCACATTCATATGTAGTTCTCTTAGGATTAATCCACTGGTTTGGTGTACTACCCAATGTATTCACAGCATGCGTTTCTAACATAGGATTTCAAATGCTTTAATCCGTTTGTTGCAAGTGCACAAACGGATTAAATTTGTTGCAAGTTGCACTTAGTATTCATATTTCAGACTCAGATTTACTATACCTGATTTCTTTGGAAATTCTATGATCTTTTAATACCATTATGACTTCTGCTAATGCCAATTTAGCCATTCTGATTCCAATTTGTACTTCGCTTTCACAGTCTCCATTACTCTTTATACATGTATCCAGATGACTTCACTCTTACGGGAAATGCCAGGCGTATGTGTGAACACTTTTGGTAACGTTTTAGATCTGTCAACAAACATTAAGCAGCATTTCTCTCTATTTCGTTAAAGACTTACTTCTGCTCAAAAATTTTCAATCCGTTTAAGAAATTGCGCCATCTTCTACGCGGAGGATGCTTTTAAGGTAGTGTCATCGACATAGCAAAAGTGAAATACCACCGAACCAGTGCTTTCCGAAATATTAATTTCCCATAAATATTATCCTTTTCCGGATCGTTAATTGACTCCTTTTCCTATTTTGAAATTGGTGGACATTCCGTCATCGACTCTGATAAAATCATTGTTATTTATGTGGGGTAATCTTATCGGGAAAATAAATGAGGGGTTCTGGTTCTGCCACTATTCCCTACTTTATGCCTCTGACTCTGTATATATAAATATATATATATATATATATATATATATATATATATATATATATATATATATATATACATATATATATATATATATATATATATATATATATATATATATATATATATATATATATATATATATATATATATATATATATATATAATATATATAAATATGGCTTGAAAATAAACCTGAAAAAGAGTCAGGTTATGTTCAATAACTTCGCTCAGGACAGAAGAATTTCAGTTTTAGGAAGGGATTTAGAGATTGTGGACAGCTTTGTATATCTTGGGCAGAGGATTTCCATGGAGGGGAATACCGCCCGGGAGGTGGAACGGCGTGTTAAATGTGGCTGGCAGGCATTTGGTAGGCTCAACATAGTGTTTAAGAGCAGACTCCCACTTTGCCTGAAAAGAAAAGTATTCGATCAGTGCGTTCTACCCGTTATAACATACGGAAGTGAAACCTGGACACTCACATCGCAATCAATTCAAAAACTTCGGGTGGCACAGAGGGGAATGGAAAGATGTATGCTTGGCATTACAAGACGAGACAGAAAGTCCTGCGCATGGATCAGGGAACAAACAAAAGTCTGTGACATCATTGGAAGAGTAAAACAGTTGAAATGAAGATGGGCAGGCCATATAGCGAGGCGATGGGACGACAGATGGACCAAGGCAATCCTGGAGTGGATACCGCTTGATCGCAAACGTCCGCGAAGAAGACCGAAAGCACGATGGACTGATGACATCGTTAAGTATATTGGACCCGAGTGGCAGAGGAAAGCCCAGGACCGTGAAGGTTGGAAGCATGCTGAAGAGGCCTTCATCCTGCAGTGGATCGATACGGGCTGATGATGATGATGATCAGCCATTTATCCAAAAACATTTCCGGGTCTATATTATCACCAAATTTACCTCAGTCGTGATTTGCTTGATTCGTGTTTGATTGGGTCTTAATAGTTTAGGTATATACGTTTACTGAAAAGCTGTATATTTTCAGTACATTTCATTGAAATTCGTTAGTCATTGAGTGTAATACCACGGACCGAATCAACATTTTAGATTATTTACAGTTAATCTCGTTAATTTTTTGCCGGTCTTGTACCTGCTGCATGCTCACAAGATTTTTTAAATTTGAAATCGGGAGTTTTTTTATTATTAAATATTGATATGCTGAATCATACATAGCTGTACTATTTACATCAGCTAAAATGTTAGGAATCTGCAGAGATACTTTATGACAATCATCATTTATATAATATCCATTTTCGAATAAATGCCAAGAGCACTACATATTAAAATTATTATAACTTGAATAAAAGAAAACTTTGAAAAACATTAAACTTTCAAACCATACTTAAGTTAAATTAAGTGCATACACAATTAAGTTAAGTTAATTATTTTTCGGGTGGGGCTACTCAACAATTGAAGATTTTTTTTTAAGTTTTGTCAACTTATATTATACCATGCGAGTGATTTTGGCATACCTGCCGAATGGCATTTCTCCGCGACCGCTCATGGAAAAGGTCCGTGCGACGGCGTTGGTTGCACATTCACAGGATAAGCAGAGGGAGCCAGTCTTCAACTTGCGGTTGATAAACAAATAACCACACCTCCGGAACTGTATGATTGGGCTTCTGCACCGAATAATCTTCCTAATATAACGGTTCGGTTCACCAAAAGTAATATTACAATAAAGCTGGGAATGATTTGAATGACCGATTTTCAAAAACGAAACCAATTACGGGAACTCAGCAATTACATAGGGTAATTCCAGACACAGATGGTTGTCTTTATGTCCGAAATTTTTCTAATTCAGATGAATATAGAATATGTAAACTATTTAAATTTCAAAGAAAAACAAAATAAATTATTTATTGAATTAGTATCAAGAAAATTGATAGTTAATTGTATAAAGCGTAAAATCCTAATCATTAATTATAAGTTTAGACTATAAGTTAGGAATAAAATACCGCAGAATCATTGACTGAAATACATTTTACTGTATAAACAAAGTTTTTAAAATAGAGAAAGTGAAAAATTTTGAAAAATTAAAAAAATAATCATTTAAATAAACAAAATAGAAGGAAAAGTCGACCCACTCCCGTTTGCACCGGACTATTTACAGAAAAAATCAATTTTTTTAGAGAAAAAAAATTGAATATGTCAGAATTCAAAAAAATGACGTTTTTTTATTAAACCGAAAAATTTCATAGAACTTGATTTCTGACTTTTTTTTCTAAAAAGTGCATTTAAAAACAAAAACGAAAAAAAAAACGTTTCAATAAGTCAGTTTTTGGAAAAGTTATAGCTACTTGAAAAAAAAGCCATAACTTTTTTTGGTTGGGTAAAAACATTTGAAGAAATTCTGAAAAACGTCTTGGTGGGGAGGGGTAGAAAAGGACACAAAAGTTTCAGCGAAATAGAAAGGGGTCAAGTTCAAAAGTGGTCGTTTTGGCATGGAATGCCCTCTATATATATATATATACTCATGAACTAACAAAGTAACACTTGAGTGAATGTTTGATTGTTATCATATTTTTGTTTTTATTAGTTGAGGCAGTAAGCCGCAGTTTTAAGAACAATGTTGGATAGCTTCAAAATAAAATGTTATACAAAAATGTAATATAATAATTTTATAAATAAAGTAAGTAACTAAATTAGATTTAATAATTCCCCTGTGATGTTAATCTTGTTAGGTAAACACACGTCAAGAATCTGTGAACACGTACTTGCTGTTTCGTTTTTTCAAGATTAATAAGATTTTGTAATTTATATTTTAAGTTGTCTCCACTAATATTGACGAGGAATTATTATTAACGAAAAGCGTCATGTTTCTCTTTTTCTGAATTAAAGTTACACTTGAAGTATCTTTTTCCAATATTTGTTTTTTTGTTAAAATTGTGACTGAGGTAATTATTTTTAGAACTTACAGAATATTTTAAATGGCATATTGCTAGATCAGCTAAGAGTAGTGGCTGTGTCCCACGGATATGTTAACCTTACCGCTCACAGATCTTACCCCTCTATCCTATATGCCGGTCTCTGAAGAAATTCAGATAAGCAATATTAAATTTACCTCGATAATGTAATAGACTTTCATTATTTCGTTATCATTCAACATTCATTCTCTACTCTTCATCATACAACATTCATTCAATTCTCTGTTCTCGTATATCATAACAAAAGAACATGTTTTAACATATGGCTAAAACCGATCTAACGCTGCTCGCGATGGTATTTTAAAATTATAAAAGGTTATTCTGCAGCACTTCCTTCATTATTCAGAACTCATAACGCTCAATCATAATGCTCAGCAGTTAAAAAAATAGTGATTCGATTTCTGTCTCTGCTCGTGTATTTACAACTTTTCGAAATTTGAAGGTGGATATATATATATATATATATATATATATATATATATATATATATATATATATATATATATATATATATATATATATATTTATATATATATATATATATATATATATATATATATATATATATATATATATATATATATATATATATATATATATATATATATATATATATATATATATATATATATATATATATATATATATATATATATATATATATATCTATATATATATATATATATATCTATATATATATATCTATATATATATATATATATATATATATATATATATATATATATATATATATATCTATATATATATATATATATATATCTATATATATATATATATATATATATATATATATATATATATATATATATATATATATATATATATATATATATTTATATATATATATATATATATATATATATATATATATATATATATATATATATATATATATATATATATATATATATATATATATATATATATATATATATATATATATATTACAACCAAATATCGAAAATTGAAAAATTAAATCATATTACATTTATTTTTTCATATTTTTTATAATATTTAATTTCAATTAATTTTAGTAGAAATTATTTTATGTTAAGATATACGTAATTTAATATAAAGACAAAATAAAATAAACAAGAGAACGAAAAAAAAAGTCTCCCCTGATATTTCAAAATTAGATCTTGTATTTGAGAATCCGCTCGGCTTGCGGTATAAAATTCATTTCGATATGTTCGGAAATCATCGGTAGAAAATATGTTAGTAAGATTCCAAAAACTTAATAAAAGTAATATATACATATAATAAGTTTTCCACATACACACACACAAAAATGCATTGAAATTACTTAAATGCACTGTTCACCAACAAAGGAGTTGATTACCATTAACTTGGTAAATTGAACGTTCAGAGTAATTTTAATGTGTTTTGGTGAGTGTGGAAAACTTATTATAAAGCTTTTATTTAATAAATTGTATTTAACTTATTATAAGCTCTTTTTAACTAAAGGTCCCAAAATATACATTGTCTAATAGTGAACATATCACTGAAATACCCACCTCTTACAGCTTTCTAAATGATTACCATTTTATTAACAATTTCGGATATATTTTCACGTTATTCTCATATGATCTCACCAATATCTGATCCGTCTGATCTTATTCTTTAGCTCCTGGATCATTTATGGATAATTTTTAAATTTCTTCATTAACACAATCTCAGAATCTCAGAAGAAGGGGGTATCAAATTGCAGGATGTCGGTCGTCTATCTTCATCAGTCAGTCACGGTTCTGTTCTTAACTTTACTCTGTCAAATCAATTGTTTTATTTTAGTACACATACTGCAATACCCATGCCTATGTTGATCTCCGTCAACAGTAACGATGTTGCTAAGCTCTTCGTTTAAATAATACTGGGAACTAAAAAAAGTCTACCATATTATAATCAATATGAAAATTTACCCCCTATATAGCATACCTTGAATACAAAAACTAATACACTTTTTGCTTGTTTACTTTTATGTTTCTGTTTACGATTACAAAAAATATGATAAAATTAACGGTTTAATAATATTGTTGTACTAGCACAACCCGGCAGACGTTGTCCTGGGGGTGTATATGTATTTACCTCTAAATATCTAAAATAGATGGTCTGTATGTCATGTAGAATCTATAAAGCCTTGTAAAAATTGTGGAAAAATGAAAGATTACTCACATTGACAAGATTATATTAATTTTATTAGTATAAATTGATGTTTGAAACCAGGTGATCTCCAGTAACCATCAGATATAGTTTAAATGCTCATTATGTAACCAAAATATTGCATCATTATGTATATCGCAATGTGTACAAAGTTAATGGAAGACACTTCTTGGTGCTATGGTGGCCGCTGAGAGAACAGCGCCTAAGGAAAATAACTTTGTTAATATTTTAATGTATTTAAATTTCGGTTCTTTGGTGGTTAAGCCTTCTTTACATCATTTAAACAGAAGGTTTCCTTAAAACATGTATCCAAAATGCAACACAACAATTTCCGCGGAGAAGACAACTTTTTGAAATTTTCTTAAAATTTGACAATCTTTGTCGTAGCATCGTGTCTTTTTGGATCCCAATTTTGGGTCTAACGGAATTCAATTTTTTGTTTAGTTTAGTATTTTTTAAAATAAAGTGTAACTTTGTATCGCCATTTTTACAACACGTTTCAGCATAAATTTGGTTTGTTTTGTTAAAAAAAAAAGATAAACTTACACATTAGTGTCGTTTAATGTTAAAATTGAAATTACTAGCACTAATTTTTCGCACCATTACACATTTTAAACGATTCATGTCACTTTAGACACCCATGATTAATTGTGTTATTAAATTAAATGCCAAAATGTCCACCATTTGAGTTTGGCACCGTGTTTAACCAGTTTTCTCGAACAGTTTGAAGAAGTCCTAGCATATTTCTAATCTGGTCGGTAGAAGCAAAAATATCTTCTTCTTAAGGCGACCCTCTCCGTAAATATGAAGCATATCCTGATATTTGCGTACAGTATACATTTTTGGTTTTGAAATAATTAAAATAATTTTTGTCATCATTTTAAATAACACTCTTTGTCGTCGAGATTATCCCCACGTGTTTGGAATGTAACGTAATTTACACGTAATTTCTAATCCTTTTTTAATTGAAACGAAGGCTTTCGTCAGGTTTGCAAGCGTCATTTGATCTTGAGATTGAACTGGGTTTCAACAAGCATTAAATGTCTTGATGATACCATGGTCCATCGGTTGAAACAAGCTGGTTATATTTGATGGCAAAAATTCAACTTTCACGCGTGGGTCAAAATTAATGAGAGTAGTAGGAGGATGGCCTAGTGCATTGTCGATTAATAGCATCACCTTAAATTCGATTTGTTTTGATTGGCAATAACTTTCGACTTCGGATATGAAGTGATAACCGAACTAATCCTCAAAAAAGAAAAAAGCTTTGGATTTGACTTCCAAATCACGGGCAAACCAGCTTTAGATTTGCGTGTTAAAGTTCTTGGATTTTGCGAGCGATAAACTAAGAGATGTTTTAAGTTACAGTTACCAGTTGCATTTCTGCCAACCAGTACTGTCAATGGATCTTTGGAGGTCTCTTCTTTTCGCGCGATAAAAGTTTTTTTAGGCATATTCTTCCAGATGAATACAGTTTGGCTGCTATAGCCACTTGCTTCTATCATAGCTTTGAGTTTCTATGGATAGAGAGACGCAGTCTCTTTATAAGCACTTGCCGCTTCTTCACTTTCCGCGATGCTATGCCAGTTACAGCATCTCTGAAGCGGCTGAATCACCCGTTATTAGCATTAAAGATTTCATCTCTGGAGGCCTCCGGAGCTTTTTCTTTTAATCTCTCAAAAATTACTCAGCTTAGCTGAGAGTACACCGTATTCTGATCAACAGGACAGTTTTTCACTCTTGCTTGATTATCATACCATAATTTCAGCATTGTTTCCATCTCAGCGATAATACCATGACGGTTACGAGTGTTGGCTGAATTTAAAGATTGAGCATTTCTAACAGGTTCGAGAATGTTTGTTCTATTATATTTTTATAATTGTTCTGTCGATTCTCGTAGATCAAATTTCTTTGCCAATTCTCACTTTTGGTTTTATATAGAAATCCTTGATAATGTTTAGTTTACATTCCATATATATATATATATATATATATATATATATATATATATATATATATATATATATATATATATATATATATATATATAATGTTTTTCTTTTCTTATTTGATGCAGAAGAATCAGTTTTACTTCGTTTAGATGTTATAGTTGTTTTTAAATTATATAATTAACAAAACAATTTGTAAACGTGAGTCCACGTTGAATATATCCGTGTCTGTCATAAGCCGAATACAAATTGGGACGAAAGGGCAGGGGGGACCGGTGTTGTGACTCTTGATTCAAAAAGCGCGTAACAGTGTATATTATACATACAATTTCTGATTCTGTGAAAGTTTTTTGCGATTTGACGTATTTTCATTTAAATGAAACTACAAATTACCATTAGGGGAGCAAAACATATTTAAGAGGGTTTTTCGAATTACTTTTACATCCTTAATAAAGGAGAAGTAAACGATTTATAGCCAACAATTTTATATCAATATCAACTGGACAGTGGAGTAATGTTATCTTAAAACGTAAATATTATCTTTAAAAAGTAACTCAACTGTCGAACTTAATAATAAACAATGTTTCTTTAATAGATATTTTGTTTGATACAAATATTAAAAACCTTTTTGTTATAAAACATTATATTTTCATATACTATGGAATAACTCTTGAAAAAAATGCCCATAAGTTGGATTGTTCTAGTTAGTTGTTCTTTAAGGTTAATTTCCTTATCGGGTGTAATATGGTATCCACGCTCATTCAAATTATAGCTCATTCAAATTAAAAATCATTTATTTATTTACAAGATATTTTACATCATAAAAGTACTCGAACTTGCTTGGAAAAAATAATGGAAGTTTTTAATACCAAACCCTTGGTTTGATAACTTTGATAACTAACCCCTCGAAAATCTTGCTGACTGATGAGTGACCCATGTAGAAACCCTCTTAAAAAGCATATATCGTTATCCAACCTGGGTCCAAATTAGAGTGACCGAGGGGCAATTCTTTTAATAGATTTACATTGTTGCCAGAAGAATAAACACAAATTTACAATTCATTTCTTTAGGCTCTAGTTATTGTCTCGTTCAAACTATCACTCGGATTCAAATTAAACAAACACAATTTTCAATCATATTAAATGTGATTTTCTTGATATTATCAATTGCTTTATCAGGTACAATAAGTAATTGATTAATTAAATATATCGATTCTCAATTTATTTTAGTTCCCTTGAGTTTTGATTATGGTCTTTTATTTTTGCATCGTTTTGGTTTAACCTACTGTGATACAGTAAATTAACGACCTTAGGGCGGTGAATAATCATCTTTCATTTCTTTTTGTATGTTTGCAAAAGAAAATTTGATTTAGTAGATTTTCAAATCGTTTTTTTTCTGCACGCAATGATATAAATGGAATATGATATTGTTTGTGATGTAAATAATATAATTATTTAATGCCTTAAGCCTTGCGTCTTTTATTAATGCTTATTAGTTTATATTTGGTTAATTCTTAATAGCTTTAAATACAAGGTTTGTACGAAAATCCGGTAATTTCAACAAGAAGAAGAAAGTTCAAGAAACAATTTCAGATATTCATTTTTTGATGGGTATCTCCTAGGTATCATGATGTTTTGTTTTTATGGTTGTTCTGTATGAAAGTAACAAGATTCATTGGAATTCTCTAGTTCATACATCTCAATACAAGTTCGTGTGGTGTGAAATTTTATACTTACTAATACTGATATAATTTAAAAGCTGTTGGAGAGATAACAAGTTATTACTAATGGTGTTTATTAATTCGCCGTTAATTTGTACCCCAAATACTTAATAAGGTATTTGGGGTATATTATTTTATATAAAGATAAAGGTCTGGGATTTGTGAAATATAATGTAATGATTGTAATCGTAAATATATCCGACAAACAATAGGGCAATACCAACAAGATTTAAAACACATATATTTCAAATGAAATATAATTGACCAGATAGATCTACACGTCTATATACCAGATAGATCTGCAGGTGTTCAACATATTTTTGAAATGAATTACAACATAGATGTAAGCATATTAAAATAACTCAGGGATGTGGAATATAGGAGGTTATAAGAGTACAATATTTCTGTGTTTTGTAATTCATTTATGCTTATGTAACATGTTTCCAAAATATAATATATATTTTGTCGAAGCATACAACATGATCTTTCAATGACATGATTGTCAATTTGATCATGGTTGTTGATCTCACGGTTTTTGATCTCAGTCTAATTTACGTTTATGCCGATTTGGAGAAAAACACCGAAACAAATAAAATGTATAAAAGTGTTACTTAGAAGTTTCTGGGTTAAAATTTCTACTCTCTGGCAGATAATAGAGGTAAGTGATTATATAATACTTGGGCGTGGGTCTAGCAGTCGAACCTAGAAAACAATTGCTGCTGCAAAACCTGATGCGAGTTGTGTAAATAGAGTAATGAAGCTGATTTTGTAAATTTTTTTTATTCAATTAAAAGTATTATTTTACAATGTCTCTTTCAAAGTAGTTGCCTTGGGAAGCCACATAGCGCTGGGGACGGTTTGTCCATCCTTCATTGCAGTCCTGGAACTCACATACTGGACTTACCTTCAGCTGTTCGCTTACAGCCTTTGCAAAATGTCCCAAAATGTCCCAAAATGTGTTCTTTGGGGTGAATTTGTTGTTGTTGATGTTGAGAAAGTGTGGTGAATAAGCGGGCTGAGGAGCCATAGTGATATTTTTACTTGTCAAAAACTCGTAAATGAAATGTATGTCTGGT
The DNA here is from genome assembly GCA_031761425.1 of Cosmopolites sordidus. Lineage (NCBI taxonomy): Eukaryota > Metazoa > Arthropoda > Insecta > Coleoptera > Curculionidae > Cosmopolites > Cosmopolites sordidus. The sequence continues at coordinate 261,279 of JARFXV010000076.1, forward strand.
TCATTGTCGTGAGGCAGCATTCAAGTGTTGATATTCGGTCTCACATGAATGACTCCTCATCGAAGTCTTTCAAGAACTTCTCGGTAAATCTGCTGGTTTAGCGTTTGGCATTGAGGCATAAATTCCTTTTGGACGATTCTATGCCTATCAAAAAGGCAAATTAGTATGCTTTTGATCCTTGGTTTATTGTGGCTTTTTTAGCCGCTGAGGTTGGAATGGGCCATTCCTGGTTCTGGCGCTTCATTTTCGGGTCATTTTCACACACAATCCAAGACTCTTCACCACTAATGACACGTTATAGAAAATGAAGGTCATTTGCAGTCCATCCCAAATAGCCAGCCATGTATTCTTCCTGCCATGCATTCTTCGTACCATGTATTCTTCCTGCCATCTATTCTTCCTGTCATTTATTCTTCCTGTTGCCCTTTTGATCCCGCGAAAGGTTTTTTTGGAACAATTTTTGCACAGATTTTCTTCATATCCAATTTATTGGTCAAAATTAGATGAAAGGTTATGTGAGTCAATCATTCTGATCGTCAACTGATGATCAGAGCACACAAGATATCGCATTCAGTGAACAGTTTTATCTCTGCTTGCAGTTGAATGCCTTCCCAGAATCTTTAACCCAGTCTTCTGAGAATGGATTATACCGCTTGAAAAACTGGATTCTTAACAAAATACTGTTTCCATAGGTCTGTTGAAGTATTGTAAAAGTTTCCATATCCAAGTCTGAAATAAAGCCAAGCCCAAGTTTGAAACAAAATTTGACTGCACTGTTGTCAATTATTTTGCAGAACGCACTAGAAAAATCCGGTTTACAAAAGGAATTGTTATAGATCACTAAGTGAGTCTAGGGAGTAAAAAAACTTCCATTGAAGACGCATTAGCTGTTGGCACGACACTCCTCCAATGGGGAGCCAACAGTGTTGTAAGATCGAATGTTACGCCACCAGTCTCGTATACAGTTTCAGATTATAGATTTTAGTATATAGATCAGGTTGTATGCAAAAGTTGAAGAATGTCAAAGCTCATTAACGGACTGTAGTACCATAGGAAGAACAAGAAAAAGAAGATTTTACAATACGACAATGCGATGAAATGTCACAAAAGAAACTGTTGAGTTATATGCGGTCTGGTCCTAACAATATTCCCTTATGTCTAGACACCGAGCGCATTAAAATAGTCAAGCAGATTCTAGAAAGTATATCTGGTCAGAATGGCCAAATAATATAAGCATGTGATGATGTCAGCCATGCGATGGAAAATATACTAAGGACAAATAGTTCATGCTCATATGGTTTACTCACCAGATATCATTCCATTCAATTATCATTTCTTTCAGTTGCTTCAACTTCAGCAAATTTGATGGAGTCAAAAAAAAAATGTGGAAGAATCCAAGCAAAACCATCGAGTTTACTTCTTGGGGTCATTTATCATTTACCAGCAAGATGAAATAAAGTTGTGAAAATAATAGAGATTATTTCAAACAATAAACGTGTTTTTTTTCATGAACAAATTTTGAATCTTGTAAAAAGGCACTATAATATTTTTCCCAATATTTTTTTTATTATTTCAAATCTATTATTTAGTGCTAAATATTTCATGTATTGTTTATTTATCTGGTGGGTTAGCCGCCTGTCTGGCAGTCAAGGTAGCTGGTTCGATTCTAGCGCTCGGATGGGTGTTTTTCTTTAATTCTTCTGTCCGTCTTACTTCCTACCCTACACACACACTTATATACACCCACATTACACACACACCCCCACACATATCTACACTTAAATGTCTGTGATTATTTCTAGGCAAGAGTGTAAAATCCGCCAACGAATTACCCCTCAATCACGCCAGTTAAAGGCTAGATAAGGTCGGATGTCTTCTGAGAAGTCTTCTACGTTGGTCACTCGCTAGTCGGTAGGCTTCCTGATAGACTTACAGGTAGGCACATAACCAAGGGTTTATTATAGCCTGAGGGGGTGCTAGCCTGGGTTTATCGGTAACTGATGACCGTGGTTCGGAACCCACGTTAAGCTGTATGTCCAGTCGCTAAATAGCCTAATATGTTGATGAGCCTCTAACCGTATACCCTTTCCTTTTTTCCTTTTTATTTATTAATACGAAATGCAGCATTTCTACATATTCTGTGTTAATCAATTTTTTTTGTTTTTTGAATTCTTTTGACTTATTGGAAGCGAACTCCTAAAATACATCAGCATCTTGATCTACAGCTATTCTATGGAGAGGGAAAAATAAAAAGAAAATAGTTTTAAAAATTAAATTCGTTATTATCAATGATTGTGGACTTGTTTGGTGATTTCTAATATTATGATATTTAACAGGTTTATCCTACTTAAATTTATTATACAAATGGATCCAATAAATTTCAGCTTACAAGAATAGTAATATACGAAATTATAGATATTTGAGACAAGTACCAATCTAAACATCAACCTGATTCACCGACTTTAAAATAAAAATATCATATGGAAAAAATAAAAGCATAAACAAGTCAAAATATTGGCTAGGTTTCTTCACACATTAAAATAATATACTTTATTACGGATGTCAATACTGAATCGTAAATTTAAAAATACGAAAAAAAGTTGCCGGTTAGAATATTTTGAATTTCAGCAAGAGCAAATCTTGACTAAAATAACTCAGTGATTATATTTATATATTCTATTTTGTTCCTCCGGTATATATAACGAATAAAAATTGTTTTATCAAATATTTTATTTCAACATATACAGTGGGTCAAAAAAGTATTGGCATACTCTGCTTTTTTTCTCTCAATTCTTAAAACATTCGACGTACCGTTCGGTAATGTATTGTGGCTTTTATTAAACATTAAAAAATATTGCTGTAGGCAGCATTTTTCAGATAGTAAAGGTTGTGACGAAGCTTTTTTTTTAATTTAATTTAACTTCTGGAGAGTTCTGTAATCTGTCCATTGGACATAAGCTGTTGGTATGATACAGGTGAATGATATGTAGAGTATTAATACAGTGAGTCCAGTGATCTTAATCTCCTTTAAAATTGAATTTAAATTTAAGTCTAAAGTTATCTAGTCTAAAATCTATAGATGGTCAGTCTATAGGAGGTTATATGCATTTGTATTAAAATCTAGCCTTATTTGAGTCCTGTAGTCAGACCGTATGACACCCCAGGTTTTAATCTGCGCACTTTACTTACGTCGGGCACATTTAATTGGGTGGCTAAAACATTAGGGTGCACTGACAATATTTTACTATATTTAACGCTAAGTTGATAAATAGTTTCTTTGACGGCTTCCAAGGGGATGTCACGTTGGATGGAGTCGTAGCAGTAGGAGCATTAACGATAGTTCGTAATACTTTGTTCTGGAACCTATGTAGAATGAAGATGTTGGAGTAGCGTAAAAATAAACTTGAAAATTAAAGGTCATAAAAATATTTATTTTATAAGAAGATATGTATAAAAATACAATTTTTGAAGAACGTTTAATCTAATGTATTAGTAAACAAAACTGGATTAAAACACAGTTTTATCTGTCTACATATGGTTCTTTACATGTTCGGTGTTTTAGTAACAACTCTCGTAACAAAATGGTTGAACTATATCGCAAATGATTATGCTATCGCAAAATAGGTGATATATTATTAATTAGTTTTAGTTTAGTTAGGAACATAATAAATAATGTTTAGCAAACTGGTTCTGTGTTAAACAATCCAAGATCTCGATGACCTCAGAGGTTTACTGAAAGGGTAAAACGACAAATCCATTAATAAATTGAAAAAATCCCACCATTTTCGTTCCTAATATAGAAAAACAGATGTCTTTAACATTCGATGCTCTATACAATATTCAAATCATAAAAAAAAGGCTAACATGGCTTCGATTATTACGGTTATAATTAATTAGTTAGTACGGTACGGTTATGGTAATTAATTTAATTAGTTACGTCAACCGCAAAAGAACGATTGAGTTTGCAAAACTTACTTAATAAACCAATAGACTTTTGGAAAAATTATATGTTTTCACATTAGAGTAAGTATATAATTTTTGGTTTAGATGGGCATAGGCTTATTTGGACAACCGAAAGCTAAATTTCCATCCAGGAACGTTTAACCTATTGTGACACATGGTGGTGGAAATATATTAGTTTGGGGTTATATGGCTTGGAATGAGGTTGCAAAATTATGCTTCATTGATGGTTCGATGACAGGCAAAAATATATCGATATTTTGGGGCATAATCAACCTGCCAGTGCTGAAAAACTCGAGCTTAAGGATATGATTATCTTTCTTCAAGATAACGATCCTAAGTATACTACTAACAGAAAAAAAGAATGAATGCTGTAAATGTTCCATGGTAGTTAAAAATCGCACTTTAGTCTCCGGATGTAAATCCAATTTTACATTTATGGTATTTGTAAGACTTGAAAGCGAGAAAAAACAAAATTTTATGAAACAATGTATTCAGAAATGTTTTGATTGCCGAGTGAAAAAAATTGTGTTGGGATAATTCAAAATATTGTTTTTTTGTATGCAAAGAAGATTACAAGCATTAATTGATGCTAATAGAATGGTTGCAAAATATTGTAGTCTTTAAATTCATTACATAAAACTTTTTTATGATAATAAACAAAAAAACTTTATCAAATTTAAAACGGCTCAATAAAAATATGTTAGGTAATGTCTGAATGATTGTGTCGTGTTCATATATATGTGTGTGTGTATATATATATATATATATATATATATATATATATATATATATATATATATATATATATATATATATATATATATATATATATATATATACATTTAAAAAAAAAAAAAAATTCTTTATTTAGGTTTTTCGCCACGATCTAAAACTCAGAAAAATATCAAAAACATCAGTTCTTATATAAATAAAGATCACTGGGTAAAAACTGGTAATCACTGGGTAAAAAATTAAAAACCAAATTTCTCAGTGATTTTTTTTTTGTAATAAATTTACCTAATGAACAAAATTTTAAAAATATAAAAATGTTCTAAAAAATACAAACTTTTAACGTTAACGTTGCGGGAAGTATTCTCATCCCGTTTTCAAAACAAACCTAAAAATAAATTATATTAGTATCTATAAATTCTGAAAAGATAGGAAGTAAATATATTTTTTGCGTATGCCAATGATACTTACATTGACAATTAGTCTTTAATGACAGTGACATAGTACCAAAAAAATATATATAGGTGAGGTTTACTGTGTGATTGTGATTGTGTATCGAAATACTTAAATGTTTTTAATTATATTCTTTAGAATCGGGAACCATATTGAATTTAAATCTACCGAAGGCATAGCAATACAGTTATTTTTATTTAAATTAATTCTAGCGGCTTCTTTTAATCTTTTTTTTGTTACCGATTCTTTTAATACCATTTTGAATTATTTCAATTGCTTTTATGATCCAATTCCCATGCGTGTTGACAAATTCCAGATTTATTAAAATTGCCCTTTCTAAGACTCTCTTTTATTCTAACATCTAACGGTCTAGATGTCTCACTTATATAAAATTTACCACATTCGCAGGGAATTTTATAAACCACATTTTTGGTATTCTGTTGTGTGTTGTTTGGTTTAGTTTTTGTTAATATAGATCTAAGAGTATTCTTTGTTTCAAATATTGTTCTTATGTTGTATTTATTTCCTACTCTTTTACTGTGTCAGAAATATCGGGGATGTAAGGAATTGTGAGGTTAATTGTTTGAGAGTTATTATTATTGTTATTAATAACTTGTCTGTTTTGTCTGGTATCAAAAGTTTTAAACGATTTATCTATAAAATTCTTTGGGTAAATGTTTTTTATTAAAATGTCTTTGATGTGATTTGTTTTTTTTTGTAGTGTATCACTGTCGGGATAAACAAGTTTTGCTCTGTCATATAAATTTTAATTACTTCTATTTTGACTGATTTTGAGTGATTAGAAAAGAAATTGACATACCTATCTGTGTTTGTAGGTTTTCTGTAGTTTTTAATGTATTGTTTTGTTTTAATATTAAAGCGTCGAGGAATGGCCATTTATTCTCCTTCTCCATCTCTAGAGTAAACTTAATTGTAAGCTCTCGAGAATTTATATCTTGTAAAAAATATTTAGATCGTCAATGCTATGTTGCCATATAGCAAAAATATCATCAACATATCTAAGCCATATTATTGGCATTTTAAGAGATTTACTTAATATGTCATTCTCGAGTTCCTTCATAAAGATCTTACTCATCAAAGGAGAAAGAGAAGAACTCATTGCCATTTCGAAATTTTGTTGATAATAATCATTTTTTAATTGAAAATATGTGGTTTTTACCACATATTAAAAAAAATTACCACAGAGTTAAAAATACCAAAATTGTTTTTATGTTTAGTTCAGTGGGGTTTTTTAATTTTGGGTCATGTTCTAATCTTTTTCTAATTATTAAAAGTGATTTATCAACTGGTACATTAGTGTACCAGATTTTTGGTGTGTAATTTTAATACTCAAAATTTTATCTAAAAAATCTGAAGTATGTTTAATATATGAATTTATTCTACTCGAAAGTGGATTTAAAATGTTTAATAAAAATTTTGCTAGTTTATAATAACACGATGAATCTATGCTACTAACTATAAGGCGAAGTGGTATATTAGTTTTGTGTATTTTTGGTAGACCATAGAAATGAGGTGGTTTAATATAATGTGGTGTAAGTTGTGATCTTTCTAGATCTGTAAATTCACGTTTGTGTTTATATAATGAATTGTAAATTCGTCTCTCTATTCTCTCTATCTGTAGGTATTTTAGTGTAATTTCCCTCATCAATTAAAGTTTTAATTTTGTTATAATATTGTGTAGTGTCCAGAATAACTTTGGCGTTACCTTTGTCTGATGGCAATATTTTAATAGATGTGTCATTTTTAATTTATCTATAGCTAACCTTTCCTCATGGTATAGATTTGATTTGATTTTAAATTGTTTTTTTAAGATCTAAGATCTAAGTTTTAATCTGATTCTGTATTCATTTGCACTTTCCAAAGGCAATTTTTGAGCAAGAGATCCTACCGCCGAAATAATGTCTAATTTAGGAACATCTTTTGATGTAATACTAAAATTTGGTCCTTTAGAAAGTACATACTTTTCAGAATCAGATAATGTTTTACTTGAAAGGTTAACTACAGTTTTATTAATGAAATTTGTCTGTATGTATATTAATGTGTTTTGTATTTGTTCCATGTTTTTCAATAATAACATATTTTTATGTTATTTATAACATACATTTATGTAAACAGAAATACAATTTTGGAATTATTAACTCTGTGCTTAAAAACCACATATTTTTAATTAGAAAATGATTATCAACAAAATTTCGGAATGGCAATAAGTTCTTCTCTTTCTCCTTTGATGAGTAATATGTTTATGGAGGAACTTGAGAGTGACATATTAAGTATATCTCTTAAAAAGCCAATAATATGACTTAGATATGTTGATGATATTTTTGCTATATGGCAACATAGCATTGATGATCTAAATATTTTTTTTTACAAGATATAAATTCTCGTGAGCCTACAATTAAGTTTACTCTAGAGATGGAGAAGGAGGATAAATTGCAATTCCTCGACACTTTAATATTAAAACAAAACACATTAAAAACGACAGTTTACAGAAAACCTATAAAGCAAAGATAGGTATCTCAATTTCTTTTCTAATCACTTAAAATCAGTCAAAAAAGGAGTAAATAAAAGTTTATATGACGAGCAAAACTTGTTTGTACCGACAGTGATACACTACAAAAAGAAACAAATCACATCAAAGACATTATAATAAAAAACAATTACCCAAAATATTTTATAGATAAATGGTTTAAAACTTTTGATACCAGACAAAACAGACAAGTTATTAATAACAATTATAATAACTCTCAAACAATTAACCTCACAATTTCTTACATCCGCGGTATTTCTGACACAATTAAAAGAGTAGGAAATAAATACAACATAAGAACAATAAATACAACATAGAATAAAAGAACCTAACCTTCTTAGATAGGGCGACTTTAATACATCTAGAATTTGTCAACACGCATGGGAATCCGGTCATAAAATCAATTGGAATAATTCCAAAACGCTATTAAAAGAATCGGTAACAAAATACAGAAGATTAAAAGAAACTATTATAACTAATTTAAATAAAAATAACTGTATTGCTATGCCTTCGGCTGATTTAAATTCAATATGGTTCCCGATTCTAAAGAATACAATTAAAACACAATCGCAATCACACAGCAAACCTCACCTATATATATATATATGTATATATATATATATATAACGAATTTTCAACGTTTTTCTACATATTTTTGGATACAAAACAAAATAAAAAAAAAATATATTTTTTTAAATGAATTTAAAAAAAAGGAAAATATTTACGGTTAGAGGCGCAACAGCATCTAAGGCTATTTAGCGACTGGACCTACGGGCTTAACGTGTGTTCCAAACCACGGTCATCAGCTATCGACAAACCCAAGCCAGCACCCCCCCCCCCCAGGCTATCAACCCTTGGTTATGTGCCTACCCATAAGTCTATTAAGAAGCCTACCGACTGGCGAGTGACCAACGTAGAACAGTTCTCAGAAGGCATCACCCAGCCTTTAACCGGCGTGACTTACCCAGCCTTTAACTGGGTAATTTGTGGTAGAATTTTACACTCTTGCCTAGAAACAATCACAGACATTTAGGTGTGGATATGTGTTCGCGTGGGTATGTATGTGAGTGTATATAATTGTGTATGTAGGGTTGGAAGTAAAACAGACAGAAGTATTAAAGAAAAACACCAATCCGAGCGCTGGAATCCGACCAGCTACCTTTGGATTGACAGGCAGGCGACTGCCCGGACCGCCGCTGCATGAATATGAGTTTCAAAGGAGTTAATTTTAACAGACTGATGAATAAAATCGAGCTTTGGTTTGTATGATACGTCTAAATCAATTTTTGAAGTCAATTTAATGATATAAATTATTTGTTTATTTATCTTTTAGTTGTTTTCTCGTATCGCACGCACATCAATAATACTGTCAGAACTTTGATACATAAAAAAGGGAACCTGTTTGAAATGTAAATGTCACTCAAAGATTGGTATCTTCTATACGGGGTGTCAATTCACTATGGAAAAATACTCGTTAGAAATCTCGTTAAACAATCTATTGCAAGAAAAGTTCCCTGAATGTATTATTTTGCGAAATGGTAATCTCAACTAGCCACCAATATCTCACGCTTTTGATTTTTTTTGTGAGGTTATGTTAAATATCTGGTTTGTAGAAATAATATCCGAATAATTTTTAGCCTTAAACGAAACACGCACAAAACGAAACAATATACCACGCGATATGTGTGAAAGGATAATCGAAAAGTGGGTCTTCAAAATGCATTCGACGAGAAGAAGCCGAGGAAGGAGATTTGAACCACATTTTGAAAACATAATGCCATTATTTATTCTTCAACTTGTAAAGTAAAAGTTTTGAAATGCAAATATTTTTTGTGCCATTATTGGATATTGTTCAAAACAAAAGAAGTGATGAAAAAAATAACGATGAAATAACCTCAGTCTTTACTTCCACCGTTCCGCATTTCAACTATTAAGCAAAAGGTGGTTTAAGAAGTATTGTTTGTTTTTAAATGTCTGCTTGAATTGAATGCTTGTGTTGATCTTTTAAAATGTTCATGATGTTTAATATCATTCTGTTCATTATACAATATTACTAACATAAGAGATACACAATTTCTATTTAAATTCAATGGGACAGAAAATGTTCATTGAATAAATCAATAAGTAACTAAATTGTACGGCAAAAGGTGGCTTAAGAAGTATTGTTTGTTTTTAAATGTCTGCTTGAATTGAATGTTTGTATTGAGCTTTTAAAATGCTCATTATGTTCAATATCATTCTGTTCATTATACAATATTACTAGCATCAGAGATACACAATTTCTATTTAAATTCAATGGGACAGAAAATGTCCATTGAATAAATCAATAAGTAACTAAATTGTACGATATTTCTATGTTTTGGCGCGGTTTTATGATTTTATGTGTGTGTCGATCATATACAGGTTATTTAAGTCTAAAAATCTCTAATCTCGATTCGTAAATTTATTGTTTCACACCGAAGGTTTCAATAGAAAAATTGATCATTATTATCGCCGAAAGATAATCTAAACTCATTACTAAACTACATGGAGTTCCATTCTAGCTCTTATTCAATTCTAGTTTGGCATTATTTTAAGCACGAAGCAACCAATAATAACGATAAGTATGTATACCCATCGGAACTAATGGCGGTTAACAATCCTCAAAACAGTCTTATCTGCAAATGTAATAAAATCATTACGCTCTTGCCGGATATTTTTTCTCGATTATGTATAACAAGAAATAGGATCATTCGTCACATTTTTAAATACCTATAGGATATTTAGAATTTTGTCATCGTGCATAACTTGATTCCCCAAAAGTATCTTATTTTCGTCTTCGTAACCGTAGAATCAGTAATGTCCACTCTGTTCGCCATTTCACGATTTTTAACATCGCATACAGAAGCATTCTCTATTCTGCATGTTGCTTTTATATCACTGTTTCTCACTCCATGCCCAAGTGTCTTTCCCGCTATTGCTCATAGATTTTTCATCTCTGTTATTCGCAAAATGCTTTTAGTTCTATTTGGGTCAGCTCGGGTCTCGATACCATAGGTTACTACCGGTCTTACATGAGTCTGTTGTTGACTTGTATTTTTAGGTCGTTTGTTGGGTCATTGCTGCTTGATGTGTTAGTTCCCAAGTAACAAAAACTCAGTACTTGTTCAATTGGTTTGTCATCTACCATCAGATTCCATGTTATCGTCTCTTTGGAAAAGGTCATATATTTTGTTTTGTTGATGGAGATCAGCATGCTATACTTTTTACTAGTTAGAAGGATTTTTTGCAGCTGTCTTTGTAAGTCGTTTTCTATGTCTGCTAAATTTACGTTCAGTCTATATTCTTATTCATTTTTCCCATTTCCTGTATGATTATGTCCATTATAAGGTTAAAAAGAAATAGATTGAGGCTATTGCCCTGCCTTTCCTTTTAGTGCTGGTATATCTTCTATTGCTTTATTAGTTGCCTCGTGTATACTTTTTTAATTATGTTCCATCTATTTTCTGCATTACTTTCGGATATATTTTCTAATGTTAGTTTTTCTGTTTGTCTGTTCTTGTATACATTCTTTGTGGTATCGTTATCTAAGGACTCCAGGTTGTACTTTTTATTTATTGTTGCTTTTTCTTTGGTCTCTGGTGCTTTTCCATAATAAAGTTCCCAAGTACTAGGTTTTGGTTTGTGCCTGAGATTTTGCCGAGGTTAGTACTCTTACGTGAGTAATTTCGTTAGGGGTCATGAATCCGTTTGTTATTAAATAGTCGATAATAGATTTTTAATTTCTGGTGTGGCAGAGTGTGTATTTATGTTGATCTTTAGGGAAAATATGTTTTATTTATATGTATTTAATTTCTGGGATTTTCATTGATTATGAGTTCGTTAAATTTCTGTTTGGTACCAGGTATTTCCTCTGAACCGAAGCGGGCGTTAAAATCTCTGAATAGTATGGTTTCCTTAGTGTTATTGATTTGATCGGAGGTATTTTGTAGTTCCTTGTAAAAATTATCTGGTTCCTCTCTTAGTTTAGACATATCTGGAGCATAAATGCTGATAAGATGTAATGGGTGCTTGGGAACAGTGAGAGTGACCTTTAAGATACTATCATTTACATAATTGTTTTAACCGTTAACCGTCTAATATATACAATGAATTCTTTTCTTTTTGAAGAAAATTTATTGATGTAAATTTAGTACCTTAGAAATAATTACACTCTATTTCTATAAAAATGTTTAGTGTTTGATGATAGCAAATTTACTATTATAAATTACAAGTAAAATTCTAGTGTCATTGTAATTAAAGTTAGAAGTTTATGCATGAGAAGCCTGATATTTACTAAATGTGTTGTTTCTACATGGTGTAGTTCTAAAAAAATGGAAAAGATTGAAAATTTTACCTAAAAATGGCGAATAAATAACGCCTGGTTATTGTATGTTTTTCTAGTTTCTACTTCGTAAAAAAATTACCGATTTGGTCAAAAAAATTAGTAATGGTCAAAAAAATTAGTAACTTAGTTTTGTTTCACAGCGTCTATTACTATTTACAATTTGTATAATTATAATGATCAAAAAATTTATGATTAGAGCACATTTATGACATGAGCAACTATAACATGATAGTTGTTATCCAGTAATACAACTCGTATGTTCTCTAATAATATCTGTTGTAGGTCCAGAACAAGACTTTACAAATTACTCCAAGATAAACTAAAATATAAAATTTTAGAGGCAAGGAAACTTGTCTCACAAAGCACACAGCATGACTTTAAAACATATATATAAATTGGAAGGGTAAATCTAACGTTTTATGTCTTTTTAATCTGTAAGTGTCTTCATTATTATCCAGTAGGTTTACCGCTAGCACATTCTTATGTTGCAGAACTTCTCTAGATAGCTTGCACTATACTTTGTGTGTTGTGAGGTGTTACGTGGTTGGTGTTGCAATTGCTGTTTTAGTTCAATATTTCTATTTCCTGTTTTAAATAGTTTTTGATGTACAGTGCAACCTTTGTAGTTTGCAAAATGTTGGCCAAGGCAAAGAGCACATTTAGAACGAGTTTCGTTATTCTCAGTTTTTTTTACAAGTTCGGTAGTCATGACATTCTCCACATTTAACACATGTGAATTGTCTAGTGTACTTGTTTCTTGTGGACAACTAACATATGTAAATGTGTTCTGATGCAAAACTATAATCGGTAATTCATTTTCGAATTTAATGAAACAAAAAATGCGGACTGTTAAGTCCAAATGAATTGATATTTTTATGTTGTTATTACGTGGAAGGAACAACAGGTTTAGTTCAGAAATTGAAACAGATGATTCAATTTAGTATATAAAAACGATATTCCAAAATATGCTTCAACATCAAGCTGACTCTCCATATCACATTACATTTCTCTCTAAAACTGAAGGCTTTAATTCTAGGGGATGTTCTAATAATTAGGAGCAAAAGAAAACTATACATTATATTGAGAGTGTGCTAATAATTAGCAGAATCTATACTCAAAGAGATTTACCACTAAACATCGAGTCACTTTTTTAAATTTCCTTAGGCGCGTTTCGCTGACCATGTTTTATAGACCATAGTATCATCAGGAGATGATTTAATCTAAATCTAAAATTAAACTATATTTTATTTATATACTGCACCTAATGAAGCGTGTAAAAATCATGAACCGTGAAGTTAACTAAGCGTTACATTAAAAATTTAAAAATGTGACTGAATGCAATAGGTTCTTTATCCAGGTTCATGGTTTCCTTATATTTTTCTATTAGAATGCTTTTATACGAATTAAAAACCCTATCATTATTTACATTTTTAACAAGTCTAAAATTACTAATATCTATATTATGATCATGTTCTAGTGCATGTTGGACAACAGAAGAATTTTTATTTCTCCTATATCTAATATGGATAATGTGTTTTTTATACCTGGTTAATATCGATCTTCCAATTTGCACAATATACCTTCGAGCATAATTTAGTCATATAAATAGAATATAGTTTAGTTTCAGAATTATATTGAATCATCTCCCGATGGTGCTAACATTGTTAGCAAAACTCACGTCTAGAAGTTTAAAATAGTGTTTTGGTGTTAAGTGGCAATTCTCTTAGAGTTTATTATTTTACACCTGAAAAAATTCATTCATTTAACAATTAATTCATCACTATATGGTGTTGCGCCTTTGTAGTGAAATCACATTCCGTCTAGATCCATATACTCCAATTGCATAAACAATTTTTAGTTATTGTTTCGCAATATCGTGGTCCTTCATCCCAATATCGTGGTTATCATGGACGATAATTAAATTACCAGCTTCTTCTTGGAAAAGTAAGATGTAATGATTACCTTAGATTATAAACTACAACGAACACTGATTATTTGGGGACATTGTGATAGCTTTATAGTCACTATTGGATTTTGTTCATCTCAACTGTGACTTTTTATTTGTTTACGTTTGAGCTTAATAGAAAATTTGCCGAAACACATTGATATAATTTTGTTTAACATTACATCTGGTTTTTTGTCAATTTGTTTCACTAAATTATGACATCGATGATTGTCATGCAGCTTTATGTATATTGTATGTTTATGTTACTTTATGTTACTTTATGTTACATTAAGGACAACATTGACATACTTATGGAAGTATTTAACATCAGCTAAAGCAGAGAAACTTAAGAACTGTCAAGACCACAGAGGTATCTATCTCATGTGTTACATATTGAATCTTTTTTTTTTAAATAACGCATAAAATAATCGATTGGTGTCGCAATAACTTAAAAATATAGCTGAATGTAATTGATTAATAATAAACAATCTGTACTTCTGTACCATTAATAGGCTAATATAAAAATAGAAAGACACACACACAAATATAGAAATAAGAAGGGAAGTACGATAAAAATGCAGACTGTTGACAAGAAGCGATGACTTAGAAGTAATCCTGAACAACGAAGAAGTGAAGAATATAATAAATAAAAGGAAACCCCATTAATAATATTTGATATGTGGATAACACATTAGTTTTAGCGGAGAGCTTAACAGACCTTCAGAATATTGTAGAAAAAGTAAAGCAATTCAGGTTACAATATACATTAAAAATGAATTTGAAGAAAACGAAGTTTATGTTAACAACAAAAGACAAAAAATATAACATCGCTGATAGTACAAAATTACAAAGATTACATGGATAAGCAAGTCAAATGTTCACTCGATAGAGATTCGCAGCAGAATAGTGATCGCTCACCTTACCTTTATGAAAATGAGAGAGTTTTTCCTCACCAAAGTCTTGGCTAATAAGAAAAAAAAATCAATCTTCAGAAAGCAAACGAGGGACATAAACTAGGGTGTTCTAAATAGAATGGCCAAGGAAAATGAATCGGCCAGAAAGCTGGACTGCTTAGGATATGTTATGAGAAGATATTGGATACCGCCTAATCAATCGGGAAAATAATGGCCATGTTGAGCATCGGCAGGAGAAGGATATCGTGGCATAGAATCCCACGTGAATAGTTTCATTGTACATCCATCAATCTGTTCAAAGCAGTAATAAATATAATGCGCATATACATGATGGTAGCCAACCTGCGTGAGGAAGTTAAAACTAATAAATAGGTTACATTATTACGTAAAATATGCTACAGAGTACTGTCTGAAATGTCCAATTGGTTGGTGTTCAAATGATGAATGGTGAAGAATCACATCGATTTTGTTATAAATATCTAGGGCGCTTTATATCTAAAAGAAACGCATTGGATTACATTTTTTAAAATAGTTTGTTTATTAATTAATTAAAGTTCTGGTTGACTAGGCTAATTATATCGACGATTCACATACGTAGTGTCGAAAAATACATTTCACACACTAAACCTGAAGAGATTTGCCACTAAATACCAAATTACTTTTTTAAACTTTTTGAAGCGTGTTTCGCTAACCATGTTAGCATCATCAGGAGATGACTTAATCTAAATCTAAAACTTAACTATATATTATTTATATGATAACCGTAACCATGCAGTTTACTGAGCGTTACATTAATATTTGAAAAAGTTAACTGAACGGAATAGGTCCTTTATCCCAGTTCATGGTTTTCTTACATTTTTCTGTCTGAAATATACATTCGGTCACAATCTTGACAACTAATTTCGTAAATCCCCGACTTTTCATGTTGATCTACTTTATCCTTTGGATTACCAAGGACTTCTCTTAATTTATTATATGGTTTGTACACAAGCCTAATATCCACTTTTTTCATAATCTTATCTAACACTCGTGTTAATTGAGCATCAAATGGTATTTCCATGAATTTAAGTCGAAGGTTCTTTGAATAATTGTCCAAACCTATGTTTTCTAATTCATTTATCTACAATATTCTTATAACCGTTCACTTCGGATATTCACTTTGGAAATTAATTTTAATTCTTTATTATAATTATCTTTGTTTAAAAACAAGTTGATTAATCTTTTTACCATAAAATTTAAACTAGCCATCTTACTTTGGAAACTATGATTCGAATCATTAGGAATGTATCTCGAAGTAATGGCGTTTTTTTAAATATGAAAATTCAATCTAGGAGTATTTTTATTATTTCTACTGACTAAAACATCCAGAAATGGTAATCTATCCTTGTTTTCGAGTTCATGCCTGAATACTATATTTTGGGATTTACTATTTAAGTTCTTAATAAAATCATCTAAGTTTTTATTTTTTAAATAGAAAATTGCAAAAACATCATCTACATATCTTAACCACACCTTCGGAAAGTAACTGAATTTGTTCTTCGCATTGGTTTCAAATTTACTCATGAATAAGTTGGCTAAGAACGGTGACAGAGGATTGCCCATTGCCGTTCCTTTTTGTTGTGAAAATTAAAAAAAAAATAAAGTAATTACGCTGAAAACAATTTTGCTTCATACATAACATTATCAAGAAGATGTACTCATAAGCATTCTTGTTATTAAAACCGTTTAACTCGAGTAACTCCCTCAGGCATTTAAAGGTATGCGAAATCGGGACACTCGGAAACAACGATGTTACTTCAAAGGAAATCAAGACCTCATCTACCTGTACTTTTTCTATTAATTTTGTTGAGCTTATCACCGAATAGGAAGATAGTTGTTTTGGTAGATTTTCAAATTCCTTTGTTAACCGTTTTGCTAAGTTGTATGTTGGGGAATCAATGGAAGTTGTATGTTGGATAAACAATTGGTCTTGGAGTTGGTTGGAGACACAATTTTTCTGGTGTAAGAATTTTTTGGTAAAGCATATAATCTTGGAACTTTTGGATTAGAAATATGCAGTTTGCTTTTCAGAGAAGGAGCAATATGGCTGTTACAAGATTTCAATGTATCTCTGACTTTGTTCACCATTTTTGACAATGGATTCCTAGGTAATAATTTATATGGACCGTTTTGAATTAATTTTTCCACACGTTTAAAATAATCAGATTTATCCATCACTACAATATTATTTTTCTTATCTGCTTTTAAATAAAAATAATCTCTACGCAGACGCTTGACAATCTTATAAATATTTGGCCTCTTTTGACTTTTATTTGAAATATTTTTTGCAATTTTGCCTTTACAAAACCGGTAAGTGTTTAATATCAGTTTCAATATCAGATACCATATACTCCAAAGTACTACACTAGTTCTTGATCATCGACGGTCTGTGTTGAAAGATTTTCTACTATGTTGCTGCTCTTTTCTGGAATATATTCTTTCGACTGCTTAATTTTGAGTTTCTTCAATTTCTTCTTTAAAAATGACATTTTTAAAATAAATATGCTATTTACTGCTCTGAACATATTCTTTGGAAAGTTCACCAACATTCAGGTTCTACATTAGATAATTTAAAAGTTAATTTTTTGAAAAGATTTTACGCCTAAATGTCAAGCTTCTTCTACTTCTTTTACTGTATAAATGTTTGATTTCTAAGTCAAGTCATCTCTGTTTAGCAAAATTAATTATTTTGTCACGTATTTTGAAAGATTTTGAAATATTAATTTTAATAAAATTGGGAAATATTATATTAGTTGGTATGACTTAGGAAACCAAATAGTTGCTCCAATAAGCCTAATTTTAGTAGTGTACTTACGATAAAGATTTAGTTCGGCTGACCGTGTAGCTATCGTAGATCAATTTTTCTATTGGAACCTTTGGTGTTCTTTTCAAAATGGAGAGCATTCTGTTTAATTTTACATGAATTTCTTAATCATTAAGAGGAAAGAAACACATCCACTAAATATTTACCAGATTAGTTGTAAAATAAAAAGTTTACTGCTAGACATAGACCGAATATAGCAAATATAGAAAATTGCGAAAAATTATTAATATTTGGGTAGTTCAATCTGCTTTTTTAGTTCCCTATTGTCCTAATGCCCTGTGCTCTACTGCTGTAACATATTATAATTTGCATATCTAAATTAGAATTATACATGTATGGTATCTAGCTTGATACTACGTGATAACAATAACATTATTATACTTTATACACTGTATAGAACATCATCTCATTATTGTTTTTTGTTATTTTCAGTGCCATAACCGACCCAAAACCTGGACAGCAAAATATAATCCGGTGTTAACCCGAAAATTTCTCAGTTTATTGGCAGTGCTAATAATAATTTTCCTAAGTAAACCCGTTAAATCGCGGTTAAATGATAAAACCTAAACGTGAACGTTTCTAGTACGTGAAGGGCTATGGCCCATTTTCGGGTGTGTTGTGACATGCGATTATCGTAAAGGCTCACGGGGAGCCACGGTTTTCAACGAGGGTAGTGTAGGGTAATGATCTGCCATCATGACGATGTGGCAGAGTGGGATGGGGGGCCACGGGGGCAAGAACAACGCTTGGATGAAGTTGATGGGGATAGTGCACAAGGAGAGACGCCATCATGACTCAGGGCCAGGAAGTACTGACAGAACATTAAGCCAGTAAGTATCACAAGTTTGTGGTGGTTTGTTACCCTTAATATTGCAATTTAAGTTAAAAAGTTTTGGGGTACTAGAAAAAATAAAATATTAAGTGCTTCAATTGGTTTATAATATAAGTTATTATAATTATATTTATATATTAAAAAGTTATAATTATATATTAAACTGAGTAAATAAAACAAAGTTGTCTAATTTCCACTTATATTTTTTTCTAAAACATAAGGCGTTTCGCTACACTGTAGCTTCTTCGGATGGTTGACATTGAAAATATAAGTGGAAATTAGACAACCTTGTTTCATGTATACCATTTAGTATGAATTTCCATCAAGAAAATGCCGCAATCATCTTCAGTTTATTTTATTTATGTCAATGTTGTTTTTAGCCACCTTTGGTAACTATCAAACGTAGTTTTCTAAATGATCAGATGTGCTGTTTTATTATCTATCCTGATAATAATTTAGTGGTAATTTGGTAATCTTCCTCACACTCTACAATAATAGGCACGTATGGATCTTGTAAAAAACTATTCATATACTTTTCGACAAGAATGAGGAGAGATACCAAGAATTGGAAAATATTTTCATGATATAAAAAGGATTATCATAAAATTATAGGTGGTAAAATTATGGGTAGTCGAATACTTGTAAAGCCATTGTTGAAGAATTATGGCTTTTAAATTACCTCTCTTAGATCAGCATGGTGTTCCGTATGCTGGGTATTTAAGGTCAGAAGGATACATAATTTGTATACGCGGTAGAGCCTATTTGGCATTCCTCGCCTGCCTTTTGACTGCGGGTTTTTTGGCGATTATTTTCCATATGGAGTTCCACAGCTCTGTATGTTTTTTATGTCATTTGAATTTGTCGTTTGCCGTCTTTTCCTATTCAGACATGCTTGTATCTTCTTTTTGGATTTCCCAGATTTGATTTCTTGTTTTTTAATTTGTTATAGAAGATGTGTGTCGGCATCCTAGTGTACTGAATTCTTTGGCAATGAATGACCTAACCATCTTAGCTGAGCTTTTATGACTTGAGATTCTATGGTCAAACTGTTGGCCCTTTCAAATTCCTCCACATTGGTCTGATAGTTTTGCTATTTTATTCTCAAGATTTTCCGGAGGCAACCTTGGTAAAATCCCTCCAGTTATTGTATATATTTCCCATACAGGGCGTAGGATTCAGCTCTATATAGAAGAGTCGGAATTATGATGGCATTGTAAACACTGACTTAAGTTCTGATTCACTGTTCCTTTAAGTCTCGATTACTAAAAACCTTTCTCATTAAATGACCAAAATTTGCGCCAGCATACTATTCTATATATAACCTCTTCTTCCATGTAAGCAAAGTAGGAAATTTGTCTTCTCAAATAAGGGAAATATGGTGCTTCTTCCGGTGTTTTACCATTTACAACAATATCAGCTGTCTCTCTCTCTCTTTATTTGGAACAGTTTATCGCAATATTTTCGTTTTTTGTTAATTAATTTTAAGTCCAAACGTACCGTAGACCCCACCTAATAAGTCCAGCAATTTGTTGCAATATTTGGTGCAATATGCGCTATAAGCGCACTGTCATCCGCATGCTGTAGCTCTACAATACTAACCTCCTTGGTTTTTGATTTGGCTATGCCGTGCTGGGTTGAACAGATCTCCATCCATTTTATGTGATATCTCAACTGAATGCGGTAATCTATCTCTAACATGATGCAGCATAGAGGCAACAAACCCAGAGAAAAATGTCTGCGCGATCACACATCCCTGCTTAACGCTGGTCTTAATCTCAAAATCCTCAGTTTCACCCATTTGAGTCAGATTCATTTCACTATGCCGAATTGTAGTCATGTGCACTAACCTTGGCAGGCATTCTATAATGTCCAAGACCTTCCACATTATAGTTTTGCCGTCGGAGTCAAACGCCATTGTTAGATCCATCAAGGTCACGAATAGGCTTTCACTTTACCCTCGGCATTTTTCTTGTATTTGACGTAGGGAAAATATTATATCTGCTGATTCCCGGCCTACTCTAAATCTGCACTCACACTCCCGTAGCATTCGTGCAAGAATGTCAGCCAGTCTGTCTAGTATGAATCTAGCCAGAATATTTCCTGCAACAGAGAGCAAGATAGCCTGATATAGCCCTGATAGTTGTTGCAGTCAGTTTAATCGTCCTTTTTAAAAATAGGTATATTGCAAACATCTTTAAAGTCCAATGACATTTCCTGTTTTCTTCAGCACATGAAGATTATTTCGTGGAGTTTGTTTAGAATCATATTACCATCAGCGTTGTATATATCTGCTAGTGTTCCATCCATGCTTGTAGCCATGCTATTTTGTAGTTTTCGGATTGCAGTTTCTATCTCGTCCATAGTGGGCTCTTCGTCCATGTTTATAGCCGTAGGTCTTCGAGGGATTAGCTCCAAGACTCTTCCATCAATCAGTGAGTTAGTTCAGGAAGTTTTCGAAATGCTCCTTTCATATGTCTCTTATACGCTCTATGGTAGTGATTGTATACCTACCATCAGCACTCTGTACCGTTTTAATGTTTTTTTATTTGCGGTCCAAAGATATTTCTAACATTTTGAAAGAAGTTTCTTGTATAGTTTGTATCTGCATATTCCTACATTTTCATTGGCTTTGACAACCACCAATTCTTCTTAAGGTCTCTGATTTTTGCCTTAAGTTTTATAAGACTGTAGCATGTCTGTATTCAATCAGAGCATGTCTTCTTCCGTTAAGTAGTTTTTGAATCTCTGTATTATTATCATCAAACAAATCCAGGAGTTTTTTCACCACATAACCAATCGATTCTTCACTAGCCTCCATTACAGCGTTTTTAAAATCATCCTGTCGTCTAGTGTTTCTATAGTTTTATCTTCCTTTACTTCACATGACTGAAGTCGCTTTTCCAGATTAGACTTGAAAGATCCCGGCACTTCTGCATCTTCGACCTATCCACGCGAAATAAACTTTTTTTGGGTGACTTTTGTATTTGCTCTTTTATGTAGCGATCATTTCAGATCTGATTAGTCTATGATCAGTCCAACAATCATCAGCCGAGAGCAGTAATTGTGATCTTAACATTACTCGCATCTCATTTTTTGACTATAACTTCTATTCTTTTGACGGTTTTAACGGTAACATGTGTTAGTTATTATAGTAGAAACTCAGAACATAAGTTCAGTAGCATAAGTCCGTTATAGTTCATGCTTTCTACGCTATGCTTTCCAATTACGCATAGTTCGTATCTTCCACGAAGTCTGTTGTTAAATTCCCCGAGGAGTTCTCTTTTACTGTTATTAGTTCTCTTTTATATTTTACTAGCAGAACCCGGCAGACGTTGTCCTGCCAGAGTATGTTTATTTACCTCTATATATCTAAAATGGATGGTCTGTATGTAATGTAGAATCTATGAAGCGTTGCGGAAAATTGTGGAAAAATGAAAGATTACTCATATTGATAAGATTCTATAATTTTTATTAGTGTAAATTGATGATAAATTATATACATGTTTTTTATTACTAATTCACGCGAACGACTTTACTATTCCATTTGTTATATAATCAAACCAATTTAAAGTAATTCAAACTAATACTAATATCTAGAGTAATGCAAGTGTATAAATAATATTTTTGGTTTTTTGATTCGGTGTATAGAGGTACATAGTTTTTGGAGTTCTTACTCTGGAGCAAGTAACATATAGTTGACCATGCGAAAAACATGGATTTTCTAAATTTAATCCGGCATCGCGCATCGATTGCCTTTGAGCTTTGCTGATTGTCATCGCGAAAGCAAGAAACTGAAGTCGTTTGAATGTGAAAGGCAAATCAGCGGGAATCATTAAAATGCGCGGAATCATTACATCTTCTCCTTTATATTTGCCGTAAATTATTGTTGCTTCAATCACATTCGGTATCAGTTTTTTTACGGAAAGTCTGGTTCCGTTGCACAACTTTGGCGTGTTCACATTCCGCAGGAGCATTATTGGTGAATCAATTTTCAACGTCAGTTTGTGCGGTGGGATTCCAGGTAGCTCCAATAAATTGAAAAAAATCGACTGGATAATTAATAGCTTGATCCTATTATGTAACTATGTCAATGGATTTGTATTCCGTAACCGCACCAGGAATTTACAATTGAATCTTATTATTGATTCAATTGTTGTCATCATTCTTTGGAGCTAAGATAGTACGCTCGCAAAGCCAATCGTGATTCCTGAAGTTATTGGCGATGTTTGGGAGATTTTTATTTTTAAGATCTTCAATTGATGACTGACGTTGATAGAAGTTGGGTTGGAACGATATCTCCTGTCTTGCAGGATCAACCCGAAGTTTGCCGTCGCCCATATTCCAAAGTTGCTGGCACAAAAAGTTGCTTGGCAGAAGTTGATGCGCTGCAGCCCCATCTAGTAGCAAGGTACAACAAAGTGGATAGCACGTAAATATGCACCGTGTTACCAATTTGCATAGCGATCGGTTATACGGTGGAGAAGTTGATGTCCTGCAGTGCCATATAGTGGCGAGTTATAGTTACAGTACAAAATAGATAACATAAAGTCTAATTTTTGTATTGGAACATTTGGTATAAAGAATTAACTGAAGCATATATACATATATAATTAATAAAGCCTCCTTTACCGAAAAGTGTTAAGGCGTGAACATTTTATTCATACGCAAATATTGCCCAACTTTTCCTAATTATTCTTTTCATTATTTCACCATCATTCCTATGTACTTTTTTTAGAGGTCCATTCTCACAATGTGACCAAACCAGGGGCGCATTAATCGGAAAAGGCGCCTAGGGCGAGCATCGAAGTTGCGCCCCTTCGTAAATTATCTAAATATAAAATAAACAGATACTTTAAATAAAACAGTCATAAATCTTACAAAATATTCTTATTTTCTATTTTAGAACGAAAATTAATCCGAAAATAATAGTCTTAAACATAAAATTGCATATTCCTTGCTTTCTGCGACGCAAATATATTTATAATATTTTCGAAATTTGTTTCTTCGATTTCTTTCGGCTCTACACTAACCAAACCTATTTTGATACATTGTAGACCTTAAATATGAAAGTATTCGTTTTAGCTTACAGAAATATCGCTTGACAATTTGCAATGGATATTGTAATGGTAAACATAATCTGAATTGAAATGCGCAGATTAGGAAAATCGCTCTCATCTTCATTTTGAATAATGCATTCAAGAAGCTCTTCAGATCTATTTATGTTTACGTTTGTTTAACGTTTACGTTATTTTAACTCATCAAATCAAGTAGCTTCATTGATTGCTTCCTCACCATTTTCATCCTTTATTCGCTCCTAGGTGTGTCATATCTGTCGCTTCAAATTTTTTGTTGCGCCGTTAGAACGCAATTTTTACTATCGTATGTGAATAATTGTTTGAAGAACGTATTATTGAGTGCATAGTAGAGTATATTTACTCCCTCCATTTTTTAATTTATTTTTGCCTCATTTCCTACTCCCCGTAGTTAAATGTATTTATTTGTTCTATAGTTTTATTATTTACTTTAACCAGCTCAGACTGATGTTTTTCTGTTATAATAGGTTTCCATTTTCTGACGTTTAATTTTAAGTTGTGGTATCCAGGTAACCTATTTCAAATTTTATCATCATCCAGTCATCCCCAACAGCGTACTTACTTATGATTATTTCCGTATTTATCCATACACACCAACACATTTAATAGTGCGCACAGGCCCCACATTATTTATTAAAGTTCGTATAATTAACAAAATTGTTACGCACGTCAATTGAAACGCAAATTAATGAGTACAAATGACTTGCTTCTCGTTTTATTCATCATCCTCCATTGCATCATTCAAACATTCTCCTTTTGCATCAATATATTGTTCTATAAGGTTGAATCAATTATCGATCCATTTATATTACTGTAAAGTTCAAAAACCTCAAGTTGGAACGATCTCACCAGACGTTAAAAATCGTTGGTGATGTATTTTATTTGTGATGTTCGAGAACAAAAATAAATTATATGGTGATAAATTAGGACTATACGGTGGATGTTCATCCCACACAGGTGATTGTTAATCTCTTTCTATTTGTAACTCCTCAAATCAAATTTGTAACTCCTCAGTTGAATCGTTTTAGTATTTACTTGCACCAAATGATGCATTTTTTTGTGTCTAAAGTTTCGGTTAAGTTATTCGGACTCCTTTCCAACTACTGCTGCAGTGCGGTTTTGGTACAGCAGCGGCAGAAAAACCGCTTTTTGTTACGTTTGTGGCGATTATATGGTGAAAAAGATTATTTTAACTTGAAAATCAAAGACGTTGATAAACCATGGATTCCAAACATATATATATATAGTGAATATTTAAGATAATCAATGAATGGTAAAATAATTCAATTAGTTCGGTGTGCCTATGATTTGGAGGGAACCAATAAATCTTTACGATGACTGTTTGCTTAGTCAAGATACATGGTACTAAAAGATAAAAAAAAAGACCTGTTTCTCATTCAGAAGACGTCCCTGTTCCAACTTTTTGTGACCTGTCTGATCTTTCAGATACAGAATACAGTACATCCAAAGATAGGCAGGCTTGTACTGGTGAAAAAAAGTAATAATATTATTTTTTACTCAAGACGTTTTAAGTATCTAACCTTATCAGAGACCTTAACCTTAAAATAAAAAAGAAATATAAGAACTGTTGGTATCCAGACTCAAAAAGTGGTTAGTTTAACACAGTTTGTCTTTAAAAAAACGGTGTATCAAAACAATTGTTATTCATCATCATCATTAGCCTGGTTTTCTTATGTATATGACAAATAATTTCCTAGAGAATGATAAGTCTGCAAATTACCGCGAATTGATGCAAAACATGCTGGAAAATTTCAGAAAGCTTGAATGTAACATGAGCATCAAAGTTCACTACTTCCATGATCATTTGAATAAATTTCCTGACAGCCTTGACTCTTATGTGAGGAACAAGGAGAACGATTTCATCAGGCCTTAAACAATATGGAAGAAGGGTACCAGGGTGGATGGGATGATGGCTGATTACTGCTGGAGAATCATGCGCGAGTACCTGGAAGGAACTCACTCGAAGAAATCATGAAAAAGAAGCTTTCAATGTTCAATGTCTAATGAGGTAACAAAAGGTAAAAAATATGAATAATCGTATTTTTGACACCTATCATATCAAGAAAACTTCAAGTATATTTCAAAAAATATATGTACTGTTAGAACCAGCATAAGGAGCATATTCGAAAACAGTTTGTTTAAATTAATGCACCTGACGGTCCGAGTTATATGGTATTGTATCGCAAAACCGATGAGTTATTTACTTCACGCGTGTAAAGTTTTGATGGTGTTTGACAGAAAGAACTTCAGCGAGTGCTTGTGAATTTTTTTAATTTTCTAGAAAAAAAATAATGGTAGAAAAAAAGGAGAATTTTCGACAAATTATACTTATTTATTTTCGAAAAGGCAAGTATGCTTCTCAGGCGCAAAAGATGATATGTCCTTTGTACGGTGAGGATGTCGTTGAAGATTCCATGTTGTGTAAGTATTTCAGAAAGTTTCGCGAAAACAATTTTAATCTTAGCGATGCACCACGTTCTGCACGATAGATCGTAAAGAGATCATCGGCCGATGTGAATGGCCATGAAATATTGGCGCTAATTGAAAGTAATCGACCTACACCAACTCCAGAGATCAGACAAATCTACGGAATTAACCATTTAACTGTATGTAGGCTATGACGTGAACTAGGAATGGTTAACAAGGCCGATGTATGGTGCCGCATACTTATGCGGCACTTGCTTGCTTGAATTGTTTCACAAGCACTCGCTGAAGTTCTTTCTGTCAAACACCATCAAAACTTTACTCGCGTGAAGTAAATAACTCATCGGTTTTGCGATACAATACCATATAACTTGGACCGTCAGGTGCATTAATTTAAACAAACTGTTTTCGAATATGCACCTTATGCTGGTTCTAACAGTACATATATTTTTTGAAATATACTTGAAGTTTTCTTGATATGATAGGTGTCAAAAATACGATTATTCATATTTTTTACCTTTTGTTACCTCATTGGACATTGAACATTGAAAGCTTCTTTTTCATGATTTCTTCGAGTGAGTTCCTTCCAGGCACTCGCGCATGATTCTCCAGCAGTAATCAGCCATCATCCCATCCACCCTGGTACCCTTCTTCCTAATGGAGGAAAAATTGTACATTGGAGAATTGTTTACATTTTCCTTGCAGAAAACATCCCAACTGCCATCTTTAGTCCTTACAAAAATTTTGCCCAAAACAATTTTTCTTTTCATTTTGCTTATAAACGTGCGAAATTTCTTCTATGGGATTAATAAAAAAAATGTCTGTTGTTTAATGCTTAGCAAAGCTGTCATATACTAATGTACAGAAATTAGTATATGTAAAAAGCAAATTATACAAAACTGCTCGAATATGGTTTGGTTTGATGTGTGTGTTAGCCAAATATGTGCACAATTTTTATACGCAACACATACTTGGTAAAAGCAATTAAGTTTGCGGAATATCGGTATTGTTACAGTCACGTTCAATATATATTTGCCGCCATTTTTTGTAGTTTTGGTTACTGGAATTATATACAGTTACACATAGAGTTACATAGAACTACCACGTCAACATGATGTTAAAAATGTTGAATGTTTACCTCTTTTTTAATTAGTTATATAAAACTTACAAAATCTAACTGTTAAAATAGCTTATTATATGTTTATTATAATGTTTATTTACGCACACGTTATTTATACACAAAACATATAAATATACAAACAAATATAAAAAAAATATAAATATACAAAATATATAAAAAATTACAAAAAAGGCATGGTAATAAATAAATTATAAATAAAAGAAGTGAAAAGAAAGCAGAAAGTTGTGAAAAAAAAAAAATTAAACAAAATGTGACTATACAAGGATTCAAAACTGTTTTGATGGCGCGGATTGTAAATATTATCTTTATAAATGGAAAAAAAAATGAAACGCAATTATTCGTTACTCAGATTTTACAATGAGGGGTACATAAATCGTTGTTACATCTCTGATCGTTGTATATTTTGGTAACGATTTCAGAGGTGTAGTGTACTACATTGAAACGTATCACTGGAATATATTAAGTCACCTTCAGTGCTAAATAGCGATTTTACTAATGCACAATTGCTTGTTGAAGGAGAGTGAGTCGATGACTTGGAGAAGATTTGCAATCTGAGTTTGATGATGTTTTATCTAGTCTTTACTAGAGCCAATTTGATAGCGCAATTTTATTTTTGAGAAGTAATGGGGTCATATGTTCTGCCTTAATCGGCTGATATTTGACAATGATATTGACAATTTTTCTATAACATAATGCACGGCTGCATGTTGCCAAGGTTTCTCTGATGTTTTGAAAATATATGTTAGTCTAATGCTATAATAATCCTTATCTTCTTACCATTAGCTCATACAGTATTTTTAGTATGTTTGGTATATTATGGGTACTAGGCTAGGAAATTTATTTACTTATATATTATGTACTTATATATTATCAGAAATTATTTGAGTCTTCGCCAGTTTGTACATACGAAAAGTTTGTTAGTTTATGAATGGATTTGAATGAAAATGCGCTCTGTTGTTACAGACAAAAATAAAATTAAGCTATTTTTATAGTTATGCTCTGTAGTGTACGATAACATTTTTATAAATGGTAAATATTCAAGTTAGTTGATGAATATGTACTAGAATAACTGTTAAAAAATCTTTGTCGAAATATCCTTTGTATTATATTTTAATGTTGTGCTTATTTAAAGAATAAGCACAATATATAATATCTGATATATAATTACTAATATATAATAACACTTTTAATAACAGCATATTTTTATATCGCACTCTTTATATTAAAAATATTAACCAACACACGCCCTTATAGAATAAGCGGAAATCCGTCAGTATAAGATGACGAACAAACCTAGTATGATCCAGATCAAGAAAATTATCGACGAAATAAAAAAAGTATATGGTTAAAAAGGAATAAGGAACAAAAATAAAATTAAAAAAATAATTGCTAAGAGGAAGATGTTAAAGAGGGGAGAAAATGCCGCTATAAAGGAAAAGAGCAGTGTGATGTCGTCTTTAAATTATGTGATACAACAGCTTTCTACAACTCTACTATATGAAATGCATGAAAAACTACACAAACTGGAGACGGCTTAAGGCCAGAAACCTGTCTCGGAAGACGATTATTAACGTTTGATGGCGACTGAAGGATTGAGTAAATTTTTTGTTTTATTAGTTTTTAACCATGATTGTGCTCTGATTGTTTTAATGTTACTACTTGTCATGTGTATCTGAAATACCATACGATAAATAAATAAATATGTTGAGCACGGAAAAAATCCCTTGCTTTTTGAACTTTACTATAATTCTGATGTAAACATTTTATCTTTTACTACGTTCTGTGAAACAAAACGTTAATGTGATAAAATACTACATCTCTGATGTGATGTTCGCAGCTTTAAGAACTTGTATTAAATCGTATTCAGCTTTATTGAGCCAGTATACAATCGAGTTATTATGAAAGTTTGTTTCATTTCTAGCCATTTCTAGCCAGCTGGTTTGGCTATTACTATCGGTTTATTTTCTTTTTATATGTCCTTGGTTTCTTGCAGTTTCTTGGTTATTCCATTCTAAAATTAATTTTGTTCACCGTCCATCTTGTGTTTTCGATACGTGATTTCAAAAGCTATGCTTAAACCTTGCTATATTCTCTATAATATCGTAGATCCCTGACTTTTGTTGGATTTGCTTATTATTTATTGAATCTTGAATATTTATGCATTAGCTGTCATGTTTTATTAGTTAATGCCTTGATAGTAGAGCTATACGTCAGCCTTTGTTATAACCATAGTTTATTAATTTAAATATGTGACCCATTATTGTTCATATTGATGACATAGTCAGCTGGAAAGTCATTAATTTGATGTGACATCTATCTTGAAGTAAGTTTGGTAATATCATATTACATTACTGGTAGCTGTATCCTATACGTTGCTATAGTTCTTACCTTGTTATATATAGTAAAATACTGTTTATTTCTTACATCTTGCTGATGGTACTACGGAAAGATGGTCAACAAACTCAATGAAATCATTTTGGCCGATCGCAGAGTGAAGGTTAGAGATATTGCTGAGATGATAAATATGTCGAACAAATGTCTACGGAAAATCCTATACGTATATTTGGACATGAGAAAACAATTAGCTATTGTACATAGCGGATATATATATATATATATATATATATATATATATATATATATATATATATATATATATATATATATATATATATATATATAATCGCAATCTGAAAGGGTTCCTGCGACAATTCGTGACTGTTAATTAGACTTGAATTCATCACTATAAATGAGAAATGAAAGAAAGTTACTAAGGGTGTTAACTATTAAGTTGCATTATTGGTAACATTTCATAAAGAGTTGATAAAAAACGTCCTCATTGGGGGGAAGAAAAAATTCCTGTTCCACTATGACAATTTGCTCTACGAATTGATGCCGCATACACCATATTCTCTGGATACAGCTTTCTCCGACTTTTTTCTCTTTCCAAACGTGTAGAAATGGTGGGCTGAAAAGAAAGTCACATTAAATGAAGATATCATCGCCGAAACATAGGATTATTTTGCAGAGAGAGACAAGTCATTCTTTTTGGAAGAAAAAAAGTTGGAAAGTCGTTGGGTGAAGTGTATCAAATAGGACTAAACTGGACTAAAAAAGGCCGCTAAAAACTAAAAAAAGAGAACTTATTTCAATTAGAATGGAATCATATTAAAAATACATTTATAACATAATAATTAGTAAGTTGGGTAGTTGTATATTTCAACATTAATATAAATCAAGTTACTGCTGCTTACTGTTTTAAAAAATGTGAAACTCTTTGAAAAAAATCTTTGATAATAATTACGATGCCAACCAAATGTACGAAAATGTACCTACCTATAATATTTAGTGTAGTTGATGAGTTGAAGATAATGATCAACCTTACAATAATTCACGATCCTATCTTTTTAAATGACAATTGTTCAGCCTATGTTAGAGTCTGGATAAAGGACACATCCTCTTCCGACTTCCTTCTCTTTCCAAACATAAAGAAATTGCGGACTGAAAATAAAGTTGCATTAAATATAAATATCATATTTATCGTACATATTATGTATCGATATCAATGCCGAAATATAGGATTATTTTGCAAAGAGAGACAAGTCGTTCTAAAAGGGGACTACATTAAAAAATAATTCGATTTGGGTCAAAAAACATGTTTTTCCTCTAAAAAAGCAACCGCACTTTTCACTCAACCCTCGTATATCGGTTTTTTGACGCAATGTTCTAATCAACAGATTTATTTTATCGACTATACCATGTCGATTATAACTTATATTCTTATGTTACTTATAGTGCTTTTAAATTTATCCAGAAAAAAGGTAAAGGGAAATTAGTTAAAAATAGATTCAATACAAAAAAATTGAACGGTAATATTTTAAAAGGCCATTTGTTTCCATTTAAAACTAATCGATCTTGTATAACTTTGATATTTATATAGAGGTATGTAATAAATAACAAAATTGCTGACTCATAATTCTCGATTTTAAATCTTTGGTTCGATAATTTGCTTATCATTATACACGAATAATCATCATTTTACAAAATTTAATAGTTCATTTACTACGCACAATGGTTACAGATAACTAGTGGTAACATGATTATTTTCATTAAAAAATAAGATGCTTTAAATAGAGCGAATGCATATTTGGTAGGATAAGTTAGGTTGGTGAATTTTTAAGTTTGCTTTCTATTTAATATCTAAGAAGATATAAAATATTTATATTTTAAAATGATGAATTTACTAATTGTTATAAAATTAAAATTCCAAGTGATTAAGAATATCAAATTATTTGATGATTAAGCTTGGCATTTGCGTGTTATTGATATCTGGATAGTTTTGCAGATAAGCTAATGGATAGTTCATAGATCAATTTTATTTATAATTTCTTTCTATGTACTATCAACTTTACCAATTGGAATAAAGTTTGGTTGCCATTTATGAAAATTTTACGTGGGTGAGATGCACCACATCGAGCATCAGTTCATCATTATATCTTATGGATGGAGAAAAAACGAGCGATATGTGATATACACTTGAAATTAAGGAATCCCTAGGTTATTTTATAAAAAGTTGGTTGCAAAAAATTTTTGTTGCCAATTAATTACGCACAAATTGATCTAAGTTAAAAAAAAACGTGTTAATGCAAACAAATGTTAAAACGAATAGGGTCACAAATTTGGTATACGACATCATCACATATGATTTAGTTATTAAATGCGTAATTAATATACTACTTTAGACATTGTTTAATAGTTATTCTACTAATAAATTCCAAATTGTCTAATTTTAAGTTGTTGCTGATAAAACAAAAGGATTTTCTATAAAGGATTCACCCCTTAGAACAAAGCAATGTATCTGTGGGTTTTGGAAGCTTTAAGCAAAATAGTTAGCATTTTATTCTGTAAAGAATAGTTAATCATGATAAGAACTCGGAAGCAATCTTGATAAGCACTCGGAACAGTGGAATATATCTAAAAATCTGTTTCTCTCAAGTAAATATGATTTAGGGAATGAAAATGGTGTTAGAGCATATATACTTTCTACAGGCCCTTTACTGACAGAGTTATATACGTCTGTTTATCTTGCAGGGCAGTTTTGTATCTTAGGTTGTAGGAATCCAATTAATAAGGTTAAAATGATAAAAAGATGAATTAGGAAAAATCTAATTGGCCAAGAAAATTTCTAGTTTTCAGTATTTTTTTTCTGGTGCATTTTGGTTTTTGGACTAGTCATATTTAATTTAATACATAAGAATAAATACTGCATTGTTATGTAATGTAGAAATTTAACATAACTCGCTTTCAAGTTGAATAATTTTGATGTCAATTTAAATAACAAAGCTCGTTATGCAGGACTACATATTTTCTAAAATGAAAAGAAACGAAAAGGTTGCTTTTAGCTGTTTTATATACCCTTACTGCCCTCAAAAAAGGGTATATTATCAAGTTCTATAATCTTTTCAGGCGATCTACACAGTCCGAAAAGAACAATAATGTATTTAGAATAACGGAAAGACTACACACTAGGTGACCTAGAATTGTGTTGTGTCTGGAAAACGTTTAATCTAAAGAGAACTTATTTCATTAAGATTGGAATCATATTAAAATTACTTTTATAACTTAATAATTAGTAAGTTGGGTAGTTGTATATTTTAACATTAATATAAATCAAGTTACTGTTACATACTGCTTTTAAAAAAAGTTAAACACTTTGAAAAAATCATTGATAATTTTTACGATGCAAACCAAATGTACGAAAATGTACCGACTACAGTATTTAGTTTAGTTGATGACAATGTACAACCTTTCAATAATGCACGATTCTATCTTTATACTGTGTTAGAGTCTGGATAAACAAGTAGAGCTATAAATATGCTTTCGGCGTGCTCATATCACTTTAGATATATGGATAACATGCAATTCTAGAAAAAAGATGTGAAATACGTGCAACTTAATGGATTTGTTGCTGCATACATATTTGTATATATTTAATTGCAATTAAGTATTTTTCTTTACAACAATATATAAGTTTTACCCTTATTGAATAAATTGTACATCCTTATGCATACAAATGATAAGTTACGCGAAAAAATGTAATTCATATATAGACAAAATCTCAACAAGGGCTTAGACGGCGGAATATCGTATTAACTTTCGAATGGTAAAAATTATTTCAAAATGTCGTGTGTGTGGGCCCTGAGCATCAATGTACTGACCATTGGTTTAAGAACAATAACACTGGCCAACAAGGTTTTTCCCCAGCGATGATGAATTGTATTATCAAAAAGTGCGCGGTAACTACTCATCAAAAACATACGTTTCACAGCTGGCTTAGCTCTCCTTTATTCAGTCCTGCAGGTTGAAATATGTATCGGGTATATTCTTGAACTTTACATGCTATTGCTATCTCCAGCGAGTGTTACATTTAAGAACAAATTAATAGAGTACTCTTGAATCCTCAGGTTTGGTTAGGTTTATATATGTTTTGCCAACAAATGGTTTAAAATGAAATATATTTTTAACTAATAATTTCTGCATTTAAATCATAATATTGCCAACATAATAATGTCTCGCATTTGCAAAAATAATTCGAACAATTTTTGTTGTGTGTAGTAACTTTACTACGAAAAAAAAGAGTGAACCATTAACTCCACAACACGAACTTTATTTTGGTGTTGCAGTTAAAAATCAAGATAAACCGTAGTTTCCTTCCGTACATGGCATGTTCGAGTTGTGGTAAGAATTTGCAGGATTAGGTGTCTGGTCGTCGATTAAGTTTACCTTTCACAATAACTATAACTATAACAACAGGGCCTAAAACCGATAAAAAAAGAAAATAGCATTGCATTGATACAATATGAAATCAAAGACTTGAACCACATGATGAACATAATACACTCCCTACATCGCCTTTTGACGATTCTGACAATGATACTGAAAACGATGACCCCACAGATCACGACTTCGTTCTTCCTCACTCATCTGTATCTCATTTAGTCACTGAACCTGAATTAAATGACTTGGCTAGCGACCTACATCTATCAAAAGCACAAGCAAAACTTCTTGGCTCGTGCCTCAAGCAATTAAAACTTAGCAAAAGGCATAACAGTTATCGTCTTTTGAATCCATCACAGTGATCTTGTACATTTTTTTAGTGCTGATAGCGATCTTCTTTATAGTAACAACATCGATGCACTGTTTGCAGCTTTCAGTATTAATCACGACCCAAACGCTTAAAGATTATTCATAGATTCGCCTAAAATTAGACTAAAAGCATTGTTATTCAACGGTAATAAATATTTTTCCGTTCTCGGGGGTCATGCCATTTCCATGAAAGAAACCTATGATAATCTGGAGCTTTTACTTGAACATGAGAAATATTGTTGGAAGATAGTCTAAATATTGTTTAGTTGGGTATACTAAATATTGTTTTTTTTTGTGCCGTTAGTATAGTTGCGATAGAGAAAATCATTACGTCAGAAAAGTCTGACCACCTAGGAAAATTTTCACTCCAGGATTAGAAAACATACTTCATCCACCGTTAGTACAACAAAAAATTCTGGCGTCGCTTTTTGCACCTAAAGTTAGAAATAATGAAAAACTTTGTGGAATCTCTTAACAAAAGAAAAGTTTCCAAAAATTACAGGTTTAAAATTAAAAGAAGTAATTTTTATAGGGCCTCAAATATGAGAGTTGACTAAGGACGATACCTAAATTAAATAAAATAGAGAATAAGCCTAGGCAATTCACAGTGCAAGTTTTTACCAATTTTGTAGAAAATGTGAGAGCTAAAAACTATAATACACAAGTAAAATATTTGATTTCTGTAACATGTAAAATTTAATAATTATATAATCATTTATGACGATGATCTAATATTTTTTCTATTAAACATTTGACTGTTTTATTAGAAGAAAAGTGTGAATTTCATGTATTAGTATTTAGTGTCTTCTAAGAGAAAAATAAGATTTTTTTTAGGGATCATACACATTTGTTGTGTGGTATTTACAGATTGAAAAACATTTTGTGTATCCCTATAACAATTAGCGCGCTTGAAAACTTGATGGTACACTTCCAAATTTTAGATTTTTCCTTTCCTGAATAGGGGTAAATATATTAATTTATGGAAATAGATTTTTTATTCAGGTAATTAGAAATTCATGACTTTGCTTTTTTGTTTAACGACAAAAATATTAAGTATTCAAATGGATTTGTCACATCTGATAATATTGCACTGTCATTCTGTATAACACCTATATAAATAAATACGTTTAATGTTTTCAATATTAAAACTGCTTAAAAATTATTTTAAATTTTTTACTGAAGTCCTCTTCTTTAGTGAAATGCTCTTGGTGCAGAAAGTTGTATCGGGAGACATTTGCTGAGGTTATGGTAGCGGCTGAAGGAATGACAAAACACTCATGTGGAGTGATTTTTCTTTGATTATTAATATTCTTCTCCACGGGCCCATTATACAATTTTTTATGCACACCTGGAAAGGAACGTCGGTTGGCTTATACATGCAATATTTTTATTTCTTTAGACTGAGTCCAATGAAACAAGAGTAGTCGGGAGTTAAACACCCCCAACCGATAGGTTCAACAATGTTATGTGGAACACAAAACAACCTGTGTCTCCGACAAAATGTACATTTAACCATCAACAGACGAAAAATATGCCCTCTAATGTCCCTAATATGCCCTCTAATAAGCCCTCCTCAATGGCCCCGAACGCGACACAAGATTTCCCAAGGAAAATTGTATCTGTACCCACTCAGAATCACCACCACCAACACAGGAATACAGGCACATACACAAACTGAAGAATGACAGGACATCTGGTAAAGAAGGTATCACTACGGAACTATTGAAAAACTTCGGACCAAACTCACTACAAAATCCTCTCAGCATGCCTTCTCCAGAGAACACAAGAACAACTAGAACACGCAATTGGCGAGTACCAGGCATGTTTTCGCCCTGGTCGCTCATGCACTGAACAAATCTTTAACTCAAAAACAATACTGCAATACAAAGCTATCATGAACGTCAAAATCATCTGCACGTTCGTGGACCTCAAGAAGGCATACGATCGCTTCCACTAAAAATCTCTATTCAATATCCTAGAAGAACAAGGACAAGTACAAGTTAGAACTGATCGGGGAAAGGCACAAATTGATCCGACAGAGATTGGGGACAAAAGCGCGTACAGAAACAAAATACATATATGGAACGTCGCTTCAGAGAGCGAAATTTCAAGGAGATCAGGGACAAGGTGGACGGCGGAGAGAAAGATAATCGACGAAGAAAGGATGAGAGAGGTGTCGAAGATCAGAACGAACACTCAAAAATGAGTCAGCATACTTTGCGTGATCCAACCGGGTCTATATGCACCTAATAATAAAGATATATTCTTTCCACATTATTTAGATTATTTCTCTACACAGTCTCCTTTTAGTTCGATGCACTTTTCCCAGCGATGTTCAATAGCTTCGATTTCCTGTTTATAGTGAGAATCGTGGGCCTCCTCAAAATAACTATCAACCGCAGACTTCAACTCTTCATTGTTGGCAACTCTTTTATCACCGAGCCATTTTTTCAAGTTTGGAAACAGAAAATAATCCGATGGGGCTAAATCTGGTTAATAGGGTGCGTGAGGAAACAATTCGAACTTTAACTCGTTGATTTTGGCAATTGCGATAACGGATGTGTGAAATGGGGCATTGTCTGGATGAAACAAAATTTTCCTTTTCGCCAAATGAAGCTTTTTTTTCTTGATTCATTACACATCATTACATGATCATTGCTCAAACGCTGCAATAAATTCACATAATACTCGCCGTTGGTAGTTTTTCCTTTTTGAAGATAGTCAATCAAACCATTACCTAGCCTGCATACGGTAGTGGCTTCGCCTTCTTTGGGGCTTATTCTGCCCTTTCAGACCATTGTTTTGACTGTTTTTTCATCTCAGATATGAAGTAATGGCCCATCTTTTACCCATGGCTTTGAATTGATGCAAAAACTTTATTCCTATGAAACTTCGTCAAACACTCGATTGAAATATCCTCATGACGCTGTTTTTGTTCCATTGTAAGTAATCGCGGCACCCATCTTGCGCACAGTTTTTTCATGTCCAAATTTTCAATCAATATGCCATGTACAGCACTTTTTGAAATGCATACAATGTATGTTAGTTCGCGTTCTTTCAGTCGACGGTCATCCAATATCATTTTGTTGATTTTCTTCGCCATTTCTAGCGTGGTCACCTCAATTTGTCGACCACTGCGATGTTTGTCTTGTCAACTTGTACAGCCTTGTTTAAACTCTGCTGCCCAATGTTTTACTGTTGTAAATGAAGGAACAGACTTCAACAGAGTAGGATTTAGCTCCGCTTTAATATTGGCTGGACTGAGAACTTTCGAATGAAAGTATTGTATCGCATAGCGATGACTAATTTTTCCCATGTTTACAAATTCACTGAGAGCGTTCACTAATAATGACTTCCAAACAAATATTAAATAACGTAGCGTTGTCAGACTTCAAACTTAAGCTTTATTGGGTTGGCAATTTCTACTATAGTCATTATTTTCAAACAACAACCTCTATCTATACGTCAGGTCGGAGACTACTCTTGTATATGCATTTAATTTTGTTCTACCTAACTAACAGTGCCCATTTGTTCTTGGAATATTGTTCATTAACTTTAATTAAAACATTTAGATTATTTGTCCTGTTAAATATCATTGATAATGCATTGGGTACATCGCTAGGTTATCCGTTGAGACGAGGAAGTTCAATAAATGAACACAACCTATTGACCTAGCGTTAAAATTAGTACTTGGGTTTAACAGCCCTAAGTTCCTTGTTAAACTTAAATACCCATTAACAACCAGACAATGTAAGACCGGAAGGTTCTTGGGATATATCTAAGAAAGTCATTTGGCAGTCAGAATTTTCTCCAAACTGCTGCTATGTTAAGTATTTTCTAAATGGTTGTGGTGTGTTCATATATTTTTTCTTCTTTTGGGGTTTTTATTTACATAAGAATAGATATTCTTGATATTTTTTTTAGTTCTTTTAGTTTTTAAAGTTTTAGTTCGTGGCGAAAAAAACAAAAAAAGAAAAAAAGTTGCTTTATGCTAAGATAAACAAAGGACCAAGATATAATAGCCGTGGAAGTATGTTTACCTGGGTTTTATAATGGGCAATATTCGTGGTTCCGCGATCATGTTAAGTCGAAGATTGTGTATAATAAGTGTATGATAATATACATTTATAATACAAAAATAGTATTATACTATAATTTTTTTATTTTCATATGATTGTTACTCTAAACTTATTATATCATATTATTTTATCATATTTGAATTTCGAAATGATACATAATACTACTGCCATTCGATCTTCTTAAGCTTTTAGAATTCAGCAGAAATTATTATAAAATGATTTTTATCTTTCAACATATTCGCTCCCAAGACGCAAGTGCAATTTCTTTGTGTAAGATAGACGATTGTCGTTTCTTCAGTTTTATTATATATTTCATGGTATATTTGTAGGTATCGGATAATATGAGAGTTTTCAAAAGGTTAACGCTAGTAAAAAGTAATTTTAGATATTATAACTATCAGCCTTTATAACAGTATAAATCTTCCTCAATAAACATACTCTTTGTATTTTATGGTATTATTATTCGCCCTTTGAAATTTTGGTTCCTATTATTTAGTAATTGCAAAGTTTGCTCACTGATTTTCATGCGCTACATTTTTTGATGTTCTATAATTATATGATCATTTGAAATTAACCTAAATTAGTTATTGTGATAAATTTGCATGGAATTTATCAGATTAAATCTTTTCGAAATTGGAAATGATGATACAAATTTTTCCAATAAGTATCAGAACTTAAATTGTGTCAATTCATCATGGAAAGATATACGATTTAAAAGTGCGTAGATTTTATTCGTATCTGCCATTAAAATTACAAATAATCGATGAAGCATACTTCTGGCTTAATGGGTTTGTGAACAAACATAACTACGATTTGAGCCGATGAAAATCCTCAAGTGATTTAGGAGTTCATCCTCAGAAAGTCACTGTTTGGTGCGGTTTTTAGGCCGAATGTTCTTATTAAATAGTAAATAGTGTTTCAATAGTTGAACATTATACTCAAGAAGGAAATATATTATCTACAAATGAGATCTGAATTAAATAATTCTGAATAATACATTAATTGAGACACAATTATCAAGAAATCAATTACTAGTAAATTACCCTATATTTTTCCGATATTTACACTTAAGTTTCGACGATATTTCATAAATACTTATTAGTCTATTTATAAAATAAATGTTATAAATAATATATTAAATAAATATTATAAATAAGAAGATGCTCTTCTTACTTTACACAGATCTGGAGTCTCTCTTCAAAGTT
Source organism: Cosmopolites sordidus (assembly GCA_031761425.1). NCBI lineage: Eukaryota > Metazoa > Arthropoda > Insecta > Coleoptera > Curculionidae > Cosmopolites > Cosmopolites sordidus. The sequence goes on from JARFXV010000076.1 coordinate 301,001, forward strand.
CTCTATCGTACTTTTTTAACTACAAGCGTCCTTTATGGAAGGAAGCATTTGAGGAAGCATTTTAAGAAGCATTTTAGGAAGCATCTCCTATTCATCGCAAACATACATATTCTCTGTTAAAATATAAGAAAATTGTGTAAATATTTTTCATCTTAAAGAATACATATCTATGTCAGAAGACTAGATCTGTAGAATAGGGAAGCTATTTGAAACCAGCGTTGTGGATGGCAGTCATTAAACGATTTTTTAACACCTCATCCACAAATTAAACACCTCTGCTCACTTTTTTTTTGTATTATTCTTAGATTAAATTTTGAATTGTTGGTATAACATACGAATACTATTGATTTGCGAATTGTCACTGTAATTATGCCAGCGGAAAGTGTGATCTGATATTTTCGTGGAAGAGGTAAGCCTTTATACCGCCCATGTAAATTTTGTTCTTTTACCCATGTGGTATACCCATGTATCCGCTGTGATAATTATTTCAATAATATTTTCAGGGTCTGTGTTAAGTATCACTACATATCCAAGGCTTTTTATGATCACTTCTTTGTACATTTTTTTTTCAATATTGCCTGATACAAAGCAATATAATTTTGATATAGGTTTAATTGAACTCCTTGGATCATTCGATCATTTCAGTTCTACGTCAGAAAACTAATGAACATTTTCTTTGATTGTAGCTATTATCAATTTTGTGTATCGAACGAATGGAAATATTTGTTAAGTTCAATTTACTAATTTAATAATTTCATTTTCACTTTACAAGAAAATAATTTCTTTACAAGAAAAGTATACATCGTTAAATTGTGTCACTGTCTCTGTAACTGGCACCACTTGACAAACAGTAGAAAACCGGTACTTCTGATAAAAATGTTGAATAAAGTGTGCATTAAAACACAAATGAGCGACGAATTTTAACTTTTTTCTTATATATTTTTTTTTAATTTTATTTTATTTAGTTTTCTATTTTAATAAAGTCTTTTATCTTACTTAGTCTTTCAAATTGAGCGGTTTTTTTTTAATTCTTGAATAAAACACGTTGCGTTGATTCCAAAATATTTTTTATTTATAATTTAAGTATAGTATATGACATTTAAACACGAAATACACTATCTGCCAAATGACCACTTTTTTCAACTCCACAAATGTAAATTCTTTTGTCAAAAATTTGGACAACATTTTGGCATAACCTCACCAACGACTCGAATAATTTCATCCTTTAGTACAGGAATCGATTGTGGATTGTTCTTATAGACCTAGTTTTTCACGTAATCTCAAAGAAAATATTTCAATGGTGTCAAATCACATGATATTGGTGTCCAATTAACATAAGCATTTCTTGCAATAAACCGTCGAGGAAATTTTTGTCTAAATAAATCAATTGTTTCATTAGCAAATAGAGGTGTAGCGCCATCCTAATGGAACCACATATACTCAATCAGTTCAATATTATTCAATTCAGCCCACAAAAATCCAGTTATCATCTCACGATATCGAACAGCATTCACAGTTACAGCTTCACCAGCACCATTCTGAAAAAAGTACGGCCCAATTACACCTGACCTGACTCCTGACCATAATGCAACCAAAGAGTGACCCGTTTGAGATGTAAATGTTTCTCATGAATCAATCGTGGATTTTCCTTATCCCAAATTCGGGAGTATTCTGTCATAACGTCCAATTTCAAAATGTGCTTCATCTGAAAAGGTGATTTTTGAGAAAATCATCTGTTCTTTGATCTAATTGACAAATGCACGACGTTTTGAATGATCCAGTGACTTTAGTTCCTGTGTTATTTGAACCTTATAAATTCACAAATTGTTGTGAACGTCGACTAGTGGCAATCTCTGGCTCTTCAGCAACACTTTCACATACCAAATCAATATGCCCTTGTGAACGACCACTCGCTCTTCTTTTATCTTCCACTGAACCAGTTTCTTGAAGTTTTTGAACAATTCGATTGATAGTGTTTTCAGATGGATGACTGTGAAATATCACGTAATTTTCTGAAAACCTATTTCACTGAATGCCCATTTTCATGAAATAATTCAACAATTTTAACGCGTTGTTGTATTGTGTACGACTCAATTTTTATAAATGTCATACATTACACTTCTGAAATGATATTAGACCTAGGAAAATTCACAATGCCTTCTGTATTTTATTCAAGAGTTAAAAAATCGCTTCATTTGAAAGATCCGTTAGAAAGTGATACAGATTATTTTTTTCATAAATAAACGTCAACAGCAGTAAATAGGCCACGAAATAAGTTGAGGATCTAATAAATACTACTACAAATTCCAGTAAAAAAATCTTGAATATAAGACAAGCAACTTTGGTTGTATTAATGTCAATAAATGATTCTGAACCTAAGTAAAACGAAACACTAAATAAATTTAAAATAATTTATATAGACAATTATTGTAATAAGAATATGCGATTGGACTTCAGACGAAACTATTTAAAATTCAGATACAATAATTTAAGAATATATATTTAATGTAAATAGATAATTCTCTACGAGCAGATTAGCTTTTCTGCAATTAATTTATTATATGAGTGAGTAACGTTAGCAAAATAAATTTCCAGAGAAATTAATTAAAGGATAAGCTGGCTGAAAGTATTCATTATTATGCAAAGAAGGTAATTTAGGAAGTTTGTCAATTTAATAAAAAATAAATAAATAAAACATTCTAACAGCGGTTCTTTATTGAAATATCAATTTTCTTAGACGAAAAAAGTATTACCGTTTCAGGTTGTTTTACTTTAGTTTTTATTAAACAGGACACTTTAAAAATATCTTCTTTCTTCCAATAAGCTTTTAATATTTTAAACTCAACATAAATTATAATTCTTAATTTTTTTTTTCTTCAATATTTAACAATATTTTGTTTTTTAATGAGTAGGAAAATTATCACGCTGCCATTTTAATTATGTACAAGACAATTTTTTTTCTATAGGTTTATTTTCTTTTTAAATTTTTTATTAAAAAAATTATGTTAATAAAAATTATGTTAATCAAATGTAAGCCATCAGCAGCAATGTAAATGTATGCCCTTTTTAACATATTTTTCATAATTTTTCCATATTTTCCATCATTTTCAGCACGGATGTTTAGAGTTCCTGTATGGTTTAGGGCTTATGTTTGTAAACATGTTCCTTTAATTCTTCAATCCGGAGTTGTCAAATCAATTTTGCAATGAAATTGTTAATGGATGTGGTTTATAATGGCATTAAACTGTACCATTCGCTTATTATTGTCTGTACGGCAACAAGTCTTGAACAGTTTGAATCTTATAAGAAAACATGTGCAAGTAACTTTTCAAAATAAATTGAGTGTGGATTAATCCGTCGTAATTGTGTACCACGTCGACGAATCGACATTTCTGGTGAGTCCTTCATATTCTGCTCTACACGTGCAATATCTGTTCTTAGGCCTCTGACATGAGGCCTATCCAAAACTGTTTCAAATTCTTGAAATTGCTGACTAAACGATAAAGTGTCGTTTTATGAAACGCTGCTTACAATATTTTCGTCTGCATTCAGGCTGAGTTGCAATAATCGAATTATATTTTAAATATAAATTACAGCAAATTCACTGCATTCTTTTAGCGTCTGTTTATTCATAATAAGACTTGCAACTCTGTACTACACAGCAACCAAACCCAAACTGTTACAAATATCACGAAAAAAAATGTTGCCAAAACAATATGGTAGCGTGATACTTGTCCAACTCTTTGTTTTAATAATTAGAACGAATTATTCATAGTGAAATATCAGATACATGGTAACAGAAAAAAAAGAAGAAAATGTTCTATCAACAGTTTTAAAGTAGAAGATACATTTGGCGCATTATTTAGAAGAAAATTTATCTTAATTAAATTGTGACAATGTTCGAAAGTTATGTATAGCGAAAAACGAATGTTATGTATAGTATATCCAAGCAACTAGTACGAGGATCTTTCACTAAGTCCTTAGAAAAGATAGAAAAACAAATTATTTTAAGTAGATTTTTTTATTTTTCAACATAATCTCCTTTTAGCTCTATATACTTTTTCAAACGTTTCTCCAACCTCTTTAAGCCGTCTAAAAAGTGAAATTTCAGAAGGTCCTCAAAATAGGCATCGGTTTTGGCGATGACCTCCTCGTTCAATGTGAACCGTTGACCGCTGAGCCGTTTTATAAGTTCGGAAATAAATAAAAGTCACTGGAGGCCAAATCCGGTGAATACGGTGGATGTAATAATTCGAATTTTAATTCCATGATTTTGGCCATTGAAACTGTACAGGTATACTGTACCCGTGCATTGTCTTGATGGAATAGGATATTTTCAAATGAGGACAATTTAACGACGACATAATACTCTTCAGTTATTATTTTTCCTTTTTCCAAGTAATCGCTGCAGATGATTCCGCTTGTATCCCAAAACTGTGGCTATAAACGTGTCGGACGATTTCACCGTCTTCGCCTTCTTCAGAACCCGTTCGCTTTCAAAAACCCACTGTTTTGATTAATCCTTTATCTCTAGAGTGTAGTATTGTATACGTTTCGTTCACAGTTATGTATCAATGCAAAAACTCCGCTAAGAGCAAACGCGGCACCGATCTTGCCGATTTTTTTTACACTCTATTTGTCGTGCAAAATCGAAAACACTGTACCTTGCGATAAGCCTGTGGCCTCAACTATTTCGCAAACTCTGATTCGTCGATCACTTAAAACCATGTTGTGGATTTTGTCAATCATTTCAGGAGTAGTCACTTCCATTGGGCGTTCCCAACGATGTTCATCTTTTGTGGATGTACGGCAACGTTTAGACTCATTTACTTAATTATAAACATTTGCAAACACAGGAGCAAACGTACCATGAACTTCATCCAACTCAGCTTTGATCTCTTTCGGCTTTAATCCTTTTAAATATAAGTGTTTAAGCACCACTTGAAACTCACTTTTTTCTATTTTTCTGAATAAACAAAAGTTTCTTGCTTCGACAATAAAAATGAAACCATGTGATGAATATAACTGAGACTTTGACAGCTATCTGGTGAATAATGATGCTTACTAAAAACAATTTCTGATGCTAAGGGCGTGCTATCTCTTAGATTTTCTAAGGAGTTATTGAACGACCCTCGTACTTTCCTTTATCATCAATTTACATTGTAGGCATGAATTTTTACAATAATATATACGAGGAGTATATAGTGAACAATTTTATTGGATTAAGCCTGGAATTTTTGTATACAGCATGATGGTATTAAGTAATGATAACAAAGAAAAGTACATATGACTGTGAACTGTACAGTTTGTGTGCAGTCTGGCCTTATCGTGCTGAAACATGATTTTGATGATTTTGTAGATATTGCTTAAAGGCAGGCTGTAATATTTCAGTTACCTAAATGACTGTACCTAACCTTTTTCTGATGGTTACTATGGATAACGTGTCTTCCAAGAATGTCTCCTTCCATACCATCATTCCTGAATTAATAATTCGATTCTAATGCAAATGCAACATCTTGCTTTTCATTCGGAAAACGTTTGATCCTTCTACATCCATGATTACTAGCTATACTAAATCTAGACTCATTATCAAAAAAAATATATTTCCAGCCATTTCAAGCCCATTAAATCTAGATCTGCACCATTCTCAAAGGCACATTTTGTGATGCGTTTTAAGAGGAAACGTCCAATAAGGATGATAAGTAAATTTCCATTAACAGCCAGCTTCGTATTAAGTTGCAACATATATGTAGTTATAACAAAAGCATTTTTTATGTAAGAAGTTTAAAAATGCTGTCTATCACATTTTTAATTTTAAGGCGATTAGAATCTCGTACTCATGCATAAGTTTGATCTTCAAATAATCTTATCCATGTCCTCGTAACACTAGAAATAATGACTAATTCATGAGCTGGCTATTTCATGAGCAATAGCTTTTTTCGCCCCAATAGATCGTTCCTTTTCAAATTCGAATAATTATCTGAAACGATGTTATATATGAAACCATGGCATTTTATCACTTTTGGCTGAACCATAAGAAAACATAGAGTGTAAATTCCTAGGACTTGCCAGAAATAAAAGAAAATGAAGTAATAAATTCACTGAAAGAAATGAAAAACCAAAAAGCCGACGGAGAAGGCAACTTAAAAAAAGAATTACTGATTGAAAACAGCAACGAAATTATATGATAATTTTAAGGTTGATATTATATGATAAATTGAAGATTGATATTGTATGATAATGTTTGACGTTGAAAAAACGTCAAGATAAAAAAACGAAAAGTGAAAGATAGTGTACGAGGGGAAGAAAGTTACTATCATACTACTAAGAAGGGCGATAAACTAAATCTAACAACTGTTAGGCTCATAATACTTCTGCCCCAAGTATATAAACTTTTATCAAGAATGTTAACAAATAGATTATATAACAAAATAGAAAGGCATCAAATCCGATGATCAAGCTGGTTTTAGAAAGGGGTTATACAAGAAGGGCGATAAACTAGATCTAACAAAGACAGGCTCATAATACTTTTATCGCAAGTATATAAATATACTTGCTTTTGGCAATGATATTAACAGTGGGTTTTAGTCCATAAAGGCACTTGGGCACGTGCCACACGTAAAAAATTAAAAAATGAAATGGAAATTTGATGTCTGACAGTTACAGTCGTATTTCTACACAGTAAAGTGTGTATATGATAATAAGAAATGTTATACATACTAAAATGTTAAATTTTTGGTTGCCATTCCAAAATTTGATTATATGTACCCCATTTGTTTTTGCCCCACGAACCGTCTCTGGATATTAACAAATAGATTATATAACAAAATAAAAATGTATCTATCTGATGATCAAGCAGGTTTTAGAAAGGGTTTTAATACAGTCGATCACTTATTGGTACTCAAAATAATAATACAAAAATCAAATAAAAATATCCTTTCCCTATACGTGTCACTAATTGATTTTAAAAAGGCTTTCGACAGCATCGAAACATAGGCGATACAACTAAGGCTATGGAACAGCAGAATAGATCACAGATATAAGACGCTCATTAAAGATATTTACGAAGAAACAATAATAACGATCTACCTATCAGAGGAAACCGAACAAATCTTAATTCAAAGAGGTGCTCGGCAGCAATATCTCCAAAATTATTTATATTGTGTCTCGAGGATGTTTACAAATGTTTAAATTGGGAACAAAAATGCTTAAGGCTAAACTGCAAATACTTGAATAATATAAAATATGCAGATGACGGCATAATATTTGCTACAAGCAAGGAATAACTAGATGTCATGCCAAAAGATCTAAATGAGGCCTCTAAGAAAGTAGGTTTATGGATCAATAGAGTAAAGACAAAAAAAATGACCAAAACTGAAGATAAAAAACACTAAACTGCAATGAAGCACTTTACAATTAAAAGTATACATATATCTTAGCCAAAGGATAACAATGAACAAAAAAAAATCAAGAAATAGAAATTAGTAGAAGAATACAATTAATATGTGCCGATTTTGGCAGATTAAACTACATACTGAAAAACAGAAAGATATCCCAATACCTTAGATCGAATATATTCGATAGATTCATACTACTGATGATGAGTGATGTTATATTGGTGATGACTTATGGAGCTCAGACTTGGACCTTGATGGGGAGAAACGTGGACAAACTGATAAAGACCGAACGATGGAGCGCCAATGTTACACGTAAACTGTTAAACTGAAAATTGTACCTTCCTTGCCTTCCTTGCCTTCTGCGTATATTTATAACATTTTCGAAATCTGTTTCTTCGGTTTTTTCTCGTTCTACACTGAGCAAAGCTAGGTCGCATAACCTTTTGTGACCTATTGTAGCTCTTAAATATGAAAATATTTCTTTTAGGTTACAGAAAGATCGCTCGCAACTTGCGATGGATACACAACTGACACCACATCAACTGAAAATGCAAAACTGCGCCACGCTGTAGGCGAGTGAGTGAAAGCATAAAGCAATCTACTTACGCCGCCAGGTGCGGTGGCCGTCATCGCACAACTCATTCCTTCTCTGGTCGCGAAAGCTCACCACGCTAGGGAATCGCAGGATTAATTGAATATGTTTGCATCCACTTTTAAATGACACCCAGAACACGTGCCCTACTTGCCCCACCCTAGGTTCGCCACTGAACAAGAGCCTATTTCTGGTATTCGATTCTTTCCTCTGGTAGTCGTAAATCTAATAAATTTCCTAAAAGAATCTGAATTCTATTATAGAATATAACCTTCTGAAATGATTTTCATTTTCCTTCAATCTAGTTATTCTTGTCCCGTATACCGTATGTTTCATACATCCTCTTCATGTAGTCTGACAAATGCCTATGTTAACTTTGTCTTTTATCTCCTTTCAAATTTAATTATTGAATTCATACTCCGTTCGAGTAGTCATGCTCAGAATATCTGTTCTCTTTTTACATTGACAGTGACGTGACCTAATTTAAAATCAACCAATCAATCAATCAAAATAAATTTATTTTCCATATCTTTTTTTGTGGGAAGGTATATATTAAAAATCGAAACAACGAAAATAAGATTTTTTTAATGCTATTTATTAAGGGCAAAACATATGTTGCAAATACATTCCCATATGTTGCTTATAAAACTTAATTTTGTTTTGATTATTTCTGGTTTTTGAAGTTTAAGTTAGAATAGCCTAATTATCTCAACTTATTTCATATTATAATGTTTCAATATAGGAGTATTGTTTATTTTAAATCAAAATGTTTGTTTTTACGTGGTTCGAAACTTGGGTAATTCAATTATATGTTTTAACAATAATACTATTCAAATATCCGCCTCCAATTGTCTAAAAAATATTCATCCTTTTGTTAACATTTTTGATTAAGTCTTTTCTTCAGATACGATGAGATACGTTTTTAGGTAGTTGTATCCCTATTTCTCTAATGATGTCAGATTTTATTTTTTAGTTTATTTTTTATTTTTATAAATACACCCTTTAATATAGTCTTTATAAACGTAGCCTAAAACTATCAAATTATAGAATCTCGATAGAAAATTTTCAGTATCAATTTAAGAGTTTGTAATTGATGCTGAAAGTCCAGGAAATTTAGTCCTTTAAAACTACATTTCGTTTAGGTTCCTATACTAAAATTACGGTTACACAAAGTTGGTTATTATTGTGCCATATGTGATTCTTTGGCAGTCTTCACAGATAGGCAGGCATTTCTTGTTTATAAACTACACTATGTAAGTGACTTTGACGTAACGATTCACTCCATATACGGTAATTTTTTTATAAAACAAATTTTCCCGCTAAAGACAATTTTGCTTAAAAATCGCCAATTAAACATAAATCACTATCAATAATGAATTCAGTATAAATACGAATACCATTTTTTCTTGTTTAACTTTATATACCTACATGAGATTATTCGTATTCGTATGAAAGACGTTGATTTTAGTTTTAGTGCAGAAGCGATTGAATATTGCTACTTCAATTGTTATGATGATATGCATAAGTTGATTTGAAGATCATAGTTCACTAGTGCAAAGCTCAGGTCGTACAAAATCAGCACGAAAATATATGAAAAGTACATTCTTTTGTTCCAGCTACATGTATCAAACTCTTCTAAAAATGCACTGTTTGACGAGTTTGCGATGATACAATTGAAATATTGCAGCCCGTCATTAGTTTGTATGTGCACTTTATCCAAATCTCATCTTTTAATAAGTTATCACCAAACCGCATACAACTCGACTGCATACATTCGATTGACCATGGATAAACATGTATGGGATAGCAGTTTCCTTGGTCACTATCAACTTTCATCGAACTTGAAGCATATGTATGACTTGGCGATCAAAGCAAGTCAAACCGTGGTATCTGTATAATGGGATGTTTTGCCATAATAAGACATTGTCATCATTTTAGATCCACGCCTGCCTGACAGAGTTATATAATCTTATAATAACCGTTACTACGGATATATTTTTTTAAATCAAATCTAAGTGGAATGTCATTATGTATATATATATATATATATATATATATATATATATATATATATATATATATATATATATATATATATATATATATATGCCCACATGATTTCCCTCCATGGCCTCATTAAGCTATCTTGTGGGCATACCTGGTACTATACCCGAGGAGGTTTCAGGCAGAATGTTACGAGCATTCGCCGTATGATGGCGTGAGTTGTGTGCTATTACGACCCGCCATCAAAATGGACAGTTGACATGGCCTGGCTCCGATCGTCTCTCCCAACTCTGTTCCTTGCGTTGCAATGAGAAACCGGTTCCGAGAGATACGTGATGTCGCATGGTAGCAGTTGGACGAAGGCGATCAGTAGCACCACGAGGAGAAAGGGTGATATATGGACATATATCAAGAAAATGTTAAATAAGATTTTGGCGAAACGTCGTGACTCTTCACAGAATCAACGGATCAACACCCAGAATGATTTATCTACCATCCGTGAAAATATTAGATGTAACAAATATCAGATGCAAATTCTTGAAATTTATTATCAAAGTGCATCAAACTTATAGAGTTTTGTTCTATGTTATCGGTTATTTATTTAACATACAAACTTAATTACATTTATTTCTGATAACTGAATTACATACTATTGTTCTTAAGTTTTCCCGTATTTGCATCGCTTATCTAAATGTATATATGGGTATTTTATGAATGCCATTAATATAAATTTTATTCGATAAAATATCTCCAGTTCATGTCAATACATGTTAAAAATAACATATATGGCAGTATTTTAATAAAAAATAGTCCGTATACTAGGGTGTAACAAAAATATTTGCTTTTTTGGTGTACTTGGTTATTCACTGTTAAAAAATTTATATCTGGTAGTTATTCCTCGAAATATAGTCCATTGTTTTGGATGACCTCAACACATCTTTGAGCTTCATAGTGCTTGTTCTAGGATCCGCAGACATAGCTTCTCTTAAAACATCGGCATCGGGAGATCGTGAACGAACTCATCTTTCCCTATTCTCAAGGCTCATGTCTCTCTCCTGGAACTTTCTGAACCAGTGCCGATCGGTGCTAATTCATACGGCACGTTTCTCCTCTACTTTGCAAATCTCACAAGCAGCGTCAGTCACTTTGAAGCCTTTTTAAAAACAACGTTTTAAAATTGCATTAATTTTGCAACTTATTTCATTCATTCTAACGAGTTAAAAACCGACGAGTAAATATTTTGCAGTGTAATCAGTTTAATATTGAAGAAGGAATGATTATTTGCCGGAGTAAGAACTTGATGTTGGATTAAACGTCTGAGGAGTGAAGTATAATCCTTTATTTATAAACAAAGAAAAAATGTAAATAGTTTTGTTGCACCCTAGTAATAAAATTAAACATAAATCACGCAAGAAATGAAAAAATATAACCAACATTTATAATGCACGCTAGTTTATATTCCCTGTTTTTTATCTAGTAGTGACAAAGAATATTTTACGAATGTCCTATTTATGCATTCAACTACATAATATAACTGCATTTCATGTCCAAAATTTAAATATATTCGTCAGTACTTTTACTTTTATTGTAATGAAACTGAATTGAATAATTGATAACTTTAAAAATGCATTCTTGTGGTTTTAATACTCTATCAATGAGTATATTACGAATGTCGTAAACATACATTTCGCTCGATAAAATAACTGCAATTCATGAGCTAAGAAACGTTTTCTGATAAAAGGCAATACTGTATTCAACGACACCAGCCTACGCGCTGGTTGAATCTATTGAGGAGAATTTATGCGACTCTGTTAAGCAAATTAACCGTTATAGATAAGGAATTTTGGGTCTTTTGCATTTTGTATATATTCAGGAATTTTTCTCTTCGTAATCGTTTACAGGATATATTACATGTTTGAGTATGGCCTATTAATATACCATATGTCCTCAATTACATTTATTGACTAAAATCTAAGGAAAATGTCTTATTTTTGCATAAAAATGTTCGGTATTGAATATTAAAATTGAAAAAAACAAATTTTCAAAATTTGTTTTATTCAAAAAATTATCGCATCATTGAGCTTTTGTTTCACCAGATGCGGTTTTTGGAAATATCCTTTTTGTAAAACGTTGTTCTTTTGAGACAAAGAACATTTTAAACTCTTTCTTATTTATTGTCTTTCATTACTTCTTTATTTTTAGTGTTTTTTCAACTTTACTATTAACATGATCCTTCAGTGGAAAATGTGTTGATGTAGCTAATAGCCTATGCAAAAGATGGGATTTCGATTATTACTATCGGTACTATTCATATATTATTTGACGTTTATCGATGTTTTACATCGGCCAGTTAACACGGCGACGATTTGCTTTTTTCAGTATCGTGATTTAAATGGCTTATAAATTCACACGCTCACGATTCGTGAACAAAAAAACGAATCATCTATTTATCTTTGTATTAAATGACGAATCGTCAATGATGCATGTATGTGTGAATTGTGACAAAACGAAATGCATTGTCTACATCTGGTCAAATAGTAAAGAAAAATACCAGATTTCACACCAAAAATAATTCAAATATGGATCATTACCTTGGATGACAAGCCGCAATGTGTTGTTTGATATCAAGTTCTGTCTGCGAAAGCATGAAGCCTTCAAAATTAGTCCGGCATCAGGAAACAAAACACCCGTTTTTACAAAACAAACCATTAGAATTTTTCTAGCGTAATGCACTCTTCTTGAAAAATCAACAAATTACTATCAACAAATCAAGCCGTAATGTGACCGCAGCTCTTCAAGCAATCTATTTAGTAGCATTAAATAGTGGCCAGGGAGTCTAAGCCCCACACGATTGCGAAAAAACTCCTTTTTCGCTGCCTCCATTTATATGGTTAATGTGATGATAAGTCCTGATGAAGCAAAAAAGTTGAAATGTATTTCATTTTCAAATGACACTGCAATTAAAGAAAATATGCTATTTTGCAAATCAATCCCTGGTTATGCAACTGGCGAAGGACATTTTAAAGTTTTTATTGATGCAACACAAAATGAAAACTTGGGCTTTAATAAATATATTGAGGTATGTACTGATAGTGCGAAAGCGATAACGGGGAAGAACAGTGTTGTGGTAGTAAAATTAAAAGACATTTTGCCACATATGAAATGGACTCACTGCTTTCTATGCAGAAATGTGCCTGCTACAAAAAAGCTGCCAGATAATTTACAAAGTGTTCTGTCAGAAGCCGTAAAAATTGTTAATTTTATTAAAAGCCGATCATTGCAGACTAGATTGTTTTCCACATTGTGGAATACTGAAGTCAGGTGGTTGTCGTGAGGAAAATTTCTAACAAAAAAAATTCTTCTTCGTTCTTACAAGTTCTTACAAGATGGAGAAATTGTATTACTGATGGCTTACATGAGTGATGCATTTTAACATTTGAAGGACTTGAATACGAGTTTACAAGGCCGTGACAAATATATTTTACTAATAAATGACAAAGTCAATGCCTTCATCAAGAAGCTTGGTATTTGGATTGTACGCCTTGAAAAACTATTACCAAAGATATGTTGGAGAGCATGAAAACGCATTTTCGCGAACTGAAAATTCAATTACTGGAATATTTTACAGATAGCAACAATGATTTGTCGAAAAGATGGGTTCTTAATCCGTTTATGGAAAATGTTGTTGCAGCTGCTGAATTACCTATTGAGATTCACAACTAATTTATTGAAATATCGGCCGACAAAACTCTACAACTAGAATTTTTAACTCAAGATTTAAATAAGTATTGGCTTGCACGACGATGTGAATACAGAAGCTTTGTAAAAATTAACCCCTTCGCTAGTTCTTACTTATGTGAAAAAAACTTCTCGTTTATGGTGGCTTAAAATCAACCGTCGAATTAAACTATTACTTCAAACAACTTTGGCTATTACTTTATTTAAGTTTATCTTATTATGTTGATATTTCCTGGTAATATTGAATTTTCTTGTATAAACATTAAAAACACTTGTTTTTAAATAAATAAGCAAAGATTAATATTAAAAAATTTCCACTATATTAAAAATTGTATGTATAACAATTGTTTACAATTGACGACACACAGTGCCTTTTTCAAATACAAACTATGCTAAACTGCATAAAACACATGGTGTTTTGCTCCGAACAATTGTTTACTGTGATAAATGCTGGAGAGGTGACGCCCCAACGCCCCCCTCACGAGCCGCCATTGATATTATATCACGTTCCGAGCGTTAGAGTTAGAATCCATTATATCAGTTGTAGAGCGTCATAACACTGAGATCGGCAATTTTAATTTTTATTTGTTAGAGAGTTTTAGTTGCTATTTGGTCACCGAATTTGTATATTTGTTTTTTATTGTGTGGCTATGAATATCTGAATACCATAGATAAAAATATTATACTAAAAAAATAATATATAGGTAAAGAGAACATTTTTCTAAATTTGTGATTAAGAATTTAGTTAATATGGATCAATATATATCAAGTAAATTTGTAGAAAAAGTTTTAAAAACAAAACAAGTAGAAAAAAAGGTATGAAGTAGGAAGATATGGAAAACTAACATAAGAAATATAGCATGTTACAATATTGGCATAATAGGAAAATATTATTCTTGCTGTCTTTAATTTTGACTAACTTAACTCTGAATTTTATTATTTCTTTTTATTACATATTATTACATATCATTTTTTTTTCATATTTCATATTCATTTTTATTACATATTTCTTTAAATTCATTTCCTTTTTTACTAATTTTTGTTCTATTCTAGTTTTAATTCTAATATTCCGTTTGCATGCTTCTTCGTGCTTCTGTTTGGCCCCCATGTTGTAATGCCTATCATATTCCAAATAGCGGGAAATATTACATGCAGTAACAGATACCTGTAATCTTTAAAATAGCTAAGTTGTAAAGTTTATCATTTAACATTCTGTTTTAATCAACTTGTTGAATATTTTTAACATTCGATAATGCTTAATACTAGTTATATAAATACTTATATGGTAAACGCAGTAAATATACAAAATTGTGATTAGCTTAGATAGGTAAAGAGGAGTAATGTGGAGCTCTACCCTAGGAGAACCGGTGATCTATTGGCAGTGGAGATGAGGCTTTTCAGACATGAATTAAGATTAGAGATATGTTAAAATGGACGAATAGTTAATATATTCGTCCATATTAACATATCTCTAATTTAGTTTCATGTCTGAAAACCCTAAATTAGTCTAGTAGAAGGATACGACCTCCGCAGCATATTGGGTTCTTCATAATATGGACATAACCTCTGGTATCCTTCTACTAGACTAATTTAGGGTTTTTAGACATAAATCTAGATTAGATACTTGTTACTATGAATGAATAGTTAATGTATTCGACTGAAAAATTTTCTATAGCAACCCAGGAGGTAATAAAGTTTTTGTCCTATGGATTGCCGGTTTAATATGGGGAAGCCAGTTAAGTCGCTTGTTAAACGTAAAACTGAAGTATTTTGCAATACTGACTATCGAATGCTTTGGTCAAAGAGTGAAACATCTGGAGTTTAACTGACTTTTATCTGGATTTGCCTTAATTTTTCACTTAATGAACAAGTCGTGGAGAGTTAGTGATCGCTTTTGCAGACTTTGATATATATTGGGGAGACTTGTTCTCTTTTAAAAAAGAAGGTATTATCTACGAATTATGCATATTATTATCTATGAATAAATAAGTTGCAGTTTAATGGATGCTGTAAGGATGTAACGAATTTTTTTGGCATTTGAGCATATAAAGGTTATAAAGCATCGGGGCACGAGGGGCGCAACTCTGGAAATCGGTTTAAATAGGAGGCGGATACCTTACTTGCCTATCATCTTGAACCAGCATGATTTTTCAGTGAAGAAACAAATTACCTGTTAAATGATCTGACGGAGGCGTCTAAAAATGCAATAGTGTTTCTGGCTATAATATGCATTTTCGATATCTAACATACATTGTTAGTATCATGCCTGTTGATTTGCGGCAATGAGTCTAGGCTACTTGTATTCTACCACATGAGCGACTTGCTGAATGCAAGAGTGATTTTCGCATAGGCGGAATTGTTCATCTGGTAAAATGCTGTCGGTGAGACTGTGGTCGTGGATTCGGGAGAGAAAGAACTGTTGAGTGATTTTTGTGAGGCAATTAAACATACTGATTGATTTGTAGCTATTGGAAAAAGCGGGATTTGTGTAAGGTTTGCAACTAAAACTAACATTTGTCAATAGTCTATGAAGAGTCAAAGATATAGTATTATCGACGAAGACAAGAAGAGAATTTATATAGGAAAAATACAATCTGATGCCTTGAATGACAGATATAAAAGAAGTATGATTTTAGAAGATTTGATATGCCTGTTGAACAGATTATATGCTTCATTTCTTTTCACTAAATTTTAATCAAGAATTTTCACAAAGAATATTTTGGAATTATTGTATACATTTTGAAACATCAGTTAGTAGATGTGTAAATATTCTCGTAATAGTTCTTAAAAATCATCTGCCTAAAAGCTCGCAAATTTTCAAAAACATTCCTCCTTTCCTTTTGAAATCGAAAAAAAAAAATCCAAAAAAAAGAGACAAAATCAATATGCAACTCTGCCACATTTTGGGCCCTATCATGAAATCCCAAGTTATCAGTCTCTCCAAGGAAATTCATAGTAATCTCCAGCTTTAAAAAAACGAAAGGCAACTCTGCCACACTTTGCCACAAGATTTGGCTGATGATAATCTTAACTCCCCCTCCACCCTCACTTTGTACAGTGAAATATGTTTCCTAATTTCACTTTTATATTCTTTCCGACATGTTCGCTTAAAATCGTCGTCGATAATACTATATCTTTGACTCTTCATAGGCTATTGAGAATTGTTAGTCTTAGTTGCAAACCTTACAAAAATCCCGCTTTTTCCAATAGCTACAAATCAATCAGTATGTTTAACTCCCTCACAAAAATTACCCAACAGTTCTTTCTCTCCCGAATCCACGACCACATTCTCACCGACAGCATTTTACCAGATGAACAATTCCGCCTCTGCGAACATCACTTTTACATTCAGCAAGTCGCTCATGTGTATAAGAATGTATATTAGATATCGAAAATGCATATTATAGCCAGAAACTCTATTACATTTTTAGACGCCTCCATCAGATCATTTAACAGGTAACTTCTTTCTTCATTAAAAAATCATGCTGGTTCAAGATCACTGGCAAGTAAGGTATCCGCCTCATATTTAAACCGATTTCTAGAGTTCCGCCTCTCTTGCCCCAATGCTCTATACCTTTATATGCTCACATGCCAAAAAATTTCATTACATCCTTACAGCATCCGTTAAACTGCAACTTATTTATTCATAGATAATAATATGCATTATTCGTAGATAATACCTTCTTTTTGTTCATTAAGTGAAAAATTAAGGCAAATCCAGATAAAAGTCAGTTAAATTCCAGATGTTTCACTCTTTGACCCAAGCATTCGATAGTCAATATTGCAAAATACTTCAGTTTCACGTTTAACAAGCGACTTAACTGGCTTCCCCATATTAAACCAGCAATCCATAGAACAAAAGCTTTATTACCTCCTGGGTTGCAACAGGAAACTTTTCACTTGAATACATTAACTATTCATTCATATTAACAAGTCTCTAATCTAGATTCATGTCTAAAAACCCTAAATTAGTCTAGTAGAAGGATACCAGAGGTTATGTCCATATTATGAAGAAGCTAATATGCTGCGGAGGTCGTCCCTCCGGTATCCTTCTACTAGATTAATTTAGGGTTTTCAGACATGAAACTAGATTAGAGATATGTTAATATGGACGAATACTTTAACTATTCGTCCATATTAACATGTTTCTAATCTCAATTGATGTCTGAGAAACCTCATCTCCGCTGCCAATAGATCACCGGTTCTCATAGGGTTCCACATTACTCCTCTTTATCTATCTAAGCTAGTCATAATTTAGTATATTTACAGCGTATATTTTACCACATAAGTATTTCTATAACTAGTATTAAGCATTATCGTGCGTTAAAAATACTCACCAAGTTGATTAAAACAGAATGTTAAATGATAAACTTTACAACTTAGCTATTTTAAAGATTACAGGTATTTGTTACTGCATGTAATATTTCCCGCTATTTGGAATATGAGAGACATTACCACATGGGGGCCAAACAGAAGCACGAAGAAGCATGCAAACGGAATATCAAAAATTAGTAAAAAAGGAAATGAATTTAAAGAAATAATATTATACCCTGTATATATATATATATATATATATATATATATATATATATATATATATATATATATATATATATATATATATATATATATATTTTCAATAGGAAAATAATTACCATTATACATTTTATGAGAAAAATAAAAGATTCTTTTTAATAAAATACGAACATTTTTCTTTCAATGTATTAAATTGTATTTAATTGAAGCAATGCAATTAATAAAGGTTATAATGTATACAAAATAATTAGTAGTACATAATAATTATTATTACATAATAATTAGTACATAATAATTAGTAGTACATAATAATTATCATTACATAATAATTAGTTGCCAGAAGTAACAGATGCGCATAAAAAAATCAAAACAGAAATATTAAAATATAAAGACCATTTGAAAGTTCATTTCAGTCGTATTTCCTTTTATTTACGTAAATAAACTGACATCGTTTATTCACATCGCCGTAATCTCTATCAGATTGGAACAGCTATATAAAAAGGAATATATAGGCATGGGGATATATATGTAGACGAGTAATAGCTTTGAATCAATCGAACATTTATTCCCTGTTGCTTTGTCCCTAGTTTCCTATAACTTGAATCGAGATCTTGTTTATGAAACATTATATGAAGACACAATATGATCGAAAGTAGAAAATAATTTATGTAGTGATTCTTGGTAATATATTGAATTATTAATAATATTTTTTCCGTTTTTATTCACGAAAATAAACTACTTAATGAACATTTTCTAATGAAATGTATTCTATAAATATACTTTTCATATATTGATTTATATTTTGTAGACCTAAAATGTCTGCCCTTTGTTTATATCATTCATTCAGCGTGTTCGTATCGTTATATTGAAAGTTTGGGAGCATAAAATAAACTTCATTCAAGACCAAAAATCACAAAAGTTGTAGGTCGATCTAATTCGTTTCGAAGTTACAGGCCTGTGAGATTATAAACAGTAACTAATCAGATTTAAATTCGTAATCGGAAAATAAAATATCTGACAAATTTTTAATCAATCATATTTTCGAAAAAAAATCTTCTCTTGGTTGTGCCGTTAGATGCCGAAGTGTTCTTATTTCAAGCTGCTTTCTGAAAATTGTTGGACAGCCAACTAATGGACCAATCTATCACGGATAATTGTTCATGAAATTTCGGATGGCATTCTGAAATGTCTTGGTGCACCATCCATTTGAAACCATATGTCACTTCTTAAGGTCAGGGGAACATACTCTAAAAGTGTTTTTTATTAAAAGCTGTAGGTAATTGTCTTCATTTAATATTATAGGAATAACATAAGGGCTAAGTACCAAATCATCGATTTGTTCTCATAGCAGTTTTTCTGGCGAGGTTGATATAGTATGACCTAGTAAACCTAGGTGGGTTTGCAAAATAAATATTCATAAAATAATATAAGTTTTTATTTGATTTGCGAATTTAAATATGATTATTTACTATTTTATTTGTATAGGCCTGTAACTTTGGAAAATAATACAAGTCAACAAATTTAAACTTTTTTGAAGTAAATATTTTGTGGTCCTAAATCCGAAAGTGTTAAGTTAATTAGGGTAACACGGTTAGTTTTTTTTGTTACAGGACGTCAGTGGTGGGAAAAAAAATGAGACAACATATTTTTTCAATCTAATATTTATTTAATATAAACATGTAAAACTTGTTAAATCTATGTAAAGACATTACTGAGGATTATGTGAATAAAAATATATTACATCAGATGTCATACAGCGACAAAAACTTTCACTTTTTCTTCTTGTGTTCTACGGCATCACCTCTTTTTAAAAACCAGCAGTAGTCGCCGAACATAGATGGGTTCCAGCGTCCATGATATATTGCTTCCATCGTCCTGATGTCCTGGTGAAATCTCTCTCCTTGTTCGTCGCTTACTTCACCCAAATTTTTCGGAAAAAATCCCAATGGGAATGTAGAAAATGCATTTTTAAGGACATGCAATACCCTAGTATTTTAATGGCATTTCAAGAGTTTATCTATGAGATATTTATAGTCTTCATCTTTCCTATTGCACAAAAATCCTTTCACTACACTTACAAAATACTTCCAAGCTGCCAATTCCTTTTCATTTAATTTTTCTTGAAAATGGAAATCAAAAGCTTCCTTACTTGAGGTCCAAAAAATATGCTTTCTTTTAGTTTTTCATCACTTAATTAAGGCAATATTTATTTTAGGTACTTAAACCCATTACCTTCTTTGTCCATGGCTTTGACAAAGTTTTTCATTACATAATATGTCGAGGCGGAAGAAGTACCTTTTTTGGATTAACAAGGAGTATTTTATGTTTGAAGTACGAGGTTCAGAAGAAGTTCTATGAGGCCAATTTTTCTTATTGTAATGTTTTTTATTGTCCTACTGTCCCATATATACAAAAAACAGTAATAATTTGTAAAACCCAATTGAAGTCGTAGCAATATACCTATCACTTTTAAATCAATCTATATCAACCTATCACAGTATTCCACTGATGTTGTTCATATTTAACGCGATTTAGTATGGTTACTAAGTTGTTATAGGTTTCTTTCATTATTACTGAATGGGCAAAAGCAATATATGTTTCCATTATGTAGCAAGACTGATTTTAGGCTATATTTCGACAAACCTATGAAAATACGCAACTCGGAAAGTACATGTTTCATATTAAGCTCATTCATCAAACCATCAATATCACAACAGACACATAGCGATCCTTCCAATTTTTAAAAACTTGAAAATGTTACATTTCGCTTTCGGTAAAGTGAAAGACTATTTATCTAACAGGTTCCACTGAGAAGTCTGGAACCAAGAAGTTCCGATTTTTGTTTTGGCAATCCCAGGTCATGAACTTAATCATTTAATTCATTTTCAGTTATTAAGTGAGGTTCACTGGTAGTTGTTAAAAATGTTGGGTCACCACTGATGTTCTCAGGAAGCTGTGGATCAGATCCTGGTGAAGAAGTAGAATCACTGGGAAATATGTTATCCAGGTTTAAAGGCGCAATCGGTACGGATAGTTCCTGGCTATGAGGAACTGGCCTAACTGCAGAAGGCAAATTTGGATACTAAATTTTCTCCCTTTGCTTTTTTGAAATCCTTTCTGTTTTAGTGATACAAAAGTAGCAATCTCTTACATGGTCAGTAGGTTCCACTGCAGTAAATTTACGTGATAACTCACATAGCAAACACGAGGAGCTCAACTTTTATCATGATCTCCAATTTGGCACTTAAAATAAATAGATAGACTTTTTTGAGTTTCTCGGATATAGATCTAGCTTGTGACGGATATAGATCTAGCTGTGTGTTTTGCAAAATCAACGACTAGAACTTGCCATTTTATATAAAATCGATTTAAACACTTGACGGTAATGTAAACAAGACATAAAGATACTAAACTATAGAAAACTTTAAAACTGTCCTTAAATGTTCGTAGAATACTGTTGAAATACTCCCTGTATGGTCTTGCGGTAATTCCTACATTGCCCAGTTCAAAGTCAGAGAAAAATAATTTTAATTACCCGGTGATATAAAGGGACGTGCTAGGCCATTTCTATGAAAATGTGTTTTAGTAACTACCTAAATGAAACGCCAGAGGAGCATTCTCATCAATGTTACAAAAATCATGTCGACCTGTGTAATCTACTTTATCTTCCTACAATGTGAACATAATTATATGAAACATCCTGTATACAGTATGGTAACTGGTTGGTATTACCATTCCAAGGCATTATTTTATTTCTAGCATGTATTGTGGCTAGCGGTTCTGCGTTATATGTTACAAATAACACATTTTCTCCAAATTGAATTGGGGTGTTTGTATTAAGCTATATTTGTGGTACTGGATTTTTTTAGTTTAAAGTAAGTTGTAAAAAAGTGCTTTAATTTAAAGTAAAGAATCTGCTTTTTATTACAAGGAAACAAAACGAACAAAAAATCTGGCATAAACACTTGAGGAAAAATAAGGGGACACTAAATTATTGATTTGTGAAGATTCATCTGTAAACGTTTGATTAATATCCATATTTGCTCTGGTTCATGCAAAGGTATACTACTTATTTCATTACTTACTCTGAATACTTTGGAAAGTTACACTGTTCACAACAAACATTTCAATTCTCGACAACTTTATAGAAATCATTATTGATAAGTGTTTCCATATATATGAATATATACAATTAAATGATTAACTTAGGTAAAAAATATCTAAAACCATTTCGTAAGTGTTAGTCATTAAAATTGATTATTTGATTGTTGATGTTTATTTCAAAAATCAAACAGACTACAATTTGTAAATCCAAAATATTCCAATTTAATTTAACTGATATTTCAAAATAATGGAAAATAATATAAATGACGTAATTCAGCATCATTTTAATTATTTTATTTCATTGTTTTGGCGAGTTTCAGTACGAAAAATAGATACTTAAAATAATTCCATTCTTAAATTTTATAATCAAATATAACATAAAACATTAATAAGTAAAACTTAAGTAAGTAAGTAAAAATTAAATAATAATAAATATAAAATATTTTTGCAATATAAAAATCTTGAATAATTATGGTTAAGTCCAAGGAGAAAAGTAGTATTGATTAGCTCTTAGATTTCCCTTTCTAGAACTCGTGTAAAGTTAGTTAATTTGTAGTGTTCCTATTTCATGACATAAATCTAGTTATCCTATTTTATATTAATGAGGTTGTTGTTTCTAGCAAAGATATTTGGAATTAAGTGTAAAACATATCATTATACATAAACCATTATGAAAAAGTCAACTATAAGGTAAATATTCAGGAAGTAATGGTTGCATTTCACTACTTTTAATCAAAGAAGCGTTGTTATACGAGGTGTGTAAATAAAATAGGGGAGAGCGGAGTTGGAAGTTTCGATTTTCAAATAAATTAAAATTAGGCTGTAAAAATAAAGTCTGCTACAAATCCTTATATCATATTAATCGCTGATTCAATATATCTAATCATAATTTGTTTATTATTAACTGTATTATTTTTATAAATATTTTTCTAGACAAAAAACAGAGCGGAACAACCAACCATGCTGTTTTGATTATATTTAATTCAAATAACTTAAGTTTATTGACTATAGTGACTAATTATATATGTATATATGTTTTTTGTTATTATTTGTTATTAAACTTACTTTATAAGTCTACTAATTTCAAATGTTACAAATAAAAGGAATTTATAGATTTAGAATACCCAATATTACTAAGTTTATTTTAATAATTTCTCAATCCAAATATCGTTTTATATAAAATATTCATATTAATCATAACTAACAATCATAGTTTTTTATTTTAAACGTATAGAGGTAATTGAAATCAATCAACTAAAACAAGACCTATCCTTTTTAAGAATTAACTAAATTGTAGTACAAATCAGAACAAATTATACAAGATGATTTCTGATCATTTTCAGTCTCACTTTCGCTTTCTTGTAAGACTCGTTTTTTACTTTTTCTTGTGTTCTACACCTTCTTTTATCTTTTTTTTACATTTACATTTTTTCTTCCTTTCTTTTTATTATTCTGATCTTCCTTACTACTTTGATAGAGTACACGTATTGATAGAGTGCCATTTCTTTTCATAAATCTAGTGAACCAGTCAGCTCTTTGGAATATATGACTTGACCGCACATTCGCATGCCAATTTTCGCAGTTCTTCATACAAAAGACCAAAATAAGTTGAGGGACATTTCAAAACATATTTGGCTAGTTCTTCTTTTTGTTCCGAGTGGAACCCTAGTCTGGGTTTATAATCTAGTGAACGAACCTCATTAGCTTTGAATTTTTTAATATACCGATGTAACGTCATATGACAAATCTTAAGTTCTCTCGCAACAGTCATAATCTTTCTGTCTTCATGGAGAAGAAAACCATATTTTTTGGAAGTTAAACCTCTTTTTGACTTGCGTTTGAAATTTCGCATTCTAAAATAAAATATTTATAAATTTCTAAGCACAATTAAACTTCAAATGGACTGACAGCAGAACTTTCAGACCCCTATTTCATTTTACAACATAAACATATATTCTCACAAAACTATTGAAATAAAACATAAATTACTATAGTCAAATTATTATATAAACTAGCTTTACTATGGCTAAGACAACCAACATGTATAAAAGTTCATAATTAACCGGAATAGATCAAAAAGTTTAAGGACAAAAAATTTGCTTACGTGGCAGTTTTGTAGCCACGTGTATTTAACCATTTTTTTACTGTTATGAAAACTACAAAAATGGTTGGCGCGACGGTGCAGTATCTTATTTCTTTGCGATGGAGTTCAACTGGTCGCCATCTCTTTCTTTTCCAACCCAATTTCATCGGAACAACTAACTCCGGGAACTTCCAGCCCTGCTCTCCCCGAATGACCCTGGTGGCGTATCGTTCGATCTGGCTACACTGTTGTCCCTCTGGAAGGAAGACAAGCAACTGATGCGTCTTCAATTCGATGTTGAATTCCGTAGGGTCATTTGGTTATCTATAGTATTTTTTTCGTAAACCGGATTTTGAAGTGAAATAAAATTTTCGAAAAATCGAGATAATTTAAAAACGGTTGAAGATTCAAAATCGGGGTAGTTGTGGTTTGCAAAGGCGACACATGCGAATTTGGTACTAGCTTGAGCCTAGTTACTAGAGGGCGCTTGCTACCTACTTTGTGAAGAATTAACTCGCTCAAATTTATTTACCCTATAAAGCTGGGAATATTTTGACTTCAGAATAGAGAAAAGTCATAAATTCTACGTCAAAAAGGTACCCTTGATCAATATAGATATCTCACGCCGTTTGCAAGATATTCGTGTTCGAATATTCCATTGCAAATCTTGTCGTTGGCTGAAAAATATGCAATTCACAAAGTGTACCTTGAATGTTGTTTATAAATTATTACGTCTCGATGACAACTCTCGTTGTTTTCTATCTCTTCTATTAAAACTAGGAGGAAACTAATTTCTCCAATCTTGAGTTAGTATTAAATAATTTGTAAAAAATGCCCAGACTTAATCAGTTTCCTAACCCAGATATGCTCTGCTTTATGCACAAAAAGTAAGTAAATTACAATAGTCGTGCTGCAGTTAGAAAGTATAAAGAGCTCTACCTAACTAACCAGAATCATCACAGATTGACAACATTTTCAAAGGATTTTTAATCAGTTAGGCGAAACAGGTTCGTTTTATTACAACAATCCTGATGGACGACCGAAACGTATAACGGTGGAACAAGGAGAGGACATTTTGGTTAGTATCGCGGAAAATCCTGAACTGAGCACTAGGTGCTTAGAGGCACCTACAGGAATAAGCAAATCTACCGTTTCAAAAGTTCTCCGTAAAGAAAACTTGTTTCCCTGCCGTTTTTCGCGTGTTCAATATTTATTGGCACAAGATTTGCCGGCTAGATCAGAATTTTGCCAAAATCTACTACCGAACGTATAACGTATAATGGTGGAACAAGGAGAGGACATTTTGGTTAGTATCGCGGAAAATCCTGAACTGAGCACTAGGTGCTTAGAGGCACCTACAGGAATAAGCAAATCTACCGTTTCAAAAGTTCTCCGTAAAGAAAAATTGTTTCCCTGCCGTTTTTCGCCTGTTCAATATTTATTGGCACAAGATTTGCCGGCTAGATCAGAATTTTGCCAAAATCTGCTACATAAAAAAAAGACTCCATGTTCCTGAAAAAAAATATTATTTACTGACGAGGTAACTTTTACCAGACGCGGAATTTTTAACTGGCGAAATAATCGCCAAATAATTATTATACCCTGGAAAATCCACACCTACCAAGAAAGCGACATTTCCAGTACGAATTTTCAATTAGCATTTGGTGCAGCATTACCGACAATTTTTTAATCGGTCCATTTGAGCTTACGCAAGGACCGAACGGAGATCAATATGTACAGTTTTTAGAAAATGATTTATTCGGCTTTTTGAACGGTATACCTCTAAATTTAAGACAAGACATGTGGTTTATACAAGATGGGATGCCATCGCATTTTACTGCTGCAGTGCTATATCATTCGAATAAACGTTTTCCACATCGATGGATTGGTCACTGTTTCTTGGCCATCTCGTAGCCCAGACATTAATCCGTTAGACTTTTATTTGTGGAGTCATATGGAGTCTTTAGTTACTATGATAAATTCAATACCTGAGATGCACTTTTACAAACAATTCAACAAGCAGCCAATGTTATTAGAAATGAAGAAAATATCTTCTCAAATGTAAGGCATCACTTAACAAAGAGCCTGCGAAAGTGTATTGAGGTAAACGGTGGACACTTTCAACATCTATTGAAGTAAATTTCAAAACATTGTTATTTTAAATAAAGTCCATTGTATTTTTCACATCTTAATGTTTTTTTTTCGAATTCAAGGCACACTTTGTGAATTGCAGATTTTTCAGCCATCAACAAAAGAATATTCGAAAACGAATATCTCGTAAACGGCGTGAGATATCGATATTGACCAAAGGTACCTATTTAACGTGGGAATTATGACTCTTCTCTGTTTGGACGGTAAAATATTCCCAGCATTATAAAATATACAAATATGAGTGAGTTAATTCCTCACAAAGTAGGTAGCAAGGGCCCTCTAGAAACTAGGCTTAAACTATCAAATTCGGATTTGTCACCTTTGAAAACCCAAGTACCTCGATTTTGAATCTGATATCTTCAACCGTCCTTAAATTATCTCAATTTTTCGAAAACTTTGTTTCACTTACAGCATTTTGTATCATTTTAATAACTAACATTTGCCAATACATTTATTGGCTCAATCCCATATTTATATATATATATATATATATATATATATATATATATATATATATATATATATATATATATATATATATATATATTCCATATCAATGCTTCTGGGAGGGTTACCCCTGGCGGACAGGTCAGGGCAGAGGTCTCAGACTAACATGATCCAAAATCTGCCAACCCGCATTGGACCAGATTACGGTCCATACCTTCAGCATGGTATTTCAATATGTTGAAATATGACAGTACAACCTCAAACACTACGTTTAATATACGGATTATGAAAATGGAGACCCGACTGCAAGAACTGTTAATCGAACTTGACAACATACATTGGGATATTGTTGGACTCTGTGAAACACGAAGAAAGGGAGAAGAGTTAATCAAACTAGAACCAACTGGTCACGTACTCTACATTCGAGGTATGGAGAATGGACGATGTGGTGGAATTGGATTCCTCATCATTCGAAAGCTGAAAGACAGTGTAGTTAAATATGAATGTATATCTGACCGATTAGCCGAATGCGTCATTCAGTTGAATAAAAAGTTTAAGCTTCAAATCGTCCAAGCTTATGCACCAACTATAAGCCATAGAGAGGAGGCAATTGAGGCATTTTATGATGACGTGGCCCTACTTTTAGACAAAGAGAGGTGTAGGTATAAAATCCTGATGGGTGATTTTAATGCCAGAATCGGAAAAGCAAGAACTGGTGAAAATGCAACTGGCCTATATGGAAATGGTGAGCGGGACAATAGAGGTGACAGGCTGGTTGACTTTGCTGAAGGACAATAATTCTATATTATTAATTCGTTTTATAAGAAGAAGATCAACAGGGACAATAATTCTATATTATTAATTCGTTTTATAAGAAGAAGATCAACAGAAAATGAACATGGAAAAGTCCGTCTGTACTCACCAGTGAAATTGATTCCATCATGTCAAACGATAAAGCAATATTTTGTAATTGTACTGTCCTTAACCATTTTAATGTGGGAAGTGACCACCGAAGATTAGGATAAACTGCCGAAAAGAACGTGAAAAAATGATAAGATCAAAAGGTAGCAAAGTGGATTCTGGGAAGCTACTGGAGAGGGGCAGATATTTTGAAATTACTTTGTCGAACCGCTTTGCTATGTTACAAGACCCAGAGGAGATGGAAATTACAGACCAATATAAAGAAATCGCCAACAATGTGCTTGAAACGGCGGCTTCAATAGCGCCTGAAGATTACCAAAGCTAAGCAGAAGCTGAGAAGAAAAAGGACACAAATGTTTTCTTTAATGCGTGAGGATGGTACAATATGCAAGAAACGAACGGAAATGTTATAGGTTGTCCGAAGATTTTATTCAAAGTTATATGAGGACCAGAATCAGATAAGAACAGCAATGCCTACTGAAGAACAAATGCCGGATATCCTGGTGGAGGAAGTTACAAAGGCTATAGACTCGATGAAAAATGGCAAGGCTCCAGGAGAGGATAGTATAACGGTGGAGATGTTAAAAGTTGGTGGTCGGACCTTACATAAAACACTGGCAAGGTTATACACAAAATGTCTCAAACAACAAGAAGTACCCAGCTTATGGAAAAATGCACACAACTGATTCTTTTACATAAGAAAGGAGCACGGGAAGATTTAAAGAACTACCGCCCAATAAGCCTCCTATCAGTGGTGTACAAAGTTTTCACCAAGATAATATCCAAAAGAATACTAAGAAAACTTAATGACGCACAACCAAGGGAGCAAGCGGGATTCAGAAGAACACTTAGAAAAACACAACGAATACACTATGCCACTCTACTTGGCATTTATCGATTATGAAAAAGCATTTGATTCAATCTAAAAGCGGGCCATAATGGATGCATTGCTTAATCAAGGTGTAGAGAAAGCCTATGTAAACCTACTAGCATCGATATATGATGAAGCTACAGCGAGAGCCCACCTTGACGATCTTGAGGTGGGAATAAATGTAGAGCGGGGCGTACGGCAGGGGGATGCAATATCGCCTCTTCTTTTCTCAGCCTGCCTGGAAGAAGTGTTCCGTAAGCTGGATTGGGAACAAGATGGAATAAGGATTAATGATGCGTACTTAAATCATCTGAGATTCGCAGATGATATCGTTCTTCTTTCACAAGACCCAGATGAGCTGCAAAGACACGTACAAGAATTGCAAGGGGCTGGGGAAACATTTGGCCTGAAAATAAACCAGAAGAATAGTCAGATCATGATCAATAAATTTGCTGAGGGCAAAAGGATTTCTATTTTAGGAACGGATCTGGAAGTTGTGGATCACTATATATATATATCTTGGGCAAAGGGTTTCAATGGAAGGGGACACCGTCTGGGAGGCGGAACGACGCGTTAAATGTGGCTGGCAGGCATTTGGCAGGCTCAACATGGTGTTTAAGAGCAAACTACCACTTTGTCTGAAAAGGAAAGTTTTTGATCAGTGTGTCCTGTCCGCTATGACATACGAAAGTGAGACCTGGATACTCACATCACAGTCAGTTCAAAAACTTCGAGTAGCACAGAGGGGAATGGAAAGATGTATGCTTGGCATTACTAGATGGGATAGAAAGACCTGCACATGGATCAGAAAACAAACAAAAGTGAATGACATCATTGGAAGAATAAAGCAATTGAATTGGAAGTGGGCAGGCCATGTAGCGAGGCGATGGGACGAAAGATGGACTAGGGCGGTCCTGGACTGGATACCGCTTGATCGCAAACGTCCACGGAGAAGAACGAAAACACGATGGAATGATGATATTATTAAGTATATTGGACCCGAATGGCAGAGGAAAGCTCAAGACCGCGAGTGTTGGAAGCATGCTGAAGAGGCCTTCATCCTGCAGTGAATTTATATGGGTTGATGATGATGATGATGATGATGATGATGATGATATATATATATATATATATATATATATATATATATATATATGTATATATATATATATATATATATATATATATATATATATATATATACATATATATATATATATATATATATATATATATATATATATATATATATATATATATATATATATATATATATATATATATATATATAGAAGTCTTTAGAAGTTTTATGTTATATTGTGTTTCGTTTTTGGCTTTAACATGGGTGGCGTGAACATATCTGCTACTGGGGTTGTTTAAAATGTCTGCCTGTCTTTTTTGCTCAAGAGTAATGTTTATGTTGTTATCAGAATCTTGGAACCAATCAACTCGCTCCTTTTCTTTCAAACCCAGACCGCTTTCGCGAATTTAAGAGACAGCTTCCGTGAATTTAAGAGACAGCTTCCGTGAATTTGTACTGATATGAATTAGGGTTTTTCTCCCATTTTAGTCAAGAGTGGGCAAAATTCTGCTGGACATTATGACACCATTACACAATTGCATCAGCATTAGTTGGTTTATTGATATTTAGTGGTTTAAACCACCGAAACAAAACGTTCTTAGAAATTTTTTCGAGTAAGCCACATATATAATTGTATATGCTACATTTGTTATTGAGTGCTTTCTCAATACTGAGTGCCATATCATGAACCAGATTATCATAAGAACTTTTTGCGCTCTCGCACTTGGTGAATATTTAGAAAATTCTCGTCCAAAATTTTATATGTAACAGTATCAATAAATAACAATTGCCCAATTTTTTGCTTTTTGCTTCCTTTTTCAATTGGTCAAATGATTCTATGTTAGCAACAATAATTTGTGAACCACTTTCGTATATGTGTAATTTCGACCTCTAGACTTTAGATGAATTGAAAATCATTTTTGTATTCTTGTATTTTATGTCTAAGAGAGACGAGGGTAGAGTAAAGAATCAGATACTTTTAAAAGGAAATATTGTTTTATTGATCGCAAATCGTGTTATTTTTCAACGTAGTCTCTTTTTTAGTTCGATACAGTTCGTCCAACGATTGTCCACCTTTTTTATGCCTCCCGAAAAGTATTTGACGAACTAAATTGAAATAGTCTTCTGTTTCAGCGAGAATATCTTCATTTAATATGAATTGCGTGATGTTTTTTTACGCAAAAAGTAGTTTAAGCAACACAGGAAATTCGCTTTTTTCCATGATTAATTTACACTTAATTATTCTTATTAAATTTGCACTGATCTGCAACAAAACTAAATAAATATTGGTTTGAAATTTAGGAAGCATTATTAGAAACAAGCTATCTGTCAGAAATACAATAAACTTTACAATCGTAGCGCCATCTATCAGAAACGAATCTGACTTTTCACCATATCTTCGTATTATTGTTAGAACTGCATTAGTAACATTTTATTTATTCAACTAAATATATTTAATTTTCTTTTAATATTTCAATAAATCACTTTAATAAATAACAATTAATAATCAGTCATAAAAATATTCCATTTTATAATACACTTATAAATTAATTGATTTATATTCATGTATAAAATGTGAGTATGAAGGAAATGTGTGTATTCTCTCTCAATTAGTGGAGTTAAATGCCAGTCCTTTAATCGAATGTGACCATGTTCACGAATAGCCAGAATGCCGAGGTTTAATTTTGACAGCAGAGACAATGTCTGCAATGCGCTTTTCCTAAAACCGACGATTTATGGCCCAAAATCAATGGAAATTGAACTGAATGGAACAACGCTACTGTTTATTGATAGGTCGATTGCCAATACTTATAATAAAACAACATTTATTGCTGTTTTATTTCATTCTTTCTCGGATTTATTGGAGAATATTTTTAAATCATATGACATAATTGGGAAAGGTTTGTTTTGTATAAAATGAATTAAAAATAACCCGATATTCATTCAATGTTGATAAATTTGTTACTTTTGATAAATTACTTTTTTCAATATATATTTTTTCAATATATATTTTTCAATATAAATTTTCCATAATTAATTTTGTAATTGTCAGTATTTTTGCATCACATGTAAATATATCTTTTAGTTTGGTCAATTCTTTTATTGGTCATCTTTTGTCAGTCTTTTATTGGAAGTTTGAATGAAAATATTGATGTGGATCTTGTTGGGCGTGGCCCTAGTAGTCCCACCCTGGAAAACAATTGCTGCTACAAAACCAGATGCGAGGTGGGTAAATAAAGTAACGGCACTGACTTCTTACAATTTTTTTAATGAAATAGAAGAACAATATTACATTGTTACTTCGCCGATTTTTTTCATCACTTCTTCCAGTTGAATGAGGTCATTCACTGCCAGGTTCATATTTAATTCATTTTTTGGCTTTCTGGAAATGCCTTAAACCACCTAAAATCCTTTGCCCTTGACACAAGACTACTTTCAATGGCCTGTTGAAATGTCCCTTCCAGAGGGGAAGTCAACAGTGTTGCCAGATTGAACGGCCTACTATCTGCCTTTATTTGTTAGTCCCCCTCGTATATATTAGATTGGGTTGACTCAATATAACAATCCGGTTGGAGATGAAGGTTAAAGGAAGTCAAGGCTCGCTAACGGGGTGTTACACAGGAAGAAGAAGAAGAAAAAGATGTGGTTTGTAACAGTGTTGCAGAAGATTTAAACATTTTGTTAAAGATACTATTATGGTTTATGGACTGGAGATGCCCTTGCAACCAAGTTTTTCAAAGGTGAGATTGGCAATGCATTTCAATTGGAAGAACCATGATGTTGCAAAATGATAACGAATGTATTGTCGTTGGAATTGGAGCAATCGATTAAAAGGGATAGTATGCGATTTGGACACTGATACCACTCAACAGGGACGCCAAAATAATTTATTTCTTACAAATCAAATTTTCGCAATGTATTCGTTTCTTAAATGTAGATTAAATTTGGTAGGACTGCTTTTTTAGAAATGTTTGGTGGGAAATTTAAAAGAATAATCTATAAACTATCCAAGAATTCAAGAACAATGCCCATAATACAATACAAATATTGTCAACGTTGAATGATATTAATTATTAAATGAGTTTCGTCAACTAGTTAGTAGAATTATTTTTAAACAAAGAGTTTGAGAAACTGCTTTGAGAAATTTGGTATATTCTTTCTTTAGAGTTATACCCATAATTTACATTTACAACTTATTTATACCTCTTAGAATTTCATGTGTATAAGACGGACGTTGTAATTCGAAACTAAAATTCTCAATTTTTTTATTTACTCATTATATATTGATAGATTTATGTCACTTTCTATCTTTCTATCTTTTGTCAAATATTCAAATTAAACAAACCGCAACATTATTAGACATTTTATCAGAATAAAACATCATTTAAAACAACTCAACAAAGTGTAAAGAGAAGGCATCAGTGTGTCATGTCAAGTTTCAGGTGAAAATAAAATTGGACGTGTAATCATTTGCAGTTCACTTTAGTTCAGGTTAGGCAGATATATTTTGCTGCAACAAATGTAGATGAAAGTGTATTCTATACAGCAATCCACATAAGAAAAAACAATGGTTAACCAATCAATAATCAATTCGACCACCTTTACCTATTCCAAAAATAGAACTTTACATTTCCTAAGAAAAGTTTTACGTTTTTGATTATTCAGTAGGTTTTCCAGAAAAGTGCATAGATATAATGATAATATATGATACTCAGTTATTCCATTGGTATTGCAAAATTGTTCATCATTTGATGACCATGCTAAATTACAATAAATTTTCAAAAATACCCTCAAGTTAAGGAAAATACTACCATGGATATAATTTTGAAACAGTACTACTGAATATCTTCTTAGTTATAGTTATATCTTTTTAATTATTGCTGTGATTACCTTCGACTAAAATGCATGATGCTCTATTTGGGTTAAAAGGAGCATTATCCATTTTATTACGCTCCATGGGTGTCGCGTTTGTTAACAGTCAACCAAACACGTTTTATAATAGTAGATAAAATATGGATTTTCCATTACACGCCACAGCCGTCACAGCAGTCCAAATAGTAGATGGTAGTGGTGTTCTATGACTTTATATCATAATCAATTTTAAAATAATTTCGATGTAAGGAAAATCCTATTATAGATATAATTTCGACAAAAATCTCAAACTACTGAATATCTTCTAGTTACATCTGCTTTTTGTTTTGATTACACTTCTATAGCTGGGGAATATATCGGCTTTTTAAATTTTATAAAATAACTAGGTTAACTTGTACGTTTATTTTGAGTTTTACTTTGATTAAAATTGATGATGTTCTTTTTGGGATAAAATGAGCATTACCATTTTATTCCGCCCCATGGGTGTCGCGTTTGTTAACAGTCGACCTAACATGTTTTGTAATATTTGGTAGTTGAAATATGGATTTTCCATTACACGCCACAGACGTGCAGTAGTCCAAACTCTGGGTGGCAGTGGTGTTCTATGATTTTATATCACAATCAATTTCAAAAGAACCTGAATGTAAGGGCAATTGTATCATTTATATACTTTCGAAGAAAATCTCAAATTACTGAATATCTTCTAGTTCTATCTGTTTTTTTTTTGTTATGATTACTCCGCTACAGCTAGGGAATGTATCAGCTTTTCAGGTTTTAGACAATAACTTAATTAACTTTTACGACTGTTTTAAGCCTTATTTCGACTAAAATGGATCATACTCTTTTTGGGATAAAAGGATTATTATCAATTTTATTACGCCCCATGGGTCTCGCGTTTGTTGACAGACGACCAAACGTGTTTTATAATAGTAGTTGAAATATGGATTTTCTATTACATGTCACAGACGTCGCAACTGTCCAAACAGTGGGTGACAGCATGTGAAAGTCCTCGAATGAAAGTGAAAACGGTTCCATGTAGAAAAAGTCAAGGCTATGATTTCTTTATACCTATAAAGTAAAAATTGAAACTTTACCGCAAAAGAGACATATACCCCGATGCGGTGGATTTGAAATAAGTCACTTTGAAATAGGACAATTGAAATAGGACACTCGAAACTATTGCATCCAACAGCAGAAATGCATCAAATGTGGTGGTCTACATAGTAGCAAAAACTGTGCAATAAGCGAAACAAAAGATCCTCGGTGAGCAACCTGCGGTGAAAATCACCCAGCTAATTATAAGGGTTGTATTCCCACTCCTACACCTAAAATTCAACAGAGACAAGAACAAAATAATACCTATATTACTGATAATAAAGTGATAGAAGCTACTTCAATCGCTTCAGTCACTAATGGATTCAAATCGTCTAATAGCAACTTTAATGTTGCAGCTGGAAACCTTAATCAGTCCGAAGATAGTATTAACAGACTATCGAAATTAGTCGAGCAAACGTTCATGCACTTAAAAATAGCCCTTTGGAATACTAATAACCTAGCTAATCATGGCCCCGAAATATCAGTCTTTTTTAGAGAACATAATATTGACGTGATGTTGATCTCTGAATCGCATTATACTAACATAAGCTCTCTAAAAATTCAAAAATATGTAATATATAATACCTAACATCCGGATTATACAGGCCATAGTGGCAATACAATAATACTTTAAAAAACAATTAACCATCATGAAGCTTCGTGAAGGAGAAATTCCAGACATTACATATTCAGTGAACTAATGTAACCGAAGATAAGCGAGGTCCAATAAGTTTATCTTCACTTTATTGTCCACCACGTCACAATTTGAAAGAAGAGCATTATGCTAAGTGATTTGATATTAGGCTGTAGATTCCTGGCTGGTGGTGATTACACTTCAGGTGGGGACCAAGATTAATTGGCTGAATAACTGATAGATTGAACTACTAAAGGTTGAGAGCTTATATATCGACAAAAATAATCTAAATACTTTGTCTGTAATAATCTAAATACTGTTCTTCGGATCATTCTCTCACAATAGTAGCAGTCAGTTCGAACATAATCAATGTACAAAAACCAGCCGTACTTACTAATAAAAAAAACAAACTAGGGGTTTTTAAACACTTGCTTGATAAAAGAATACATACTGATATTCTACTAAAATTTCCTGAAAATAGGCTGTAGAAGATCTAACTATTACAATACAACATCTATAGAAAATCTAACTATTACAATACAACAAGCCGCCTGGAAAGTAACCCCTGAAATGAGTAGTCAAGTTCAGAATCAGAATTGCTTTGTAATAGTAAAACATCTGTAATAACAAGACAAGAGTCTTAATAGAGACAAGACTTAACCGAGCAGTGAAAGAGTTGAAATAATTACTCAGTAAAGAAAATAATGAGGCAATTAAAAATTAACTTGAAGGTCTTAGTCCCACTGAAGCTACTGATTATTCTTTGTGGAACGCAACAATGACAATTAATAAAACACAAGGGGGTATACCACCAATCCGAAAACATAATGAAACTTGAGCGAGAACATATACTGATAAGGCTGAAACTTTTGCATACACCTAGCCAATGATTTCAGCCATTTCCAATGAAAACTTTACGAAAAGAAATAACTTCATACCTTGAAATACGATTCCAAATGGCAATTCCCATTAAAGCCATACAAATTAGTGAAGTTAAGGCTATGATTCATATAAACCTCAACCTAAAGAAAAGCCCTTACAAGTCCAATATTTGATCTTATAACTGGGCAAGTCGTAAAACAATTACTGTAGTCGTTAAACAATTACTGTAGCAGTTGCCCTTACATAAATTTATAATGCAATACTTAGAGTTGGTCATTATCCGTCACAGTGGAAAGCAGGACAAATCATATTGATTCCAAAACCTGGTAAACCGCCGGAGGAAGCATCATCATATAGACTTTACACTTTTGCTAAAAATTATTAATTAGAATTATAGAAAATTACACTTTTGCCTATCTTGTGAAATTTTTTTTCGGATTTCGCGAAAGACACACGAACAATCAAACAAGTACACAGGTTAGTGAAAATTATTAATAACGCTTTTGAAGATATGAAGTAATGCTCGGCTGCATTCTTGGATGTTACCCAAGCCTGCGATAGAGTATTGCACCCACACTATACAAACTTAAATCCAAATATTCTACACCATACTATCAGGTATTGTTATTATACTTGACGACCAACCTATCAACCTTTGACCTGTGTACTAAGTTATATCTCGATAAGAGAAACCAAATTCCGAAATTTGCCCTAGCTATTTGACATATCTAAGAAGTGAATGAAAACCTAGTGGAGAGGAAGGGATCAAGGTGGTAAAGTAAGCGAAGGATATATGAAATTATGGGAATTTAAGCCTTAAAACGACTACAAAATTCGACCTAATGTACATGCTATGTGATCATTTCACTTACTCCTTTATTAAATATAATGACTATTTTTTCCGAATTCCCATTGAAGTGGCATTTTTTTGACTTGTCATTAAATGCATAGAATACCTTGACACATATGAGACATCAACGCAAAATACGATTTACACAAAGTCAAACAAACACTGTAGGATTGCGACAATACCTGATGCCAGTTTGAAGGGATATGTGTAAAAATTCAGGAACATAATAATTATTATTATTTTTATGCAGTTATGTTATTACCTTCAAACTTATAAGATATTTTGTTTAACAGTTTTATATTTTTAAAAGTTGTATTCTGATAAAGAAATCTAATAAACGTTAAAATAAATATAAATGAACTTTTGGTTATACTTTTTTTCTCCCTTTGGTATAGTTTATGAAATCCTTAGAGTACATATTGCTTTAAAGTTTTAAGCTCTTCTGCAAAAAATCGTGAAACATTTCGCAAACGGTTTTCAAAAAGTGCATTTTTCTACTGGGACAATTAAAGTACCTTAAACTTTATGGGGAACTGCGATGATAAACGTGAAAAACTGTTTCAATTATTTTAAAGTAATTTGAATAAGTTTGGTTTCAGGCATTAATAAAATCTTTTTTAATTAAATCGTTTTGTTTGCGTTTATTTATATTTCTTGGGCATATTATATGTGTATTTGGAATATATTGTAAATGATGTAAATTGAGGCAACACTCATTGTGTTGCGGCAACACAAATTGTTCATTAAAAACATAGTTTTATAAGATTACGAATTTAATTTAGTTGTACGTTTTCTACTAAAATGATTACATTAAGCTTTGAGTAATCGATTGGAAATTACCCCAGCGCTGTTTAATTAACTAATATTTAAATGATAACTGGTGAGTTTTCCAAGTGATTGTCAATACCAAATTTTACAGTTCATTAAGGAGTTCAATGAAAACCAATATAATATATATATATATATATATATATATATATATATATATATATATATATATATATATATATATATATATATATATATATATATATATATATATATATATATATATATATATACGGTGTTAGATTTCTTAGGACTGTGTCAATGAGACAACAGTATCTAAGAGTCGTAGACCCAACTGCTTGGTTCCGCAGTCTCATGTGGAACACATAACTATTTTATTTCTATTTTATTAGCCTGGTTTTTAAGTTAGCCTTTTCGGCCCTTACTTATATTGCATGAGATTGACCAAGAATGGGTTTCTAATTAATTTTGAGGGTCTCTAGTTGACCCAGGGGAACACATAACTTGCGTGTCCGCCTAATTAAGCATTTTGTTAGTTCCTTGACTGAGGACAAGTCCCACCCATCTTTTCAATTGGAGGGCAGTTAGAGATAAATTGAATAGTTTAATAACAGTATCTGAGATACTATGTTTGGCAGTCAGAGAGTACGGACGTGTTTCGGGAGCTCTCTCGATAGTCGATCATAGGTAGTAGGGGTAATAGTGGCGTGACGTGACGTCACCAAAAACCGTTAAAAACCATTAAACGACCGTTTTGTACAAATAGTCGCGGAAAGTTGCGTTTTTTGCGTCCGCGATTTCGGAAAAGCGGTCGAATTTCGGGAAAAATTATGGAAAGTGCCGACGAGGACAATATTAGCGTTATCGTGTCGGAGGACTCTCTGAGCCCCGGTAATATATGCCTGAGCGTATAAATCAGCTATTACGCGAAAGAAACGAAGATATTGCCCTAATACGGCAGCTCGAGCAAAAGCTAAGCGATGCCGTGGCCAAAATCGCGTCACTAACGGAGGCCTGTGAAAAACGCTCCGATGAGCGTATTGAAGGGCATCTCCAGGCCGCTAACCAGGATGAAGAAATCGAGGAAGCCTCCATGGATGAAGAACAGGCTGCCCCCAAGACGAGTGAAGAGAAGCAGACGGCTTCAGGAAAAAAGAACAAGAAGTCGAAGTCGCGACGCCGTAACACCCTTGCGCGCACGAATGAGGGCGGTTCCACCCGCGATTCGGAAATATGCGACGGAGGCCATTCATCGGCCTCCGAGTCTGAGTTTCAGACGATTGCGTCTAAACGCAAACGTCGAAACACTCCGCCGCCCGTTGACGATGAGAACTTTCCAGTTCTGTCTGACAAACGGGCGGTGGTTCCCCCGTCTCTTTCTCAGGGAGCCTCGACATCATCCGTCCAGGGTCCCCAGATAGCCCAACCCAAGGCCAACCAGAAACCGACAAATTCTGCCGGTAAATCTGGTTTTTCGGCCAAAGACAAAAAGGCTCTTGATATCGTACTTCACGATAAATCGGCCTATCTCGAAGTAGTCCGCATCTTAAAATCCCACAATATCGATTTCGGTCATACGACCACCAAACCAGATGGGTTAATGTTTCATCCCAAATCTCCTGATGCGTTTCGAGCGATCACAAAATTGCTCGATGAACGCAAGTACCCCTTTCATACTTTCTTAAGTCCCAGTGAAAGAAATATCAGGGTATTGATTTGTGGTCTCGCCGAATCAATATCCGATAATGAAATTAAATCAGAATTGACCGAGTTGGGCTATCATCCCACCCGAGTTGATCGATTTAAAAGAAAGGACAAAAGTCCAATGGCCATGGTTTCATTTACAATCCCCAATTCCGAAACTAATATTTTCAACCTTAAATATTTCCTTCACCAAAATATAAAGGTGAAATCCCAAAAATCTAGTGGCGAAGTTGGGCAGTGCTTCAACTGCCAACTTTATGGTCACACTGCACGAAAGTGCAGAGCACCTCCTAGGTGCATGAAGTGCGGCGAGGCTCATGCAGCTAAAGACTGCAAAAAGCTCCGCACTATCCCGGGCTTTTGCTGTAATTGTGGCGGTGATCACAATGGCAATTACAAAAAATGCCCAAAACGCCCCATTAGAGGTGTTGTGAAGGCTTCTTCCTCACAACACCCACAAAAGGCTAATCCTCAGCCAAAAAATTCAAAATCCGCGAAAACCATCCCAACCCCCACATCCACCTTCGTGTGGGGGTCTCAGCGCAATCAGCGCAGTGCTCCGGCACAAATTGACCCGGCCCAATTTGACCCGAAAGCTGTCTGTTCACAGCTGATGGGTCAAATCGTAAAGAATTTCATGGGTCTATTCCAAGCCCAATTCTCACAATATTTCTAAAATTTCAATGGCTGTTAAACCAGCTTCCCTCAAAATAATCTCCTGGAATGCTAACTCAGTGCGTGACAAGAAGGAGGAACTTGTTCACGTACTGACAGAGCATAACATCGACGTCGCTCTTATACAGGAGACTTTCTTAAAACCCTCCATCCGATTCAGCGTTCCGAATTACCACGTAGTTCGGGACGATAGAATCAACGGCCGTGGTGGCGGCACGTTGATTCTCATCAAAAGCAATCTCCGGCATACAAAACTTCTTAAACCAGATCTTGCCAATCTGGAAATAACTTCCATTTCTGTCGAGCTAGCAGACCGACCTTTAATCCTCCATTCCGTGTATCAGCTAGGCAACGTATCTCCGTTGCGGGCTGATTACACTGCCCTGTTTCGAAGTGACGTGTTTCGCTGGCGGCGACTTCAATGCCCATAACACGCTCTGGGGTTGTCGCAACACGAATTCTCGTGGCGCGACCCTCGGACGGTTATGTTTCTCGCTCGGGTGTATCGTCAATTATCCTGACGAACCCACCCATTATGACTATCCGGGTCACGCCGGATCAGTCATAGACCTCTTCATCACGAAGGGTGTCCCAAGAGCGAATGCCACGTCGGTTCTGCACGAGCTCGACTCAGACCACCGTCCCGTTCTTTTCGAACTGGGAGATGCCCGACTCTTAGGTGCGCCGTTCAAGCCGTCACATTTCGTGACGGATTGGAGGGTTTTCCAATCCGCACTTCATTCTACCAATCCAATAGCCCGGGTTGCTGACCCGGAGCAGCTCGATCTTGCTGTCGGTAAACTGACAGAGGATATCCTGAAGGCTTTCAGCCTAGCCATGAAGCCTCGACCGTCTGATCA
The DNA here is from genome assembly GCA_031761425.1 of Cosmopolites sordidus. NCBI lineage: Eukaryota > Metazoa > Arthropoda > Insecta > Coleoptera > Curculionidae > Cosmopolites > Cosmopolites sordidus. The sequence goes on from JARFXV010000076.1 coordinate 342,288, forward strand.
GCAGCGGCTAACTTCCGATCTCCCGACTGACCTGAAAAATCTTCTCCGGGCGAAAAATCGCCTGGTGAAGAAGGCCAGGACTACCCCCTCTCGAGAGGATAGAAGTTGGGCAAATCGGGCGATCAGAGAAGTCAAAGAGAAGATGAAGTCATACAGAAACGAGAAGTGGGATAACCTGCTTCTCTCTGTTGACACGTCGAATCTGAGGCAGATCTGGCGTCTGATAAGATCGTTGACGGGGGGGTCCCCCGCAGGGACATTCCGCCGTTAAGGTCGGATGATGGCAATCATGCCGTCTCCGATTCGGAGAAGGCCGAGCTGCTGGCGGAGTTTTTTAGACTCCAAATGACGAGTTCGAGGCTGCCCGAGGCTCAGGAAGATCGATATTGGGCGGTCTCCGATGTTGTTCAAACACGGATGACCGAAAGCCCACGTTTCGACTTCCTGTGGGACTACCTCGTATCTCCAAAGTCAGTCACGGCTATTATTCGAAGTTTTTCACCCCGTAAAGCCCCCGGAAGCGATGGCATCACAGTATGCCTGCTCCAAAAATTGCCAAGTAAGCAAGTCGCAGAAATATTGTGAACTCCATTCTGCGACTCCAATACTTCCCCAAATCATGGAAGCACGCTTTTATAGCTGTGATTCCCAAGAAGCCGAACTCCAGTTCGGCTTCGGATTATAGACCCATCAGTCTCATAAATACCCTTTCAAAAATAGCCGAAAAAGTCATTCTCTCTGCAGTGAATGACTTTACCGACAGCAATGGTATCATACCAAACGAGCAGTTTGGGTTCAGACGAGGACATTCGTCCTTGCAACAGATATCCAGATTAGCTGGCGAAATCAATCAGGCTTTCAGGTCGAGCAAGCGTCTCGGCGCTGTCTTTTTAGACCTTTCCAAAGCCTTCGATAAAGTATGGCACGAGGGACTTATTTTTAAGTTACTCGAATTAGGTTTCCCGGGGGACCTAACCATGCTAATAAATTCTTTCCTGAAAGGTAGATCCTTTCAAGTTAAAATTATATCAACCCTCTCCACGAGCAAACCTATTGAGTCGGGAGTCCCGCAAGGTTCTCCCCTGTCACCGGCCTTGTTTAACATCTACTTGGCCAAATTCCCTCATTTACGTGACGTCAGTGTTTCATTCTTTGCGGATCACACTGCTTTCTTTTCAACGTCACGTTCCACCTCGGTTATTCATAACCGACTGCAGCGGCAGCTTAACGCTGCCGTTGCCTGGCTTAAATTCTGGCGCCTGCAGGTCAATCCTAAAAAGACCCAGGCGATCATTTTCTCTAGAAATCGCTTTCCAAGTGAAGCCAGATTGCTGGTTGACAAAGTGCCAATCCCGTGGCTGCAAAAAGCTACGTATCTAGGTCTCCATTTTGACCGCTCTCTCAAATGGTCTAGTCAAATCCAGCTTACAATTAGCAAGGGCCACGGAATCCTCAAACTTCTGTGCCCCTTGATCTGTCGTTCTAGTAAACTTTCCCTGAAAGTTAAAATTCTTTTCTATAAAGTTATGATAAGATCCGTATACTTATACGGTTTTATTACCTACTATCGTTTTTTGGCGCCTACGGCGGCTAAAAAACTTCGAAGATTCCAGAACAAAATCTTGCGTATGGCACTAAATGCACCTTGGTATGTTCGGAATAACCAGATCACGAAAGAGACCGGTGTTCCTCCGGTCTCCGAATTTCATTCCCAAATCTACGCTAAATTCGTCCAAGCGGCGAAATTTAGCGAAAACCCGCTAGTCCGGTCTATACCGGACAATTTACCCGGATTTCCCGGGTAATCTAGCGCAATGCCCCAAAATCCCATACGCAAGCATAACGGTATCGAACATTCGATACCCGGCTTGAATAAGACCGCGTCGACGACTTATAATCCTGTCCGTGGTTTGGCAGTCGAAAGATCACTCTCGATCGATCGGCTGTTCAGACAGAACACCTGTCATTCTCTGACGGGGAAAAAGCAAAATCTTTCATTTTCTTTTTTCTTTCGTATTAACCTCTGAAGTTCGCCAGGACTTCATCTAAAAACACTATTCTTTCTTCTGTTACTATCTATGCCAACTTGCTAGGCAACCTCCTGGGTCAAATAGAGACCCCCTTAAAATTAGTGCCCATATAGGCTCAAAGCCGACTAGAAACGGGTAGGAGCCTGCGGGCTAACCCAACAACCTGGCCAAATAAGTCGAAGTCGAACAGTATCTGAGAGTCAAAACCAATATATATATATATATATATATATATATATATATATATATATATATATATATATATATATATATATATATATATATACGGTGTTAGATTTCTTAGGACTGTGTCCAATGAGATAACAGTATCTGTTGCTCGTTGAGTAGCACTGGGCACCGCAAATTTGCGTAATAAAGCTGGAAAATTTCCAAACGTTCTTCTAACGTGAAACGAACCATAACAACGGAAACAACTGACAAGACATATTAAAAATCGGCAAACAAATTTAGGCGTCATGAGCTGTCAAAGTTCCATCATCTCTAATGGTAGACCCTTTATATTACAAAACATTAAAATAATAAATATTTTGCTTCCGATATTTTGATCATAACAACAAACACACTAATCTGTAATAACTTAACAATATATTTTTGTTACAGTAAATAATAAATAATAAATTAATATTTAATACTGTATTACTTTTAATTATTGAATAATATTACTAACAATTCATTTTTTATTTTTAATTATCGCCTTCGCACAAATTATTTGATTTAGATAAATCAAACCTACATAATCCATAATTTATCCTATATCATAATGTAAATTTGATCTTTCATCCAAATGTATATAAATAAATATTAATATTAAACTATTCAGTTTATCTCTAACTGCTCCCCAATTGAAAAGATGGGTGGGACTCGTCCTCAGTCAAGGAACTAACAAAATGCTTAATTAGGCGGACACGCAAGTTGTGTGTTCCACATGAGACTGCGGAACCAAGCAGTTGGGTCTACGACTCTCAGATACTGTTGTCTCATTGGACACAGTCCTAAGAAATCTAACACCGTATGTATATATATATATATATATATATATATATATATATATATATATATATATATATATATATATATATATTATATATATATATATATATATATATATATATATATATATATATATATATATATATATATATATATATATATATATATATATATATATATATATATATATATGGCACATGTTTCGTCAACAATAGGGAGACCTTATCCACAGTTAACGACCCATACCTTCGCCAACTTTCCATCGGATGGCGTATATATACAGTGTTAGATTTCTTTGGACTGCGTTCAGTGAAAAAACAGTAGCTAAGTGCTATACACCTAAATACCGGATTCCATAATCTCATATGGAACACACAACAACCTGCATCTCCGCCTAAAGGTTGTCGGTTGTTGGAAAGAAAGTTGGCGAAGGTATGGGTTGTTGACTGTGGATAGGGTCTCCCTATTCTTGACATGAGATCATATGTCGATACCATGAAGAGTCTGAACATCAAGAGGCGAATATGTGTCCTCCAAGTGAATATATATATATATATATATATATATATATATATATATATATATATATATATATATATATATATATATATATATATATATATATATATATATATTATATTATAACATCAGCGCAATGCTTGCAAATTATCGAAATTTATTATCAAAATCAGTGTTTTATGGGCCAAACTTATAGATAACTATGACTATGACTATGACTATAACTATGACTATATGACTAGAATTATATGAATTAGAATTAGAAAACTCAACTCACTCAAAGTTCTAGACATTTCAAACAAAATTATGCATGTGGCTCTCAATGCACATTAGTTCTTTTGTATTAACGGTTTATCAGTATTTGAAAATTATCTCTATGGAGTTCAGAGTCGTTGTACTTCTCCGCTGATCGAAAACCCCCTTGTATGAAAAATACCAGACGTCAGACTCTAGCTACGGGGTAAATTCTTTCAACATTTTGAATCAACTAAATGTTTTTAACTTTCTAAATTCCATTCACGCCTGAGTATATAAATACAAGTAATTAGAACAAAAGTCCAAGGGCCAACTTAAAAACTGATTAATAGACATTTTCTTAGTAAGCATATTAATAATTTTCTTTTTCCATTTTCGGGTTCCCACATAAAACGATTGCATATATAACTTACACATGTTTATTTTATTTATATTTTTGTATGTTCATATATTAGCATGAAATATAAATCATATCAACATAATAAATGAATAAAGACATACATTTTTTAGAGGTTTTTTAAATAATGATTGTACTTGTTCTCTAATTAATTCTACCGCTAATTAAATACAAGAAATGACTTTTACTGAATTGTATTTCGTTTCTATGCTAAAAAACCAGTTAAATATTTTATGACGTTCATTAAAAGGGCCCGTTTCTACCTTATAAGCGTGATATTTACGCTGTAAGGGGTTAAAAATAGATTGTAAAAGGCCGATTTAGTCTCTGATCATTACTGGTATGCAAATATGTGCGGAAATATTATCGGTAAAGGCTGATATTGCTTTTTAGCTCGACACAGATTGGACATGAAATATGGTAAATAGTAAAAAAATAACGCGAGAAGGCATGAGAAAGAGGCTTAATTTGTAAATATTTGAATACCTTAACGCATCTAGAAGGTTATCGCTCTGTATATATATATATATATATATATATATATATATATATATATATATATATATATATATATATATATATATATATATATATATATTTCGTATGAGACACTATAACATGTAATAAAATAAAAGTAAAACTAGTAATACATTAAATTTTGTACACTTCAATATAAGCAAAATTAAGAAAGCTGAGAAACAGATAACAACAAACGTAAACCAAAAATTATTAAAAAAAATAAATTAAAAATATAACATATAGACATGTCACAAGTACAGATAAGCTTAAAATATAAATACCGCGTATAGTCACATAGTTTGAACCAGAGACGATGTACCTAGACTATTGTACATCCACTTCGAGATCGCCGAGCCATATCAGTTCAGTTCGCATCATTGAGTTCACCTAGGCCACATGGGAGACTTCTCAAATGGAAGGAGTTTACCAGATGGTTCATTGTTTGATATGGGTATCCGCAGTCATATCCAAAGGAAGTCACCATTTTTCCATTTATGCAACATGTCATTGCATCTGCCATGTCCGGTTCTAAATCTGTTCAATCGACTCCAGGTACTCCTCGGGAGGTTCAAACCTAGTATTTTTTTATCCCGCAGATTCTTAGTAGGGTTGTTTTTGTCACATGCCCAATGTCTACCTTTCATTAATGTCTACGCCATTTTTCAAGTCTGTACCTATCCAGATTGGATAGCGCGATTTCAACTTACACCGTGGCAGGTTGTTCAGGTCCTTACGTATGGGTCATTCTGACATATTTGCATCGTGTATTCTGTCTTATTGTTCTTTCGCTGCCTTCAACCTGTGCAGTTCTGGAGGAGTAATATTACACAAAGGGGGTAATATTACACCAGGCGGTGGGTGTTGATTTTACGGTGCCATATATAGTTCTCATGGTGTCATTCAACTGGACATCCAGTTTATAAGTATGTTTATTTTGTACTCTGCGGAGGAGTAAACGAGTTCTAGCGCAGATATTCGGAGTGTCTGACCGTTCGCTTCCCAGGATGATCCTGCCAACTTGTGAATAATATTGTTTCGCGTCTTAACTATCTGTGCCACCCCGGAGATATGCTGTCGGTAAGTGAGGGATCTGTCCAGGGTAACGTCAAGATAAGTAGGGGTGGGATGGTTAGCCTCTTTCCACCACAAACCATGTCCAGTTCAGCATATGCTTGTCTCGTAAAGATGGAAAAATGGAAAGTACAGACCTCCAACTTAGAATTATTAGGTGTCAGTCGTCCTTCCTATAGTAAGACAGGAGGACGGCCGGGTGAGTTGTGAGGTCTTTGCTACAGAAGTTGGGATGCTCATGTAGTATATTCAGCGCCATATCATCTGCATATATAAATTGACGGGAGATGGTATCTGAAATGTTATTCCGACTGATATATATATATATATATATATATATATATATATATATATATATATATATATATATATATATATATATATATATATATATATATATATATATATAAAATGTTCCTCTACCGTAAGTTCCTCTACCGTAAAAGGATGGGACCATCGTGAATTTGTAACTGGTGGAAATTAACTTGTACTCGGCTTTTAATTTTTCTGGCAAATTTTTTATCAACGGGTACGTCTTTTATAATATGTAGGAGTCTTTCAGCAACTTGATCTGGGTGGATATCATAGTTCTTGGTGAAGATATTGCCGGTCCTAGGCGTCTTAGAAGTGACAAGCCTTATCGACTTGAATGTGTGAAGTCCATATTCTCCGTTGTTTCTTACCATCATTTATTTTTCTGGCCTTATCTAGGTTGTCGAGGATTTTGCTGACCAGTTCTGTGTTGCCAGTTTTTTGATATTCTTTAAACTGTTGTTCTAATTTTCTTGACTAACACGGTGTCTATGTTTTCCGGTAGTCCCTTGGAATGCCTTTTTTTGCGGCGTTACATGCCGCAAAACATGTACATGGTGTTGACAAATTCTTTGTAGTTGTTTACTGCCGGCTCTATGGCGGCAATGTTCTTTTCCACTTTATCTTGGAAGGCATTCCAGTTGACTTTTTTCAAATTCCATCGTGGACCTGTATGGGGTGTATGTGTGTGTGTGTGTGTGTGTGTGTGTGTGTGTGTGTGAATTGTTTTCTCGTGGTATACCCTGGGCAACGGTATTACCGGCTAAAAGTTTTAATCAACTAGAAACACTATAAGCAAGCTATTGCACCGCTCTGTATGAGAATTAATGCACTTTTATTGTTAAGCTACCGATACAAAATTTACAAGACACACTTTTTTAGTTTAAAATGTATTTGCTTCAAAATACTAAATTACTTCCGAAAGCATAACAATGCCACTAATACCACAAAAGCTATTAATGCTGTTTATCCTAGCGACTTGGACAGCAGAACATGCCAGCGTTGGTTTAAAAAAATGTGGGTGCCTTATCAAGTTTCAGTTAAAATGAAGATTCAGCATATAATCTGTAGTGCGTCAGGTTAGGTAGATATCCTTTTCTTCAGCTAATTGTTATTGCAGATGAAAAGTAAATTATATGCGGCAATCCACACAAGGAAAAACAATAGTTAACATTAGGACAACCAAGTTTGCTCACTTCAAAACCATATGTTTACCCTAAAAATGTTAGTGTCAGTATATGAGTGAGTATAGTGAGATTTTACAGGGATTATTCAGTATGATGTTCTGAATTCTAATGAAACTATATGTGCTGAATATTTTTGTGGTTAGATTTATAGACTAAACATGACTTTGACTCAAAACCAAGCAAGACTGATTAATCGAAAAGGTGATCGAATACAGTGACAGAACTACCCAAAAAAATCAATGAGTTGTGCTAGGAAGTTCATCCTCACCAACCGTTTTTTTGTGATGCTGCGCCATCATATTACCATCTTTTCAGATTTATGGAACACATTTTCGTGACAAAAAATTCATACTGCTATCAAACCTGCACTCGAAGTATATCTTAGTTTAAAATCAGAAAGAGAATACAAAAATAAAATAGAAAACATGGATCGGATTGGAGAGATGGATCAAGATTCTTAATAACGATGCAGGATATATTGAAGATAAAAACAGTATTAACTCTTAAATAAAATAAAATCAACTTTGTCACAACTGTTCAATTGTCTTTATGTAAAATTCTAAATATCTAACTCTTCATATACTAACTACACTTTTGTGAAGCGATATTTATATTAACTACTTTATATTAATTACTTTTTTTAATCCGATGTGCCTTTTACCGCTAAGTGTCGGGAGGTTGGGCATGAATGAATAAGTAGGTACTTACCGTTTTCCGAACAGCAAACCATTCAAACAGTTTATTGTAACTGCAAATCAATAGAGAAAATTAGAAAAGTTCAAAAAAATTTCAATGCTTTATGACAAAAAGGGTTATTGTATACTAGGGTGGGTCGAATATCCGTTTTTTTCGAATTTCCTTTAATAATACCGAAAATATTTTTCATTATACCAAAAAAAAAGTTGTGTCAAAGGAAACAATGTTAAGTCGATATCTTAGGCTCCTCAAAGTTAGTCAAAGTTTAAAGTTTTCAAAAAAAAAATCTGAATTTACTTTGATCGGAAATTTAATTTCCTACAATACAGTCCTTACACCAAATTAAGTATAAATAAAGAAAAAATTGTTGAAAAACTTTAAACTGACTAACTTTGAGGAGCCTAAGGTATCGACTTAAACTTTTTTCCCTTGTCACAAATTTTCTTTTGGCATAATAAAAAATATTTTCGGTATTATTAAAAGAAATTCGAAAAAAACGGATATTCGACCTACTCTGTCGTCTGTCTTGTCGGTGAATAGCACCTTGCCGTCTCCTAGTTTTTAAAGTGAAATTCCATCTGACTGTTTTTCTTCAAAATATATTTTTCAATAACTTTTTCATTAAAGTCCGGAATTAGTTCGATCATTGCAGTCTCAATATTTAACATACCTAAAGCATTTAGTCTATCTTCTCCCATTAAATTTTTTAAATATGTTTTAATCAAGTGCAAAGTCGAAAAGTCAAACCACAATTTCACGAGGCGAACGAAATACGCGACGCGAGACATATTAAACGCTCCATACCCGTTAAATCAGCGTTTAAAACTTATGACGGATACGCTCGGTCGCAGGGAATCTAGTCGAAATCGCATGTTTTAGAAAGCAGTTAAACCCCCGAATTCTGGTAACCAATAAAACATGTAACGCCAACGGCGAGATATAATGACGTAACGTAGGGTCGCTGGAGGTAAACGTCCGACCAACGATGTAAAAAACGTGGCGAGATGATATAATTTTTATCCGCATTATTTGGTGTGATGCGACAGACGTTCTACATTTGGAAATTTTAATTTTTAATAATATCTTAAAATGAGTTAAAAGAAAGAAACTGAACGGAAATAAAATATGGTGTTTTGCTCTGAAAAATTCTTTACAGTGATAAATGCTGGAGAGGCGTTGCCCCAACGCCCTTCCTTACGGGCCGCTACTAGTTTATAATTAGCTACTGTTAATCTAAATGCTAAGTTTAACGACTAATATTGTCGTAGAATAGTGGAATTTTAAAACTCAAGAATTGGGTTAAGGTACTCACTGGAGCTCATTGCATTTTTTTATTAGTACAGTTCACGTGAGCACATTATTTTGCTGATGGCATCCACAATTTTAATTCAAAAGTTTAACACTTCAGAGCGTTCTTATTATACCACATATATAAGCTTTTGAACAAATCGTTCCAAACCGTGTGCAACCATTTTCACATTCACGTCACGATGGAGGTCACCATTTATTACATACTTGGCGCATTGACAATGACTCCTAGTACATTGTTCTGGAATCGTATGGTTTCAGTGTTAGTACTGACAGATTCCCAAGGTTGGATGCTGTACGTCGAAACAGGTTTTAAGACCTATTCTTAAATAAATAGTTTGTCATTAATTACCAGTTCGGAATTTTCTCCTGACCTGCTCATTGTTCTGTAATTAAGCAAAAAAAGTTTTGATATACTCTTTCTCTTCTTACTTAGATATGTAGTTATATTTGCATAAGGGATTATGTGGTTATTGTCATTTGTTCGGTGTATATCCTTGTTAAGTTATTAACAAGCATTTTTTTTTATTTAATTGATTTTTTTTTAATTTAATTGATTTTTTTTTTATTTAATGCGCCAGCGTTTTGTCCATGCATTAACTTTATCTTATCTTAGAACTTTTCATTAGCTTCTTATTTAGCTTTTCCCACATTTAGCACGTCAGCATGTTCATCGAATGTAGCGGTAGTAGTTTATTTTATCACAAGTGTATTAAAATAGTAGACGAACAAAACTAGCGGATCTATGAAAGTTCACCTTGGAGACTGCTCCGCGGTACACTAGCTTGTATCGTTCTCAACTAAGAGTATCCGTACTCTCATTTAATTCTGAACATTCTTTGAATAATATATGACCTCAGTAAAATGCTGTACTGTTTTTTGTTTTGCGGTGTTTTTTCTCACACACCAATTATTAATTTTTCTTCTATACGATGTTAGGTTTGAAATTGCTTTCATGAGATTATATCTTGAGGAATAATCTTGGTACGCTATTCTTATGGTTTGTGCTTTTTAATATCTTATATTTGTCTCATTGTTTACGAATTTTAAGTTATAAGATCCTTGCAATAATGTAGTGTTTGATATGTAAGATAGTTTTATGAAACTATAGTCACACAAAGGTGAAAAATAAAAGTTATAGACAACAAAGTAAAAAATTGTTTTATTCAGCTTGTAATAGTGGTTTGTATGGTGTATCTACGTTATAAATAGTCAATGAAAAAACTCTTATCGGTTAAAAAAATACCTCCAAACATTCGTGCAGGTCACTTATGCCGAATGTACTTCGGGTAGGTTATTTATGCATGCGGCATTTATGCCATCAATCCATAATTTATATTTTTGAATCTGTATGAAACTGTTGACTCCAGGCTCTTTCTATTCTTACAATTTTTTCGAAAAACGGCGGTTTTTCTGTAATTATAAAAATATTCCCAAGATAAAAGGTGCAGTGCATTTTATATTAGGTCAAATGTTGAGACGCACCGATCAACCGAGTGGTGTTGCAGTGATTGGAAGAAATGAAAATCCGAAGGGCCAAGTCTGGAGAATACGTTGGGTGTGATAAAATTTCCCAGCCCAACTCGGTGATTGTCAGAAATTTATTTTTGCGTTGAAGTGCTTATGATAAAATAAGCTGCTATTGCTACATTCGATGAATATGCTGATTTGCTAAATATGAGAAGAGCTAAATAAGAAGCTAATGCAAAGTTTTAAGATAAGATAAAGTTAATGCTGCTAAAACAAAACGCTGGCGCATTAAATGGAATTAAAAACAATCAGTGCAGGTTAACTTAACAAGGATATACACCGAACAAATGACAATCACTTTTAACAACCATATAATCCCATATGCAAATACAACTATATAAGAGTAAGCAAGTAAAGTAAGTAAGAAGAGAAAGAGTACATCAAAACTTTCTCGCTCAAATACACAACAATGATCAGGTCAGGAGGAAATTCCGAATTGTTAATTAATGACAAACTATTTATTTAAAAATAGGTCTTAAAACTTGTTTCGACGTACAGCATCCAATCTTGGAATCTGTCAGTACTAACACCAAAAAACAATAAGATTCCAGAACAATGTACTAAGAGTCATTGTCAATGAGCCTTAGTATGTAATATATGGTGACCTCCATCGTGACGTGGATGTGAAAATGGTTGCACACGGTATAACCAAAATTGTTCTCTTGTTAAAACCAACTGACAAATCTTTACTACTGCGACCGCAGCCGTTCGCCGGAGGCGCCGGGGAGAAGGACCTGGACGGGATGATGCGGCACGTCAAAAGGTCGCCACCCAGTTCGTTAAATTATCTTATATAGTAGTAGACCCTTGAACTGGAAAGTGGTCCATCTTTAAAAAAACTATTGAATTAATTTTATACTTTTAATACACGTAAGTACAATTAAAAAAACAACAATACGAAGTGCATAAAAAGGTAAAAAATAAAACTAAAAGAAAAAAACACAGGAAGGTTTAGGACTGTGATTCATTAAACCCTACTGTGGAAAATCAAAAAAAAAACTTAACAAGTTCCGCTAACTTGCACAAGCTGGTCTCTAGTTCTCAGTAACTTTAAATTAGATGGTATTAAGTCTAATCAAACAATATTAAGCAAGTGAAGATGATTTAAAAGTAATTAAATAGGATCAATTAAAATATTCAAAATCAGCAATTATAAATCTGATCGAACGGCTAATTGTCTATTTCCTGATGGCAGTCAAAGAAGTAGGCAATTAAAAAAGGGAAACGTGAAATTAGAAAAAATTAGTTCCACAACGGCCTGGTCCCCGATTGACTGGATTCTCTAATCACCGGGTCTAATAAAACCCTCACAAGAATATAAAAAATAAGCCTAAGCAAGGTTTGGCCAGCTAACCTACATACCTCTGTCGGAAGGGTAAAGGGTGAAGCCGTCCGTTCACATCGAGATTTTAATTTAGACTGTCTTGGTCTTTTCCTGAAAAATACAGGTGCGCCTTCAAATACAATTCGCCCAAAATGATCTTACCAGTAGCGCCCGATAATTTGTAAACGCTATAACGGTTTGGGACGATTTGTTCAAAAGCTTATGCATGTGGCATACTAATAATGCTCTGGAGTATTAAGTGCGTTCTCCTAAGTAATATCATTTCCTTTCTTTCTTGCCAGAATAAGGCCTTTTTTTCTTCCAGAGCATTACTATGTCACGAATCAGTTGTCGATAACGGTCAAGAGTGGCCGATTGACGGGATTGGAACAACTCATAATATACCTAGCAACACCATATTGACATGGATTTTTGGTTTTGCGGTATCAGTTAATGACTCACCAGGATTAACCCACGATTTTCACTTCTTCTGGAGATTAATAACATAACAACATCAAAGCGTGTACTCTTATTTTTTGCTCTGAGTTTATTGGAGTTTAGGTCCCCTGTTGAATTTTCTTAACTTTCTCTAAGCAATTAGAAATAGCTTGTATTGTACTTCGATTTCCTGTTCGAGTTCTAACCGTATACGACAAGGATTCTCTTCCAGCAGAGACGTTTCCTATTATTTAAGGTAGTTAACTTGTGACAATTGGAGCTAAAAGTATAGTCCTACGCTTATACAGAATTCTCTATAGATGTATATATATATATATATATATATATATATATATATATATATATATATATATATATATATATATATATATATATATCTGTGTGTGTGTGTGTGTGTGTGAACCAATCAAAAACAACAATACCCGCGAAAGAACAAATACCAGATATCTTAGTGGAGGAAGTAACAAATGCTATAGAATTGATAAAAAAAGGCAAGGCTCCAGGAAAGTTCAGTGTAACTGTCGAAATGTTAAAAGCTGGTGGTCGGACGTTACATAAAATACTGGCAAAATTATACTCAAAATGCCTCAAACAACAAAAAGTACCTGGCTTATGGAAAAATGCAGAGGTGATCCTTTTACATAAAAAAGGAGCACAGGAAGATTTAAATAACTACCGTCCAATAAGCCTCCTATCAGTAATGTACGAAGTTTTCACTAAGATAATATCTAAAAGAATAATAAAAAAACTGAAGACGCACAACCAAGAGAACAAGCAGGATTCAGAAGTGGATTCAGTACAATGGATTACATCCATTGGCCTGCTGTTGTACAGCAGGCCATTGAAAATAATAAAAATATAAATAATTTGATAATGCCATCTGATCATGATCAATTGCGATATAAAGGAAAATTTGCAAAGCGAAAGGTCCTTACTAAACGCAAAAAAGTATAACGGTTATGAATGATGCAAAAAAATTTAAAAAACTGAAGACTCTCCTAATTTGCGTAGTGGTCGACGGATTGTGGAGCTAGATGAATTAGTGTTGTTAATGTAAAAAAGTTCTTTTATTTATTTTTTAAAGCTTAGGTCTTAATATAATATTGCATATTTCTTAAACATTGTATTTCTTATGTCATAAAGACTTTACAAAATAACATTGTTTTCCAAAACCACACAAATGAGTTTTCGCGCGATTTTTTTTTCAGTTGAAACGTGAAAAGAAAGAAGTATCTCAAATATTGCTTTTCAAACGACATCGCGTCTAGTAGTAGGCACCTGGTTCTCACATGAATTTTTCAGAATTGCTGCTATATTAAATAGATTTTATGCACATATTCCGAAAAAAATATATTCTGATGTTTTCCAAACGTGTGAATAGCTATGATAAAGGAAATCACGTTTTATCCATAAACGATATATCTGAAATGTTGCTATTAGGATTTCAGATTTTCGGTTGAGCGTTAGGTCATTTGCAATATTCAAAGTATCTGCAAATATCTCGGCACATATTGCTGCCTTTATATAAAAAAATATAAACGTTTACATGTCTATGAAATTAAATATTAGGGTTAATATTTTGATATTTGTGGATATGAATATGAAGTAGATAATTCATTTTATTTGAAATTATTGTACATTTCTGAATATTAACTGAAAGGAAAGTAGACAATTTTTGAAGTAAAGAGTTTACTTTAAGTTTATCATCGCGGATTGCTAAAATATTAATATTATGATCACATTTAATGTTAAATCACTCAAGATATCTATTTTAGCCAAGTTTATATGATGGTAGAGCGAAAAGTCAGATTAAATATTTTTTTATCGAAAATCGATTTGTTTATCAACTTAGTCTCCTTTTAGCTCTTCGCCCAACAATTTCCCATTTTTGTTATGCCTTCCAAAGTGTACTTCTTGAGCTTTGCAGAATAGACCTCTAGTTTCGACAATAATCTCTTCATTTGGTATGAATTAATTTCCAGCTAGGCATTCCTTCATGTTTGGAAAGAGAAATAAGTAAAGAGTTCTCTGAAAAAGATTGGAGAAAATGTAATGTTTTATTCCGGGTTCGTGGTAAAAAAATACGAATATCTGGATAATTTTACGTAAATAAGAAATAACTTGGAAATTCAATATTAACAATAATAAACTTTTGTTTCGAAATGTATTACTAAGTTTGTAATATAATACAAAATCTAATTAATATAGTAAATAAAATATTGCTGTCTGTAAATAATTAAAATAAATATCATTTTTAGTTTTGGTGAATAAATATAATTTTTGCGTAAAACCATGTTTTATGTTTAGATAAATACATTATAATTTTATTAATTATAATGCAATTGTTTATAAATTATATAGTGATCTAGTCATTTGGTAGCATTTTAAATTAATATATGTATATATATATATTATGTATATATATGTGTATATATATATATATATATATATATATATATATATATATATATATATATATATATATATATATATATATATATATATATATACTGTACTCTTTAGCAAATATCAGGCGTTTAACTTTGTGTGCTGATACTAATCCAGGTCTTTTTTTGACCCACTCTACCATTAAAATGGTGGCGTTTTAAGACATATTGACTCAGTTACAAGTTTGTAAGTAAATATATTTTATTACAAAATGACATGTGTTTGAATAATTGAGTATATTGAAATTTTATTAATTATTATTTGGCTATTTATGATCGCGCATCATTTTCCTTCAATTGGTTTATAACACATTTTTGTAACGGTTACTTTGTGACTCTTGTTATAGAACTGCAAGTTATATATCAACACTTAGTTTCGCAGGAAACTAAAGGAATGTTCAAGTTACTCAATTGAATATTAGGAATGATTCCCTTAAAAGTGCACTGAGAGATAGTATTCAAGTGATTTGTTGTTTTACGGAAAATCGGCTAAAATTATAATAAATTTACTTAGTTACAAATTTTATAGATAATGATCCCAGTTCAAGAAAAAAAATTTACTTAAAAATGTCTACATGAATGAGAATTATTGAGATATGGCCTAAAAGGAGGGAATAGGCTAGGCAACTTGAGAGACGATTATATTTGAGGACAAAATGGGTTATTGATAACACCGGTTCTGAAAATGTGGCCTAGAACAAGTTTCCCAACTTGCAGTTCAAAAAGACATTCTGACTCTTGTTATTTGTCTTCTTTACTTGACCTGATCCTATATGACTATTTCCTATGTCCGAATATAATAGTTTCAATGGGAGGAATTCGTTATATCAACATTTTTGTTATTGAGGTTGCCGTGGCCGTATTACTAAACGAGGTTTCCACAAGATTATTCTCAGTAATGTTTAATTGATTGTGGCGTGTTCATTTATTTTTTTGTTTTTTTTATTGCAAAGAATACAATTAAAAACATTTTAGTATTTCAATACACAATCAGTACAGTAAAAAATCTCACAGTAAACCTCACCTATATATTTTTTTTGGTAGTATGTCACTGTCATTAAAAACTAATTATCATTGTAAATATCATTGACATACACAAAAAATAAATTTACTTCCTCTCTTTACATATAAATAGAAATTAATATAATTTATTTTTTAGATTCGGTTTGGAAATGGGAGTAGAAACGTTAACGTTCAAAAGTTTGTATTTATTTTAGAATATTTCTATATTTATATTTAAAATTTTAGGCAAATTTATTATAAAAAATAATCACTGAGAAATTTGTTTCCGTTTGGTTTTTTTATTTTTATCCAGTGATTCTTTATTTACATAAAAACAGCTATTTTGATTTTTTTGAGTTTTAGAGCGTGGCGAAAAAAGCAAAAAAAAAGATTATTTTCATTCCTCAATTAATTACCCTATTTGTTCTATTTGATTTCTTGTGACATCATGATAGAGGGATTATAGACAAGAACATTTATGATATTGAGGCAGTCATGACTGTATTACTGAGAGAGGTGCCAACAAGAGTATGTCGATCAATAATTTTTAGTGCGAACAACAGTATATAGATCTTAGTTACTTTCTATTCGTTCGTCCTGTTTTCTTTTTTGTTTCCGAATATTATAATTGCAATTAGTGGGAAAATAAAATTTTAAAGTTTGAGGGTGACGTGGCCATATTAATCATCAATGTGTTAAAACGAAAGTCAGAATAATCAATAAAATGTTACTGAAAATTAACTTACTACGAATAAACTAATGCATTTGCAAATTAATTTTTTGTGTATTTTTTTATTTATAATTTGAAATTTTCAGATTTTTTTTAACCAGTCTATGTATAGCGGTTCTTTATATAAATTAGGCCGAGTTCTTTAATTAAGTCCAACATATTCAAATTTATAATTTGACCTACTTATATATTTAATTGATTATCTATCATATATATATAGAAACTTTCATTCCTATCTCGCGATATGAGACATTTTACGTAAGCCCTTTTATAAGCCATGACATTTACATTTCCTCTTCAAGCCTCCATAATACCCTTAAGTTATATTAAGTAAAGCCCCCCACAGCAACTGTTGCCTGAAGGTTTTGTTTTGTATTATTGTATTATTGGAAGAGTCTTGATACAGCTAAAGTTGAGGTTTACAGTTATTTTTATTGCTCTTTGGGTTATTTCAGTTAAAAATCTTTCTATCTTACTATCTTGTACCTTTAGGATAATTTAATCAATATGTTGTTCCCTATATTAATATTTATTTATTTTAATAAATATTTAGACTTTTATAGAAATTATATATATTTATATATATATATATATATATATATATATATATATATATATATATATATATATATATATATATATATATATATATATATATATATATATATATATATATATCATCATCAGCCAGTGTCGATCCACTGCAAGATGAAGGCCTCTTCAGCATGCTTCCTACTTTTACGGTCTTGGGCTTTCCTCTGCCACTCGGGTCCAATATACTTAACGATGTCATCAGTCCATTGTGCTTTCGGTCTTCTTCTCGGACGTTTACGATCAAGCGGTATCCACTCCAGGATTGCCTTGGCTCATCTATCGTCCCATCCCCTCGCTAAATGGCCTGCCCATCTCTATTTCAATTGCTTTACTCTTTCAATGATTTCACACACGTAATACCAAACATACATCTTTCCATTCCCGTCTGTGCTACCCGAAGTTTTTGAATTGATTGCGATGTGGGTGTCCAGGTTTCACTCTCATATGTCATAATGGGCAGAACGCACTGATCGAAGACTTTTCTTATTAGGAAAAGTGGGAGTTTGCTCTTAAACACTATGTTGGGCCTGCCAAATGCCTGCCAGCCACATTTAACATGCCATTCCACCTCTCGGGCGGTATCCCCTTGCATTGAAATCCTCTGCTCAAGATATATAAAGTGGTCCACAATCTCCAGATCCCTTCCGAAAACTAAAATTCTTCGGCCCTCAGCAAATTTATTGAACATAACCTGACTATTATTCAGGTTTATTTTTAAGCCAAATAGTTGGTTCATCTAGGCAACTTGCTTGCCAGATTGTCTGTCCTATAGGCCCGGTATCTTCTTTTAATCGCCACACGCCTTCAATCATCCTCATTTTAGAATGATGAATAGGTCCGTAGGGATGCTTATTTGGCCTTTATATGTTCATTGTCGTGCATTTTTCCACTACCTTGACTATGGCCTGTTCGAATTTCTTAACTTCGGTTTCCAGTTCATCGGGTGTGTCGATCTTCGGTATTTGGAATGAAGTATTTTTTTCTTTATTTGGGGTTTTCGCCACGATCTAAAACTCAAAAATATCAAAAATATCTGTTCTTATGTAAATAAAGAATTACTGGGTAAAAATAAAAAAACTATAAAATATAAAATATAAAATGTTCTAAAAAATACAAACTTTAATATAAAAATGTTATAAACTATGCTATGTTATAAACTACCAAATTTTTATTAAACATTTTAAATCCATTTTCGGGTAGAACAAATTCATATATTAAAAATACTTTTATTTTTTAGATAAAATTTCGAACATTAAAATTACAAACCAAAATTTAATGGTTAGTTTCGACGTGGTGGGTATATTTACTAATGTACCAGTTGATAAATCACTTTAAATAATTAGGAATATATTAGAACATGACACAACATTAAAAGACCGCACTAAACTAAACATAAGTACAATTTTGGAATTATTAACTCTGTGCTTAAAAAACACATATTTTCAATTCATCAACAAAATTTCGGAATGGCAATGGGTTCTTCTCTTTCTCCTTTGATGAGTAATATCTTTATGGAGGAATTCAAAATTACATATTATGTAGATCTCTTAAAAAGCCAATAATATGGCTTAGATATGTTGATATTTTTGCTATATGGCAACATAGCATTGACGATCTAAATATTTTTTTCCAAATATAAATTCTCGAGAGCCTAAAATTAAATTTACTCAAAAGATGGAGAAGGAGAATAAATTGCCATTCCTCGACACTTTAATATTTAAACAAAACAACAATTAAAAACTACAGTTTACAGAAAACTGACAAACACAGATAGGTATCTCGACAGTGACACACTACAAAAAAGAAACAAATCACATCAAAGACATTTTAATTAAAAACAATTATCCAAAAAATTGTATAGATAAATCGTTTAAAACTTTTGATACCAGGTAAAACAGGCAAGTTATTAATAACAATAATAATAACTCTCAATTAACCTTACAATTCCGTATAACCGCGGTATTTCGGACACAATTAAATGTGTAGGAAATAAATACAATATAAGAACCACATTTAAAGCAAAAAATACTCTAAGATCTATATTAACAAAAACTAAACCAAACAACACACAACAGAATACCAAAAATGCGGTTTATAAAATTCTCTGCGAATGTGGCAAATTTTATATAGGTGAGACATCTACACCGAAAAACCTTCTTAGAAAGGGCTATTTGAATAAATCTAGAATTTGTCAACACGTATGGGAATCGGGTCATAAAATCGATTGGAATAATTCCAAAACGGTATTAATACAATCGGTAACAAAATACAGAAGATTAAAAGAAACCGCTATGATTAATTTAAATAAAAAACAGTGTAAGAAACAGTGCCATGATAAAAGACCATTTAATGGATTGCTTTGGAGGTTGAGATATAAAAGGAAGGAAAATATCTTATACATTTTAAATAACACCACTGAAGTATATATATATATATATATATATATATATATATATATATATATATATATATATATATATATATATATATATATATATATATATGAACACTTTTGTTGGTTGCTTGACCGGGAAGAAGCCCCATCTATCCCTTCAATTGATGTTTCGTCTCTCGAGGTTCAGGCTCTTCAGGGCGCCGACATATAGCATACCATCAAGAATAGGCAGACCCTATCCACAGCCAACAACCCATGTTTTCGCCGACCTCCCGACCTCCCGTCGGATGGCGTATATATGTAGTGTTAGATTGGACGCAGTCCAAGAAAATCTAACACTACATATATATATATATATATATATATATATATATATATATATATATATATATATATATATATATATATATATATATATATATATATATATATATATATATATATTATTATTATTATTCACGTATGGGCCCTGGTGGACCACGCGAAGTACAATTAGAGGCGTTTGTTGTTAGCCTTCCTTTGAGCCCTTACTAATTTCATTCTTTCGCTATGAGCTTCTTTCCTTTCGTCAGACCAAGTTGTTCCAGTCTTCATACATTTTTCTCTCTGGCCAACCTTCCAAACGTTAACCTTGTGTCTGAAACAGCCTCTATCTTGAATTTCACTTCGTGTAATATTTGCTGATCTTAGGTCCTCTTTAATTGCCGCAATCCACTTAATTATTTCTACTTTAGCTCTACTCCTATTTTCATAAAATTCGACTATTTGTCTAGTTAGCCTACTCGGATTCATCCGTTTGATGTGTCCGTAAAACTTAAGTCTTCTTTTTCTCATATCGCTATGTATATCTGTGTATTGTTTGATTTCTTGGTTTTCTCGAAGTCGGTATGTTGTGCTATTTATTTGTTTGGGGCCTAGGATTTTTCTTATGATTTTTCTTTCCTTCTTTTCAATGTCCTCGATGTCCCTCTTTCTATTCAAAATGAGCGTTTCTGCAGCATATAGATATTCTGGCTTAATAACCGTGTTGTAATGTCTCAGTTTTGTGTTTTTAGATAGGCATTTTTTGTTGTAAATATTTTGTGTAAGTCTCAATGCCGTTTCCATTTTTTGACATCTACCCTTATCGGCCGCTTTTTCCAACCCATTTTCCATGATTATTTCACCCAAATATTTGAATTGAGAGACTCGTCTGATGTTACCATATTTTGTTTTTAGAAATGGTGTTCTTAGTCTGTTGCAGGTCATGTATTGTGTCTTTTCAAAGGAGTATTATGTCTTTCAAATTTGGAGTCCTACCTTTTCTGCTGTTTCTTTTAGGATTTCAATCTGTTTCTGTGCCGTTAATACATCTTGAGCTAAAATTGCTAGATCATCAGCAAATGCCAGACAATGAATTTTGACGTTGGTTCTCCCCAGTTTAATGGGCTGGTCAATATTCAGTGCCGACTTTTTTTCACACCACTCCTGTATTACTTTTTCTAGAACACAGTTAAATAAAAGTGGCGAGAGTCCATCCCCTTGTCTCACACCAGTTTTAATTTCGAAGAGCTCTGAGATGTCACCCATGAATTTAACTTTTGACCTTGTGTTAGTTAACGTTGCTTTAATAATTGCCAGCGTTTTCAGATCTAGTCCTTGTTCTTTCAAGATTCGGAATAAAGATTCGCGGTCAATAGAATCATATGCTTTTCTGAAATCCACAAATGTACAGACGAGATTTTTATTGTACAGTTTTTGATGTCTTAGAATCAACTTTAGATTCTGGATTTGTTCAGGGCAGGATCTGCCCGGTCAAAAACCTGCTTGATATTCACCAATGTTCGGTTCTAACTGTCCCTGTGCTCTGTCTAGTAGACATTGAGATAGAATCTTGTAACAAACCGGGAGAAGAGATATTCCTCTATAGTTGTTTACATCCGTTCTATCTCCTTTCTTATGTAGTGGATGGATTAGAGCATCTTTCCAGTCTTCCGGAATCCGTTCGGTTCGCCAAACTTCTTGTAGAATTTTGGTTATTTCCTTGATTGTACCTGGACCAGCGGGTTTCAAACGTTCAGCAGTGATTACATCTTCACCAGAAGCTTTGTTATTTTTAAGCCGCTTGATTTGCCTAATTATTTCCTCTTCATTCGATGGTAATGAATCTGGGTTTGTTTGTTAAGGGTTTAGTGTTGGTAATTTGTTTAAGGGCTCAGGATAGTTTAGTATTTGTTCAAAATATTTCGCAAGTTCTTTGCAATTGTCTTGGTTATTTAGAGCTAATTGTCCGTTTTCCTTTTGAAAGCATAGGCTCTACGGTTGATAGCCTGTTAATTTAGTTTTAAATGTTCTGTAAAAGTTTCGAGTGTTATTTT
Organism: Cosmopolites sordidus; assembly: GCA_031761425.1. Lineage (NCBI taxonomy): Eukaryota > Metazoa > Arthropoda > Insecta > Coleoptera > Curculionidae > Cosmopolites > Cosmopolites sordidus. The sequence continues at coordinate 364,431 of JARFXV010000076.1, forward strand.
TTTTGGAAATCTTTTTCTATTTCATTAAGTTGATTGTTTTCATATTTTCTTTTAGTTTGTCTAATTAGCTTCGATGTTTCTTTTCTTACTTCCAAAAAGATGTTATAGTTTATTGCTGTTTTTTGACTGTTCCAATCTTTGAATGCTTTACTTCGGCTTAATACTGCTTGCTCGCAAACTTCATCCCACCACGGATGTTTTCTACGTTTTTGTAAAGGGACCAACTTTAAGGCTGTTTTAATGATTTTTTGTTTTAATTCTTGCCAGTTCTGTGCAGGTTGTTTATCAAGCTCTTCTGTTAGGGCTGGTTTTATTTTCGTTGGGTCAAACTTTGGTATTAGCAGCCCCTTTTGAATAAGTTTTCGAGGTTTTAAGCTAAGTTTGATTCTAGTCAAGTAGTGATCCGTGTCTATATTAGCTCCTTTCCTGACTTCAACATTCAAAATCTCTTTATAATTGGGGTACGAAATGGCAACATGGTCAATTTGAAATTCACCCATGTATGTGTTTGGGCACCTCCAGGTCTTTTGTTTTGTTATTTTCTTCTTAAAATGGGTTGGCATTATTGTTAGATTAAACTGCGAACATAGTTCAACCAATCTTCTACCATTATGGTTAGTCCATTTATGAGCGGAAAAACTGCCGACTGTTTTCCTGTACTTTTTTTCTTTCCCTAGTTGGGCGTTGAAATCACCCAATAGGATTTTTACATGGTTAGAGGGAATTTTAGAGATAGTCTTTTCCAGAATTTCCCAAGACTTATTTACTTTTTCAGGATTATATTTATTTTCTTCGTTAACTGGGAGGTGTGCATTGATTAATGTATAGTTTTTGTTAGCACACTTGAGGGATAGTGTCATAAGTCGATTATTTACTGGCTGGACATTTGTTACAGAACCAAGAATGTTTCTTGAGACAGCGAAAGCAACACCGAGATGTGGTGTATTTTTGAGTATTCTTTTGTCCGTTTTACTTTTAAAAAGTCTGCAGTTGCCGAATTCCAAGGTGTTATCATCTATCAATCTGGTTTCTTGCAAAGCTAAAATTTGGATTTTTTGCTGATTTAATGTTCGCCCCAATTCGTATAGTTTTCCTGGACGCAGGAGAGAATTGATATTTACCGTTCCAAAGAAAGTTTTTATTTTCGGTTTCAGACGTTGGCCAGAGGTCTCCGACTCCCTTTGAAAGATTTTGCGTTTAAGCCCGGACGCCCCAGAATCCGAAAGTCCGGTTGTACCAGCAAAGCTGGCAGAGGATTGTCTACCTCCTGGGGTAATTTTGTAATTACTAGAACGCTTCATCTTGTACTTTGAATTAAAGGTTTGAACCATGATGGTTCAGAGGTTAAGACTGGAGGGGTTAGTTCCAGAATTTAAATATCAGCCGCACCACTGGTGAACAGACGCTGACCACTCAGCCGCTTGATACAAGTCAGACGCTAAGTGGATTTAGTTTTCTTTTTGTCTTGGTTCGGGGCTGCTTATTTTGGGATATTCGCAGCTGTCCATTAATATCTAATGGAACTTTCACTATCCACCACCCGTGACCCGTCCAGTACCTTAGGCGAGGTATACTGGAATATATATATATATATATATATATATATATATATATATATATATATATATATATATATATATATATATATATATATATATATATCATCATCATCATCATCAGCCCGTATCGATCTACTGCAGGATGAAGGCCTCTTCAGCATGCTTCCAACCTTCACGGTCCTGGGCTTTCCTCTGCCACTCGGGTCCAATATACTTAACGATGTCATCAGTCCATCGTGCTTTCGGTCTTCTTCGCGGACGTTTGCGATCAAGCGGTATCCACTCCAGGATTGCCTTGGTCCATCTGTCGTCCCATCGCCTCGCTATATGGCCTGCCCATCTCCATTTCAACTGTTTTACTCTTCCAATGATGTCACAGACTTTTGTTTGTTCCCTGATCCATGCGCAGGACTTTCTGTCTCGTCTTGTAATGCCAAGCATACATCTTTCCATTCCCCTCTGTGCCACCCGAAGTTTTTGAATATATATATATATATATATATATATATATATATATATATATATATATATATATATATATATATATATATATATATATATATATATATTTAATAATTGGGTAGTATGTCACTGTCATTAAAGACTAATTGTCAATGTAAGTATCATTGATATACACAAAAAATATGTTTACTTCCTATCTTCTCAGAATTTATAGATATTAATATAATTATTTTTTTAGGTTTGTTTTGAAAATGGGGGGAGAATACTTCCCGAAACGTTAACGTTATAAGTTTGTATTTTTTAGATTTTAAAATTTTGTTCGTTAGGCCCAGTGTTTCTTTATTTATATAAGAACAGATATTTTTGATTTTTTTTTAGTTTTAGATCATGGCGAAAAACCCAAATAAAGAATAAAATATATGAACACGCTGTCGTGTACCACAAACTAAAATTACACCACACCAGAAAAACAGAGTTAATTGAACGAGACAAAGCACTATGACACCTTTTATTTAACGATATGTTCTTAATCTTAATCTTTAGAACAAAAATGTGCTTACTTAACCAAAAAACTAACCTCATTAATTTTGAAAACAAAGTTGCCTATCTATATGTAATCAAGGTTGCCATGTATTTGACATCCTCCCACCTTGCAATACAATTGCAAAATTATAAACTCAAAAGTAAAATAATTAATTACACAATAAACTTAAATAACATGTCTCAAAGAGCTAGATTAAAAACTAGTTTTAACACAACAAAATTATTCGAAATTGCCTCTGAAAGAAAATTAAATCTATTACTTACATACACATAAAACAAGGCATCACAACATGATATACCTAACTAGGTGCAAACAACTACATAAACTAAATTATAAGATACAAAGAATTTCGGTTATCTCTCCAAAACAAAAATAGAAAGCACAAATAAATAACAATATTTTAAACTACAAAAATAAAATAATAATAATAAAATGTTCAGTCCAAAAGTCTTTTTAGTATTTTAATTTTTCTTCCCATCTTGGAAAACTTAATTTCGTTGTTAGGAACGTCCGAAAGATCACTGTCTGATAAACCACCCTTGTTTTCCATATCATGGTAACTTAAATCGACCTCAGTTACTCAAGTTACTCCCCGATTACCGTCAGACGCACCAGCACTGACTTTTAGACTGTCTTCACTGAGAACTGTAACACCATCTCCCACTCTATCATCATGGCACTCAAGTAAATATAGTCTTTGAACCGGTCTCAGTAGTACATCATTTTTCGTTTTCACACTAGCCACTCGAATCTTGCCATCTTTACCAGGGTACACCACCAATACACGTCCCAACAGCCAGTTTATTCTTTTGGCGTGGTCGTTACCAACCAAAACTATATCACCTACTCTCAGCTCACAATTCTGTTTTACTTTATTTTTTAGCTGTAACTGACCAAGATATTCTACTCGAAAACGCTTTTCTAGACTTTCTTTCAGTTTTAATTTGTAGAGTAAACGTTTAAACAGGCCCTTTTCCGCAATATCAATATCTGGCATAGACAAGTCATTGTCACTTACAGAAGGTTTTAGAAACATCATAGGAGTGATTGGGTCAAGGTCTCTGGGGTCCCCTGTTAAATGAGTTAGAGGTCTCATATTTATGATGTTTTCACATTCGCAGATCACAGTGTTCAACTGTTCGAATGTTAACATCGAGTGCTCTAACACCCTTTGTAAAAGTCGTTTCATTATCCGACCATCCTCTCAAAAAAAAACCTCCCCACCATGAAGCCAATGGAGCATTAAATTTTAAAGTGATTCTCTGTGTACTCGAAGTATCTTTAATTTTCTTCCAATCGATTGCTTTCAGTAGATTGACTGTGCCGATAAAACAACTCCCATTATCGGTAAATATTATCTTTGGTTTTCGCCGTCTTGCCATAAAACGTCTTAACGCTTGAATGAAGCCTTCGGTCGACAATGATGAAGTCAGCTCCAAATGTACTGCTCGATTAGCAGCACAGGTGTACAGGCACACCCAAACCTTCTTTTTTCCTCCATGGGCCTTAATATACAATGGTCCTGCGTAGTCAATGCCTGTCACCTTGAAGGCATCCACATCTTTAACTCTATCACGTGGTAACGGCGGACTTTCAACTTCAATCCTTTTTACACTTTGTTTTTTGCAAGATAATCATTTAGAAGTCGCAGCTTTCACTGACCTGAGGCCTCCCAAGATCCAAAAACGTTCTCTCAAAATACTCAATAGTTTCTGGTTTCCCACATGACAATTTGTTAAGTGTTTATCAAAAATCATTTTACTAGTTACGCTGTTTTTTCCAGGTAGAAAGATAGGATAACGAAAATCTACTAAATATGAAGGGGCTCAAATGCATAATATTTTTGTAATTTTTGCCACTAAATTCTACTGCCTGAATTTGCTTAAAGATAATACTTTCCGCTTCGTCCAGTTCGCTTACTGAAAAATTTCCGCTTTGTTTCTCACGTTCAGTTGTTTTAGATTTCAAATTGCTAATAGATCTTAAAACGTAGGCTATCATTCTGACCACCTTAGGAAATCTTGAGAAATATTCTAAATTAAATTCAGTTTTAACTGTATAACTTATTAAAGACTTGGTTACCCTTTTTCTTTCTTTTAATATTTCTTGTTCACTCACTACTTCTTTTTCTTGAGGCCATTCGCCAATCGGTTGTCTCAACCATACTGGGCCCTCCCACCATCGAGATAAAAGCAATTGGTGGGGGCAACAACCTCGTGACGGGAGGTCTGCCGGATTCATTTTCCCTGGCACATGTCTCCATGAGGTGACTGGACTAAATTTTCAAATTTCTTAAATTCTGTTTCGGACAAAGGTTGACCACTCCTCTGTTCTCTTGATCCAGGAAATAACCGTGGTGGAGTCACTCCAGAAAAAACATGGCACCAAAGGATCACATTTTTCTTTTAAAGAATTATATAATCTAACTCCTATTGTGGCAGACAAACGTTCAAGTCTAGAAATCAAAGTTTGTTTTAATGGACTTACTCTGGATCGGGCTGCTAGCAATGACACCAATACTTCGTTCCTTTCTTCAACTCTTAAGAACACCACAGTAGCGTAAGCATCCTTGATGGCATCGCAAAAGATATGAAGACTCAACTTTTGAGGGTTTCCCCCTCCTTTCACCCATCTGGGAATATTTATTGAGCTTAACCTTTGCAACTCTTTGAACCACTTTCGAAACTGGCATTCAATCGTCTCTGGGACTTTTTCGTCCCAACCAATTCTTATTCTTCACAATTCTCCCAATAATACGTTTGGATATAGACTGACTGGCCAGCTAAATCCTATGATATCAAAAACTCGATGAGCAACAGCTGCATCAGATTTTGTCACTAATGAAGCACACATTAAGACAGCATGTCCCCTAAAACAAACTGGACATCTTACATGCTCTCTGCACTTCCTTGCTTCTTGGCCTTTCAGACAACGGAAACAACAGTTTGATTTGCTTACTATCTGCCTTTTCTCCTCTAATGACATTTTTTTGAGCTTTTAAGCAATCTGGGCTGGGATGAGAACCATCACAAAAATACAATTAGGGATAGCAGTATTCACTAAGCCTAATGCTGTCAGTACTGATTTTGGATGATTTGTATCCATACATTTCTTTTTTGTAGTATCTATTCTATACTCACTTTTGGATAGTAACCCAAAACCTTCAGTGGCCAGTGAGATACGTTGTTCATTTTCCACTTCCGATTTAAGGAATTTTCTTAACTGGTGAAGTGAAATCTCTTCCTCTGACATACTATCACTAGTAATTTGATTTTCATTAATATTACTCCTTTGCCATGCCCTTTACACCAATGCGAAGTTACACCAAGCGTCTCTAACGCTCTCAACTGACATTCTAATTTATCATAAAATACCGACAATGTAATTCTGGTTCCAGGTACAGAATTTTTTAATACAAGACCCAACATCTCTCTAACATAAACTTGAACTAACAGCCCTTCCCTTCCAAAACGGGCTTTTAACTCTTGAAGGGCCTTTTCGTAATTCTGAGCAATAGGAGGGAAACTTTTTACAATGTCGAATGCTCTAGATCCCACTACAGGGCTCTGAATTAAATATTGAAACTTTTTTTCAGTACTTAGATGCGGGTCTTTATCTATATTTTGGAAAAGAGTCCAAAAGTTTAACCAATCTTTTGGATTTCCACCAAATTTAAATAACTCTACCTTCGGTAGTTTATATTTAACAACGTTTTGTAGATTTTGTTCAAACCTATTCGATACTGAACAAGAATCATCATTTTCTACATTTTTGTTCAACTCAAAGAGCTTGGAAAGCTGGCACTTTAAAACCTCAAACTGTCTTTTATACTCATCCTGTCTTTCCAATTCGTCTTCTATATCTTTATCAGTGATGTTGTCGTTAGACGCCATTTGATCAAATATTTCTTGGTCGAGGGTAGAAAGTTCATCTGCTCTTTTCTCCAAAACTAAAAATGTCGACTGAACTTTTATGGGATCGTACTCACCCTTCATAGAATCCTCAATACTGTTAGCTGTTTTTGTGAATACGGCTCTTACCCCTTTTCTCTTCTTTACCAACGTTTCCATGGCTAATCAAAATAAACTTGGTAATACAAAAATAAACAATACTTTACAATAAAATAGTAACAACAAATACACAATCACCCGGTCAAAACCACATAAACTGTAAAGGTGATATGTGAACTATGTCCAGTCACGGTCGCCACTTGATGTCGTGTACCACAAACTAAAATTACGCCACACCAGAAAAACAGAGTTAATTGAACGAGACAATGACACCTTTTATTTAACGATATGTTCTTAATCTTAATCTTTAGAACAAAAACGTGCTTATTTAACCAAAAAACTAATCTCATTAATTCTGAAAACAAAGTTGCCTATCTATATGTAATCAAGGTTGCCAAGTATTTGACACACGTTACAATCATTTAGACATTATTTGGAATGAAGCTTTCAGGGGAAGAAATCCCAGTTTACCCATTTCCTCACCAGTTCCTATTCTCCACTTCTTATTTCCGTCCCCAGGAACTAATTCTAAAATAATCAGGTTATGGTCGGAGGTCCCGTCGTACACTGTTTGAATTTCCATGTCCAGTGGAATGTCTTTTATGACCGCAATGCTCAAAACATCCGGCAATCCTTCGAGAAGCTGATATGTGGGATGTTCAAGAGCATTTACGATTGCTCAGATCGACTCCACATATCCTTCTAATCTACTTCCATTGGGACTATAGGTTCTACATTGTCGACCCTGTCATTTGCAGTTAAAATCCCATATCATAACTTTTCTTACATTTTCATGAATCATTTCCTCGATGTCTTCTCTTAGTATTTGTTTTCTTCTTTCAGGGTGGTAGACGGCCTGCATCTCTATATGTGTATAAGTCACCTCTACCTTAACCCCTCTTACCTCGATTTCACCTTCGTTATCTCTTAACGATTCAGTTTCCAGACACCTTTTAACCAGTACAGCGACGCCGCCTCCAACTTGTTGGGCCTGTCGAATTAGAATTTCCGATAGTTCAGGTATTTAATCCTGAATCCGGAAAGGCAACTTGTCTCTTGGAGCGCAAGGACATCTAAATTGTATTCAGCTAAAAGCTGCCCAACTTCTATTTTTTTACTTCAGATCTCGTTGTTATTTCAGGATCCAATCTTCAAATTTGATAGTTTTATGGATCGTTTTATATTATTATTTATATTGTTCATTACTTCAAACACGTTCTTGATTGCATGTTCTCCGTTTGATTGCATGTTCTTGCATGTTCTCCAATGTCAATGCTTCGTTATTACGTTGGGGCGTCATGATGGCATTTGGGGGCTTTGTCGCCCTCTTCTTTTTATTGCTGGCCATTAGCGCGTTCTTGCAGCCAAGGTAGTATGCTGTATGAGTACCATCACAGTTGACATAGGTGGCTTTAATGCCCATCGTCAACGAGCATTCGGAACTTCTATGCTCCTTTCCGCACTTGACGTATCTAAGTGAGAATCCACAGTTCCGACGGACGTGACCAAATCGTTGGCACCGATAGCAATATACCGATGTGTCGATCTTTATTTTTTGTCTATCTTCCATTTTGACTACAAGCCGATCTACATACTTGAGGCAAAATTATTTCATCCATGGTTTTCACAAAAATGATTAGTAGTAATTCCTTGACAGTATCGGTGCCATTTAGGCATTATTATAGCCGTCTTCGACTAGGTTTTTTTATTATTTTCTCGATGGAGGTTGTACTCGGCACTCCTTTTAGCACCACCTGGTACTTATTATCCCCCTTCGATTGGTAAGTATAGTATCTAATATTTTTGTCGGCGCATATTATCATCAGGGCCCGATAGTCGCTGGAATCTTATGGCAAATTTTTCATTCCGTCTTAGACCATTCTGGACTTTGTATAACGAACCATTTTATCCGTAATCAGACTTTCAGAATTCCGACCACTCTACGTGGATAACAATAACCGGTGGAGGATTCTTCTTCATTAGTGAGCCTTCCTCAGTATGACTCTCTTCATTTCGCTTGGACGTTTTTGCCACGTTGGTCTATATCATTTTCCTGTTTTCTATCTCAACGCATCTTTCTTTTTCTATTACATTACCTTCTTCTCTTTTAAGTCTTTGTCCTCGCACTGATTCACGTAATACGGAAAAAACGGCTTCGAAATCGAAACTGCAAACTAATATTTTTCGCACGCAACCAAAAAAAATAAACCTATGACGCAAATCGTCCACTTGGTCCTGTCACACCGATGACGCTATAGGCGCGTTTTCACAAGTCAACTTTAATGGATCTATTTTAGTTAATCAACAAAAGTTGAATGCGTCTTGAATTAGTTTTGTTTCACACGTTTCAAATGAAACTGATTAAACAGTTTCAGTTTTATAATGGCTTTGAAGGGAGCGGTGCGCGAAGTGTTGCATATTTTAACAGCTATGTTAGAAGAAGAACTGCGAACAATATTATCAAGCATCAACATTCGTCAAAAAATTATTTGGGTGAGACAATGGATCTTGAGAAGAACCCGATTATGAGTAGCGGAAACGTTGTTGAAGGAACTAGCGTTAGAGGATAGTGAAGAATATATAAATGATTTGAGAATGTCGGAAGAAAAATTTGAGGAATTATTGAGGAATATAATTAGTATCGCATAAAGAAATGCGATAACGTGATGCGACAAGCTGTTTTAACAAAATTAAAGCTGCTAGTTAGTAACTTTAAGGTAATTAGCTACAGGGGATTCCTTTTAAATGTTTGCTTCTGTATACCGTGTACCTAAAAATATCATTTCAACTTTTTTGAAAGAAGTTTGTGCAGCTATATTCGAGGCTTTAGGAGAGTTTATTAAAGTAAGTACAATCTGTTTTAGCCAAAGTAACAAATATATGGTGCTTTACAAGATTTTATTTAATTTTTTATTATTTTTAATTTAAAATATTATTTTAGTAATTAGCAGATAGCTGCTCCGAATCCTCTCCGCATTGTTGTTTGTTGCTGGACTCAGTTGCAACTGAGGACGACCAATATTCCTCATCCATGCAATTTGAAAACGCTACTACGGAGTAGTACTTAGAGAAGGTGAAAACGCTGGTGATGGAGTTGTGTCATAGTGGGACTGTTTCTTTATGAGTTCCATTCATTTTTGTCTTAATACAGTTTGAATTTGTTCCTGGCAGATAATAGCATCGTAAAGAGACATCTGTTTTAGCTGGGCAGCGACATATTTAGCAAATAAGTCAAATTTATCTTCAGTCTTATTTCTGTTACTTTGCACTACTTTATCAAGTTTTTAAATCGCTGCGCTTATGAATTTTTTTCCGTTTTCCGTTTTTTCCATTTTCTGTTTGCGACTCTGAGGAACACGAAATATATTTGTCGATTTTGATTGTTTTAGAGTAGACCGGCAGGCAGATTATGTGGCCTCTACATGTATTATTTCTTCATGAGTATCAGCATTTGTGGTAGTATCAGATGCAGATGCAGGAAATCCTCTTTTCTCCGGGTTTTCAGTTGTATTTTTGTTGTATTTTGCTTTCGGCTCCATCATGTTTCGGTAAATTCTAAAAAATGATTAGAACTTGATCAAATACAAGATCATTAAAAGCTGTATTGCAAATGCAGGGGATTGTGGAAATTTTTAACACTGAAAATGTTTTTGTGAGAGTAATGTACTAAAAATCGCCCGTTACGAATATGTGTAACAGTTTTGACCATTTCGTAATTTTACAAAACAGAATTTTAAATTTTTACAATGTAGAAAACTTTTTTTTGTTGTAGGTGCCACAAACTGAAAAAGAAACTGGAAAACAATTCAGAAGGAATACTATTTTCGATGGAATTTTCATAATTCTTGTGGTGCGATAGACGGAAAATATATCATTATACGAAATGAACTTCATAGCGGATCTGAGTATTTTAATTACAAAGGTTCATAAAGCGTAATTTTGCTTGCATATTTTGACCCAAACTATTGTATCCGCAAACTATTTTGACGTAGTCATTTTTGAATGCAGCGTTAGAAGATTTCAACAATAGCAATAATTACATTTTCTAAAAAAAATTAGTAATAGTAGCTTTCCCTTTACGAACGAACCATTTAAAACCATTTGGGAGAAGTACTAAAACTATCGCTTGTCAAGAGCTTGTCGCGTAGTTGAGAATGCATTCGGAATTTTGGTTTCTAGATTCAGAGTTTTTGAGTAGCATTAGCATTACATAACTGGTTAAAAATTAGTTTTAGTGAAAGATTTACACCTGCAAGTTCCCTTGATACTGAAGATCTTAATACCCGGTGCACTATACCAGGTTCTTGGAAAACACAGAATATTCAAGTAAATGGTTTGGTTAATTTGCAAGTTAATTTAGGGAGTCGTAACTACACCAGATCAGCGTCTACTGTGCGTGATGAATACGCAGAATATTTTTCCGGATAAGGAGCTGTGCCCTGGCAATTCGATATGATACACGATTATTAATAATAATTACAACTTAATGAAAAATTACTTTAAAAAATAAAGAGTATACTTACTTAGTAAGTATACTTAGTATACTTTGATTATTCAGAAATGTATTTGCTCTTTTATACCAAAACAGTTTTGATACTTATAATTTATCCGCTCCCATTCCAATTTTTTTGGATTTGCACAGCAATGAATGTTTTTTATACTTTACTATATTTGATCGTCTTAAGTTTGTTTGTTATATCAGAAATGGTTAGACCAGAAATGTCCATTTCTTTGATTATACATCTCAAAGCGTTCTTCCGCGCATATTTATTTTTATATTTATCTAAACGATGGTTCCAAAGACAATCGTGCTTATTGTATAGTTCTAAAAAGTTTAACATCAGGCTTTCGGACCACTTGACGCTCATTTTAGAGATATTTGGATACACCACCCAAGCCCGGATTCAACTTGAATGCAAACGGCAGATAGTATCATTTGAACATATATATATATATATATATATATATATATATATATATATATATATATATATATATATATATATATACATATATATATATATATATATATATATATATATATATATATATATATATATATATATATATATATATATATATATATATATTCAAAAAATAGTGAAGTGGGCTCGTGGAGAAAGATATTAAAAACAAAGAAAATCACCCGCGCTCCACGTTTGTCTATTGCGGCCGTTTACCGCAGGGTGGCAGAGCTGCATGTGATTGCAGCCACCATTCGACATTGCCGATTTATATGGTCATGGCTTTAGTCATTCCTTCATCTACTCTCCAGGCGTTCAGCTTGAGCTCAGCTGATGACGGCTTAAGGGCAGAAACTGGTCTTGGGAGACACTTGCTAGCGCTTTGGATGGCGACTGAAGAAATGACAAAACACCAACGTGGAGTGCGGGTAAATTTTCTTTGTTTATATATATATATATATATATATATATATATATATATATATATATATATATATATATATATATATATATATATATATAACCAAAGTTACTACAAGTCACTTACAAAATCTTGTCAGCATGCCTTCTCCAGAAAACACCGGAACAACTAGAATACAAAATTGGCGACTACCAGGCAGGCTTTCGCCCTGGTCGCTCATGCACTGAATAAATCTTTAACTTAAAAACAATACTGAAATACAAAGCTATCAGGAACGTCCCAATCATCTGCACGTTCGTTGACTTCAAGACAGCATATGACTGCATTGACCGAAAATCTCTATTCAACATCCTAGAAGAACAAGGACTCGATCCCAAAACACTATGATTGATCAAGCAGACACTGACCGACACAATCTCTAAAGTGAAATTTATGGGAGAAATTTCCGAACCCTTCCTGATTAAAACCGGAGTACGCCAAGGAGATGGGTTATCCCCACTCCTCTTCAACCTGGTCCTGGACAAAGTCATAAGGGAATGGGAAAAGGAACTAAAAATCAATGACACTAGAAAGCAATACGACGGGGACAAACCAAAAACAACATAGAAATATCATGCCTAGCCTTCGCGGACGACCTAGCCATACTCGCAGACAATGAAAAAAGGGCATCCAAACAGATCGAAAACCTCAAGGAATGTGCAGAGAAAGTTGACCTACAAATATCCTTTCAAAAAACCGAATTCTTCTGCTCAAAATTAAATGTCCAAAATTTGAACACCAAATACGGCAAAATAAATAGGGCCACTCACTTCAAATAGCTGGGCGAGATCTTCGAACCCATAGGAGGAGAGAAGATAGCACAGAAGACTCGATTGCAGAAGATGAAGAGGGCATACGGCAAGACACACAATATCTACAATAAGAAATGCCCATCCACATACGCAATAATAAGACACTACAACACAGTAATCAAACCAGAGGTACTATACGCAAGCGAGACACTTACACCTCATACAAAAAGCGGCATAGAAAACATACTAAAAGAAGAACGCAAAATTATGAGGAAAATTCTCGGGCCAAAACTGACAGAGCAAGGATACAGACTCCATTCTAGAAAGACCACAGAGAGAATGTCCAACGTAGCGGCGGACATAAGAAAAAGAAGGTTGAAATTCTATGGACATATCAGTAGACGCCCACTGACAAGCCTCACCAACAGAATTCTTACGTACATTCAAGGAGTCAAGTCAACAGTACCATGGATCGCACAAGTCAGAGCTGATCTGGGAAAGGTACAAATGGGCCCGACAGAGATTGAGGATAGAAGAACGTACAGACACAAAATACATATGTGGAACGTTGCATCAGAGAGCGAAGTTTCGAGGAGATTAGGAACAAAGTGGACGGAAGAGAGAAAGAGAATCTACGGAGAAAGGATGAGAGAGGTGTGGAGGATTAGAAAGAACACTCGAAAATGAGTCAGGATGCTTTGCGTGATTCAACCGGGTCTATAGGCACCTAATAATAATAATATAAGCAAAGTGACTAATTTTAAGCATTTGGAATGCAATTGTAAGCATAAACTAATTAATTAGGAGGTTCTGATCCTTTAAAAATCAAAATGGATTATTTAAAGAAAAATATAAATTTTATTAAAAGCTTTTGTAGAGGTTATTTATTTCTAAGTAAAATCGATAGAATTCAGACAACGTTCACAAACTTCCGTGTAAAAATTGATAATGATATCGGGATTTAAAATTCTGCCTGTAATGTTCGTGGTTACAAAAATACCTCGAATTCATTCATTGATAAACTAATTTACTGCAATGATTCATTATTTTGTAATGCTCGACATGAAGATTCGACGACAAACCAATTTTTACAGACGAAATTGAACATACATATATATATATACATATATATATATATATATATATATATATATATATATATATATATATATATATATATATATATATATATACATATATATATACATATATATATATATATATATATATATATATATATATATATATATATATATATATATATATATATATATATATATATATATATATAAATATATATATATATATATATATATATATATATATATATATATATATATATATATATATATATATATATATATATATATATATATATATATATATATATATATATATAGTGTCATCACGGTTGGGTGTGTGATGACATTCAGCTACTGCTGTCTCATTGGACACAGTCCAAGAAAATCTAATACTACATATATACGCCATCCGACGGGAAGTCGGCGAAAACATGGGTTGTTGGCTGTGGATAGGGTTTCCCTATTCTTGATGGTATGGTGTATGTCGGCGCCCTGATTTTTGTTTTTGATTATTCGGGCTTTTTTGAATATTATTATTCATATCCTACAAAATAGACGATCCTGTAGGGCTTTCTCAGTGTTACTACTCTCAGTTGTGTTGCTGCATATAAATTCTTTGCAGATACGCAGGAATATTCCTTTCTACAAATTTGGTGCGTTAATTTGTTTCCTTATATGAATTAAACAATATAAATAAAGGTTAAAAAAACGAATGCAAAAAACAAAAAGAACCTTAATCTAATTTCAATATTTCATTTTGAACTTTATGTAAAGATACATGAGTATACGTCGAAAACAGCACCGAAAGCCTAAATAACAATTAAAAGCAAGTATATTTTCATAAATCTCTAGCAAAGCAATGAATGCAGTCAAAGAAAGTTAATAAATTGTTTTATTTCCCGGTAATTGTTCCGAGCCGACCCAAGATTGGCGATATTGGCGATATCGCTTTAATATCTCCTAACATTATGAGGTCACAGGCACTAGAAATCAGGCACAGTCAATCACTAGAAATCACCAGAGAGCAGCTCAAATCCCAAGAAAATTCTGTAACGCTAACAACTTTGGAAACTATTCTTCTGGCCTAGAGAATGGGCCACGTAATTGGTATATATTATTATTATTGATATATATTATTATTCACGTATGGGCCCTGGTGGACCACGCGAAGTACAATTAGAGGCGTTTGTTGTTGTTAGCCTTCCTTTGAGCCCATACTAATTTCATTCTTTCGCTACGAGCTTTTTTCCTTTCGTCAGACCAAGTTGTTCGTCTTCCTACATTTTTCTTTCTGGCCAACCTTCTAAACGTTAACCTTGTGTCTGAAACAACCTCTATCCTGAATTTCACTTTGTGTAATATTTGCTAATCTTAGGTCCTCTTTAATTGCCCCAATCCATTTAATTATTTCTACTTTAGCTCTACTCCTATTTTCATAAAATTCGACTATTTGTCTAGTTAGCCTACTCGGATTCATCCATTTGATGTGTCCGTAAAACTTAAGTCTTCTTTTTCTCATATCGCTATGTATATCTGTGTATTGTTTGATTTCTTGGTTATCTCGAAGTCTGTATGTTGTGCTATTTATTTGTTTGGGCCCTAGGATTTTTCTTATGATTTTTCTTTCCTTCTTTTCAATGTCCTCGATGTCCCTCTTTCTATTCAAAATGAGCGTTTCTGCAGCATATAGACATTCTGGCTTAATAACCGTGTTGTAATGTCTCAGTTTTGTGTTTTTAGATAGGCATTTTTTGTTGTAAATATTTTGCGTAAGTCTCAATGCCGTTTCCATTTTTTGACATCTACCCTTATTGGCCGCTTTTTCCAACCCATTTTCCATGATTATTTCACCCAAATATTTGAATTGAGAGACTCGTCTGATGTTACCATATTTTGTTTTTAGAAATGGTGTTCTTAGTCTGTTGCAGGTCATGTATTGTGTCTTTTCAATGGATATTTGGAGTCCTACCTTTTCTGCTGTTTCTTTTAGGATTTCAATCTGTTTTTGAGCCGTTAATACATCTTAAGCTAAAATTGCTAGATGATCAGCAAATGCCAGACAATCAATTTTGATGTTGGTTCTCCCCAGTTTAATGGGCTGTTCAATATTCAGTGCCGACTTTTTTTTCACGCCACTCCTGTATTACTTTTTCTAGAACACAGTTAAATAAGAGTGGCGAGAGTCCATCCCCTTGTCTCACACCAGTTTTAAATTCGAAGGGTTCTGAGATGTCACCCATGAATTTAACTTTTGACCTCGTGTTAGTTAACGTTGCTTTAATAATTGCCAGCGTTTTCAGATCTAGTCCTTGTTCTTTCAAGATTCGGAATAAAGATTCGCGGTCAATAGAATCATATGCTTTTTTGAAATCCACAAATATACAGACGAGCTTTTTATTGTACAGTTTTTGATGTCTTAGAATCAACTTTAGATTCAGGATCTGCCCGGTCGAAAACCTGCTTGATATTCACCAATGTTCGGTTCTAACTGTCCCTGTGCTCTGTCTAGTAGACATTGAGATAGAATCTTGTAACAAACTGGGAGAAGAGATATTCCTCTATAGTTGTTTACATCCGTTCTATCTCCTTTCTTATGTAGTAGATGGATTAGAGCATCTTTCCAGTCTTCCGGAATCCGTTCGGTTCGCCAAACTTCTTGTAGAATTTTGGTTATTTCCTTGATTGTACCTGGACCAGCGGATTTCAAAAGTTCAGCAGTGATTCCATCTTCATCAGAAGCTTTGTTATTTTTAAGCTGCTTGATTTGCCTAAGTATTTCCTCTTCATTCGGTGGTAATGAATCTGGGTTTGTTTGTTTAGGGTTTAGTGTTGGTAATTTGTTTAAGGGCTCAGGACAGTTTAGTATTTGTTCAAAATATTTCGCAAGTTCTTTGCAATTGTCTTGGTTATTTAGAGCTAGTTGTCCGTTTTCCTTTTGAAAGCATAGGCTCTGCGGTTGATAGCCTGTTAATTTTGTTTTAAATGTTTTGTAAAAGTTTCGGGTGTTCTTTTCGATGTTTCTTTTCTTACCTCCAAAAAGATGTTATAGTTTATTGCTGTTTTTTGACTGTTCCAATCTTTGAATGCTTTACTTCGGCTTAATACTGCTTGCTCGCAAACTTCATCCCATCACGGATGTGTTCTACGTTTTTGTAAAGGGACCAACTTTAAGGCTGTTTTAATAATTTTTTGTTTTAATTCTTGCTAGTTCTGTGCAGGTTGTTTATCAAGCTCTTCTGTTAGGGCTGGTTTTATTTTCGTTGGGTCAAACTTTGGTATTAGCAGCCCCTTTTGAATAAGTTTTCGAGGTTTTAAGCTAAGTTTGATTCTAGTCAAGTAGTGATCCGTGTCTATATTTGCTCCTTTCCTGACTTGAACATTCAAAATCTCTTTATAATTGGGGTACGAAATGGCAACATGGTCAATTTGAAATTCACCCATGTACGTGTTTGGGCACCTCCAGGTCTTTTGTTTTTTTATTTTCTTCTTAAAATGGGTTGACATTATTTTCAGATTAAACTGCGAACATAGTTCAACCAATCTTCTACCACTATGGTTAGTCCATTTATGAGCGGGAAAACTGCCGACTGTTTTCCTGTACTTTTTTTCTTTCCCTAGTTGGGCGTTGAAATCACCCAATAGGATTTTTACATGGTTTATTCCGGATGAATGGTTAGAGGCAAACGATCTAATTGAGGTGAATGAAGGAGATATTCCTACTTTATGTAATGTAAATGGCAGGTCTCTCATCAACATTACATGGCTTCTAGTACATTAATCAATAGTATTACTAAATGGCGAGTAGTCCGAAAACATGTTCGACCACCGCAATGTATGTTCGAACTCATACGGAGAGAACTGAACAATAAGAGAGAACAGACAAACGAATCCTATCGAGGTTGGCGAACATGCCCATCCATTTTAGAAACTTTCTAGAACAATTTAGCAATAAGTCAAAACAAGGGAAGACTGGTTAACGAGCCACACGACCTCATCAAACTAATAAACACCTTTACTCCAAGTATCTCCTAAGAAAGTGGTACCTAAACACGATATGTATATAGATGATCCAATCATACCTCTCAGACAGATATATAGTAACCCAGTGGGACATAAAATATCAACAACCTGCGGAATACCGCAGGGGTTGACCCTCGGATCTTTACTATGGAATATTTTCTATGATCAAATCTTGAGAATTAACAAAGAAAAGATGATTACTTTGGTGGCGTATGCTGATGACCTGGCGGTGGAGGTAATAGCAAGGACCACGCCTGTGCTGGATGAAATGGCACAGCATATTGTCAACAAAATAGCCTTGTAATATTCACAGGGAGAAGAAAACTCATAAATCTGCAAATCAATATGCAGGGCGCCACAATAAACAGCACGGGAGTAACTAAATACATGGGGATTCACATAGATAAAGACGCTAAAATGATCGCTCATGTCAAGATGATCAAGCAAATAAAACATTAATGACACTAACTAAAATAACCTCAAAAACAGGAAATCCCAAGGCCTGAAAGAGGCGTATATTGGTGGAGGCCACTATAGCAACTATACGAGGCCATGCTAGAAAGAGTAAACAGAAAAATGGTAATACGCAGTACAGGTGCATATATCGTTCCAACGTTCCAACAATCGCCATCCTAACAGTTGCTGGTCTGCTACCAATAAGACTCAGAATCGTGGAAAGGATATCAATATTCGAAAGGGGAAATGAATCAAAAGCTCATGCAAGAGAGGAGACTGGAAGCCTGACACAAACTATAAGGGTAAGGCTATGAGGGTAAGGAATAAAAATGAGTATAAAATACATTTATACGAGATGTGGGAGAGTGGCATAACAAAAAATTAGAGAAATTTTTTTTTTTTGTAACACAAGCAATATCGTGCCACGTATCATTCAGATATTATTTGTACAGAATGGAAATCTCAGGAAGAGGATTGTCGCTACTGTGGGATGGTGGATACAAGGGACCACACAATCTTCTACTTCCCGATAGGGGAACCACTTCGGATTGCTGTCTAATGCAATGTAGAAGTGACACCATAACACAAAATGAAGGAAAGAATAAATGCTGACAAAAAACAAATGCTGCAAAAAAATTCAGATGTGATTCTTGGAAACGGAGCATAGGAATATTTAAAGAACTACAGTCCAATAAGCCTCCTATTAATGGGGAACAAAGTTTTCACCCAGATAATATTTAAAAGAATATTTAGAAAACTGAATGACGCAGTGGATTCAGTACAATTGACATTTACACATTTAGGTTGTACGGCAGGCCAAGTTGTATAGAAAGGCACAACGAATACACTGTGCCACTGTACTTGGCTTTTCTCGATTATGAAAAAGCATTTGATTCAATCTCAAACCTACTAGGATCGATATTGAAGCTACAGCCACCATTCACCTTGATGCTCTTGAAGATAAAATTAAGGTAGATCGTGGTGTACGGCAGGGTGATGCAATATCGCCTCTTCTTTCTCAGCCTGCCTTGAAGAAGCGTTCAGTAATTTGTATTGGAAACAGAATGGAATAAAGACCAATGGAGCATACTTAAAACATCTTAGATTCGCAGATGATATCGTTCTATTTCACAAGACCCATAGGAGCTGCAAATATACGTACAAGAGCTGCAAATGACGGGAGAACCATTTGGTTTGCAAATAAACTTGAAAAATAGTCAGGTCATAATCAATAAATTGGTTGAGGACAGAAGAATTTCTCTTTTAGGAAGGGATAAGTTATACATATATCTTGGGCAGAAGATTTTAATAGAGGAGGATATCGCCCGGGAGGTGGAGCGACGTGATAAATGTGGCTGGTAGGTATTTGGCAGTTTTAACATAGTATTTAAGAATAAACTCATATTATGCCTGAAAAGAAGACATTTTGATCTGTGTGCCCTGCCCGTTATGACACACGGAAGTAAAATCTGGACACTGATATCGCAGTCAATTCAAAAAAAATTGGATTGCACTGAGGGGAATGGAAAAATGTATGATTGGCATTATAAAATGGGATGGAACACCCTGCACATGGATCAGAGAATATTGTTGGATATTGGATCAGTATGTGACATCATTAAAAGAGTGAATTAATTGAAATGGAGGCGGGTAGGCCATGTAGCGAGGCGAAGGGACGACCGGTGGGGCAAGGCAATCCTGGAGTGGATACCGTTTGATCGCAAACTTCCACGGAGTAGACCGAAAACAAGATGAACTGATGACATCACTAAGTATATTCGACCCGAATGGAAGAGGATCGCTCAGGACCTCGAGAGTTCGAAGCATGTTCAGGAGGTTTTCATCCTGCAGTGTGCAGTGTAGTGTATTGATACGGGCTGATGATGACGATTGCGATTAACAATATAGGGTGCAAGTAGACTAGAATCAAGTTTGATGCTGATCGGGATTGTATAAATAAGTAAAAGTATGAATATTATTGTCTATCGTTTAAAGTTATTTTCTTGTTTCTTTGAGGATACGGCATATTATGGAACATAGAACAATGCAGTGCCATTAGCAAAATTAAGATATTAATGAGGTATTTAAAATTTCATATTCAATTTTAGATTATATTGTTTTTGAGATTCATCACATTTCTAAAATTCAGACTTTTCCTCCACAATACAGCGTTATTAAAAGAACCGAGCAGTATTTGCAGCACCTGTTGATCGTTTTTTTATCACTGTCAAAAATCCATTTTCAGGTTGAATAAAGGCAGTATACTCATATACTAGTCCAATACTAACTCACTAGTGCTACCATTTATTTTTTTATTTTTATATTTAAATAATTCTTAAACAACACATTAAATCTTCTAGAATGAAGTATATATCAAGATTGGCTGAGCAAACTATTAATTGTAATATTTAGAAATTATTCTTGTGATTGATAGAAATTAAAAATATTTTCAATGCAATGCACAAAATGAGAATGCCAATCGATTTCAATCAAACACTGTATATACTAGTTCATTAAAGTTATGCAACCATTATGTCAAATTTTTTTTTGTCTTAGTATGACTTAACTGTGATTCATTAATCAATTTGACATTATTCCTACACTTAGTTAATAAACAGGAGCTTGATATGTGATTGACATTTGAATAGAGGCAGATAACTCTTGGTAGACCTGCTGGAAAAGTATGTGTTATAAACAGAGCTGAATATGTTGAAATATTTTTTATTATATAGCAAAATATATACTAGTTCATTAAAGTTATGCAACCATTATGTCAAAAATTTTTGCTGTCTTAGTATGACTTAACTGTGATTCATTAATCAATTTGACATTATTCCTACACTTAGTTAATAAACAGGAGCTTGATATGTGATTGACATTTGAATAGAGGCAGGTAACTCTTGGTAGACCTGCTGGAAAAGTATGTGTTATAAACAGAGCTGAATATGTTGAAATATGTTTTATTATATAGCAAAAATGCTGAGGCGAGATTCTCATTATATTGTGCGGTTGTATGTGCGATGTCTATCAATTTGATTGAGAGTATTGCGCTGGTTTTATTTCAGTAATTATGTTTGTATCAGATATGGCATTAAGAAGTCTACTATATTCTACATGATAAGTGTACAAAACATTTTTTTATATAGAAGCAACAGTGAATCAAAAATATTAAAATATAAATATATGACATATTACATGAATATATGGTATGTTGCATATGGCATATTTAGAAATAAATATATAATAATATATATGAATTAATAGAAATAGAAATACTTGTTTAAGTTTATCATATCTTTATATTATATAGCTACTAGACGTTACCCGCTCGCTGCGCTGAACGTAACTTGAAATAAATATTTGCCGAAGAAAAAATTGTAAAATATATTGAAAAGATAATTTTTTAAAATAGTACATGCAAAATGAGACATTAACAAATTTAATCTTTTATGGGTCATTCGGAGCCATAATTTATAGGTAAAGGTTTATTTAAAAACTAATTAATTAGTAACAAAGAAACTTGGATAAAAAAAGATATTGTTACCATAAGACCGGTTTAACGCAAGTTCTATTTTCCAATTTCTATGTTAAAAATGAATAAGAATTGTACCGACAAATAATTATTCGGCGGAAGTAGACTAATGATGGACTATGAATCCAAAACTCAAAAAGTTTTCGTTCAATGTAAGCTTGTTTTTATTTTAAGAGAGATAAAATTGATTATTCTCAAAATTATTAGGTTATTTTTACAATTAAAAATATTCTAAAAACTTTATATTTAGTTATTTTCCATTAATAACAATTTGAAATTCAAAGAAGTATGGCGTTTGTAATTTTAGATTCATAGTAAACTTGTTACTTAGTATATTTTCATTAAATACATATGACCTGTTCCAATTATCCTGTCAATAAACACTGTAAAAATTTGAAGTGCATAATTCATATTTTTGCGGTGATGGTAAAAATAAATAGTTCATTATATTTTGGATGAACATTTTAGTTTTTAATATAAATAGTTTAAAAAGTATCTATAGACTGATTTTTTTTTATTTACTGGTTCAATCCTCTTTATTTCTAACAATGTTTATTGAAACGATTAAAACTGTAAAATTAAATACTCAAGACTTCTTTTTGGCTCGTTTTTGGTTTTCTTATCTGGCTGAAGAATAACCAGGTTATCAGGAGAACTGATAACTGATTGAACTGATTGAGTATGCAACATAAAACTGACCATGAGAAAAGCAGTCATTTCTTAAATCAACACCAGCCACTTTTAAACTCCGTTCTTGTGCTTTATTAATAGTCATGGTAAAGCAAACCAATAGGAAATTGTAGACGTTTAAATTTAAAGTGGTAGTCGGACGGAATTCGAGGAATTCTTGGAATGAATACGTTTTTTCCATCATATTTTCTAGTAAATCGCGGCTTCTATTACGTTTTTATATAGAGCTTTCACCTGAAGTCTGGTACCATTGCATATTTTTGGAGGGTTTAAACTGAGTAACAACATTACTGGTGTGTCAATCTTGAGGTAAAGAACATATTCCTGGCGAATTAAGCGTCTGCAAAAACTCCATAGAATAATGGACAGCATCTTCCACCTCCATTATTTTGTTCGCAGATTCATACTTAACATTATTATTAACAGGGTTATCATATCCCCCACGATATCACAAATACTACTAGGAATATTTACTTTACCTCCTTCTTCTGGAATCTTTTGAAAACCCTTCTGCTATTAAATCACGTTGAAGATGAACACGCATATTAATTCTCAAAGAGAGAACTTGACATGAAACATGACACCATAAACTTGATGACAGGCCTTGACTTCACCTGCACGTGTTCCTCGTGATATAAAAGGTAAGATCTGTTTAAAGTCACCAGCCAAACCACCCATAAGTTGGTTGCAACCTCTAGATGAATCATCACAATTTTGAAAGGAATAAATGATCCACCAATTGAAAGATTTTCTACGGACATTAGCGGGCACTGTTCTAGGATAGAAATATCACTTGATAGGACTATAAAAAATATTTTATGCAACAAAACAACCCAAAACGAAGAATTTGCAGCAGCGTGCTCGCTCTTTCCACGGATGCAGTGTGGTTTTTGATGGGAATAGAATCAACGGCAGAGACTATTTTCTAACTAGGACATACAAATGATGTTCTCGGTTAAGAAGTTACTATAATCGGTGCTAAAAAAAATTATTCGGAATAAAAAGTTTAGTTTGCGTATTACATATTAATAAAAATCAAATAAAAACTCAGCAAAACTTCAAATATAAAAACATAATAAAATACAAAAAAATCATTGGAAACATAACTAAAACTTTATAATCGTATTATTGAAGATAGTGCGACGTTGAAAAAATTATTTTGACAGCTGAATTTAAGCTTATTGTCACATACGTCGAACATACAAATTTTATTACATTTTCATTATTCTCATAATAATTATTGACATGAAAACATTATTTTCACAGTTGAATTTAAAGTAATTGTCACACAGTTCGAGTATCCAATTTTTATTACATTTTAATTTTTCTGCATTTTAATTAATCTGCAAAAATAAATCAATTAAAAGCTAAAGAAATGATTAAAATTTACCGGCTAATACAATTAATAATTAGACATGGATGTCAGAGTCTTCTTCATTTTCTTAAGATTAATATAAATTATCATACGTGAATTAATTCTTTTATCTCTCTTTCTACCCCATTTAGAAATTTATTTTTGCATTAACAGTTCTTGATCAATTTTCATGAAGCATAAGGAGAATTCCTGTCAAGTTTCAAGTCTGTAGAACTTACAGTTAGAAAGCGGGTTTATTTGTACGTTTTACGCCCCGCCACCCCTCTTGGGGGCGGATTTTCATATGACGCGTCTTTATTGAATGTCTCTAGAGTATAAGGAATATTTCTGCCAATTTCTAAGTTTGTAGGACCGACAGTTAAAAAACGGGTTCATTTGTTCATTTTACGCTCCCGCAACCCCTCTTTGGAGTGGATTATCGTATAACCCGTTAGTGAATGTCTGTGAAGTATAAGAAATAAAATTGCCAAGTTTCAAACCTATGGGACATATAGAGAAAAAATGAGAGTGTTTTAATTCTTTACACCACCATATTTCTCCCCAATTCACCCCTTTAGTAAATAGATTTTCGAAAATTAAATTTTTAGATGTTTATGTATTATAAGGAACATCCCTGGCAATCATGGCATCTGTAAGACATACTAAAAAATGGTTTTTTTGCAACATCCCCGCTTCGGAGATTTCGTCAGTGTGTCAGTGGTATTTCTCCTTTATATATAAGGATATATATATATATATATATATATATATATATATATATATATATATATATATATATATATATATATATATATATATATATATATATATATATATATATATATATATATATATATATATATATATATATATATATATATATATATATATATATATATATATATATATATATATATATATATATATATATATATATATATATATATATATATATATATATATATATATATATATATATATATATATATATATATATATATATATATATATATATATATATATATATATATATATATATATATATATATATATATAAATTTGTTAAAGTGTTAAATTACAAATTATTGTAAAATTGTAAATATTAAACAGTGAAAGTCTAAAAACACCAAATAAAAATTTAATATTTTCTTTCAAAATTTTATCCAATCTAGAAAATAATCTACTTCATTTTTCCATTAAAAGTTCATAACTTTTAACCATATTAATATCATTATTACTTTAATATTAGGATATATTGCTTGATTAAATTTGATTGATTAAATTTAAAGGTTTAATATCGAACTAAATGAAAATAAAATATAGGCGCCCTTGCTTGGTACAACCACTACAAACATTTTAATAACCTAAAACATCATTGCTCACTGTCATTTGTTATATTGGGATCCCAACCCAAAGAGATTTACCGCAAAATACCAAAAATTTAATTTGTCAGTGTGCCTTGACGATTAAATCTGCATAGCTCAGACTTAGCTGAAGTCGATTTGGCGACCCCTTTAAATATTTTTAGTTTGGACCTTACAACTTTTAATTTTCTTATAATATACTCTTAATATCTTAACTCAATAGATATTACATATTTGATATCAATGATTTAATGAAGAAAAGTTAAAAAATGTATTTAACTTTTCATTTTATGTTCTAAGTGACTTTCCATGAATGTAAAAATAACAAATTTAAAGGCTAAAATAATTAATTATTATTGAAATTTTCATTTAGTTTGATATTAAATTTTATATTTATGAAGGAATATATCCGAATATTTAAATAATAATGAAATTAATAGGGATAGAAGTTATGAAGTTTAATGGAAATATTAAGTTGGGTATTTTCTAGATTAGATAAAATTTTACAAGAAAATATTAAATTTTATATGATCTTTTTATACTTAATATTAACTTAAATTATAATTTGACAAAAATAACTATATAGTTTAAGGATATGATGAACTTATACCATTATTTCTATTTCTATTAATTCATATACATATCATGTGATGAAAACTGACCGGAACTAGTTAAAAAAAAACACATCTCCTTGCAATTTTAATACAAATCTTTATTATCACCTTCAAAAGAGGTACCATTTGACTTGATACAAGCATATCAATGCTTGATCTAATCATCCATGCACTTGGAATACGCCTCGGCCGGATTGACCTTCAGTTTTTTCAGTTAATTATTTTTAATGCCCTCAATCGAGTCGAAATGCGCGGCGCGAATATTTGAGTTTGGAGAAGAGAAAAAAGTCGCCCGGAGCTACATCTGACGAATACGATGCTTGACCCATCATTTTCGTCATGTTTGGCCAAAAAACCACGCACAATAAGATCAGTATGAGCTGGCGTTTTTCATGCCCAGAATATCTCTAACGCTAACAACATGATTTTTAAGCACATTTTTGTTTAAATTTTCTCGATGTTATCGTCGTTAACAGAGGTTGGTGGACAGCTATATATATATATATATATATATATATATATATATATATATATATATATATATATATATATATATATATATATATATATATATGGAGTTTTTTGACTTCTTTGGACTGCGTCCAACGAGACAACAGTATTCAGGAGTTATACATCCACGACCGTTGGGTTCCACAATCTCATGTGGAACGCACAACAACCTGCGTATCCGCCATAATGAGCAATGGTTAGTTGCTTGACCGGGATAAAGCCCCACCCATCCCTTACATCGGAGGGCACATGTTTCGTCTGTTGGTGGTTAGACTCATCAGGTGACCGACATATGCTCCCCCAAGAATAGGGAGTCCCTCTCCCCAACGGTCGGGGGTGTATAAGTCTTGAATACTGTTGTCTCGTTGGACACAGTCTAAAGAAGTAAAAAAACTCCATTTATAAGCCATCAGACGAGAAGTCGGCGAAAATATGGGTTATTTGATTGTGGAGAGGGACTCCCTATTCTTGGCCAGAGAGCATATGTCGATAACCTGATGAGTCTAACCACCAACAGAGGAAACATGTGCCCTCTAATATAAGGAATGGGTGAGGCTTCCTCCCGCTCAAGCAACTAACCATTGCTTATTATGGCGGAGACGCATGTTGTTGTGCGTTCCACATGAGATTGTGGAACCCAACGGTTGTGGGTGTATAACTCCTGAATACTGTTATCTCGTTGGACGCAGTCCAAAGAAGTAAAAGAACTCTATTTATAAGCTATCCGACGAGAAGTCGGCGAAAATATGGGTTGTTTGATTGTGGAGAGGGACTCCCTATTCCTGGCGAGAGAGCATATGTCGGTACCCTGATGACTCTAACCACCAACAGACGAAAGATGTGCCCTCCAATGTAAGAGATGAGTGGGGCTTCCTCCAGGGTATATATATATATATATATATATATATATATATATATATATATATATATATATATATATATATATTCTTGATTCATTCTTGTTTTACCATAAAAAAAATAGTTTTTCTTGTACAGTTATCATGTGGAATATAGTAGGCTTCTTGATGCCATATCCGGTACAAACTTAATTACCCAAATAAAACCAGTACCATACCCTCAATCGAAACTGTATTGTGCATCGCTTCGTATGTGGATGGTTGTGGATGATTTCGTACAAGCACAACCGCACAATATAATAGAATATCGCCTCAACATATTTTGCGATATAATAGAAAATATTTCGACATATTCAGCTTTATCTATAATAAAAGCTTTTCCAATAAATAGTTCCAGACGACTTTTCCAATCAAAAGTTCCTCTATTTTTTGCTAAAATAGAATAAAACCTAACATTAATTATTTGAAGAAGTTTTAATTGAATCTATTTATGAAGTCCGTTAAATTGCTTATGTTTGCGTGCTCAGTTCGCGGACTGTTTGAGAGTGTCAGTGTTTTACTCCTATTTTTACAGTGTATTGTTTAAATTCCTGTCTTAATCACTTCTCTATCCGTAGTATTTCTCTCTCCGACACTTAGCGGTAAAGGGGAATCGGATTAAAAAAAAGTATTTCTCTGTGATAATATTTTGAATATATCAAGGTGTGTTGGTTATAGAACGGAAAACTTTATTTTGGAAACATTCTTTTTTCTAATTTTCTTCAAATCAATCAATCCGAGACATTTTACGTCAGTGCTCTGAGTAATTTGAGGTAGTTATTCATTGTTATAGGTGGGCATGTTTTAGTTCTTCAGTTCAGGTAAATGTTATTTGAGGAACTTATTTTCGTTCACGTCTATTTCTGATTTTTTTAAACTCATTATGGTTTTGTCAAGGTTTAGAAGTTCCTGAAGTTATTATTAGGAAATTGTAAGAAGCTATTACGCTAGTGTAATCTGGATACAATACAATTATTGTGAGTGTTATATTTAGCAAGGCACGAGGCCGAGTTCAATACATTATCTTTTGGTACTCTAGATGTTGTTCTGTATAAGTTTATGTATTCTATCTGTTAGACCAGTAGAAAAAACAGGTCGGATAGATATCACATTAGGATTCTATAAAAGAGATGAGATCGTAGCTTTTTATCATCTTCAGTGAACTTAAATGTCAAATATTGTAGAATGCTTGCCTAATAAGGAATGTGCTATTGAGCAATACTTCTTTCTTCCAAATTGTTCTTGATTTCTCTAACTATTTCATGAACTTGAAGTTGAAATGTTGCATTTTTGAAAAAAAAAGGTAATGGAATGTTTTGTATTAATCTTCCCTATATTTCTTTTTTTTTTATGGAACAGCTAAATACTGATGGATTTATACGATGATATTTTTCTGATTTTTTCACTTTATTTTTCTTTTGCCAAAGATTTTAGTATATATATTTAGATTTTAGTATATATATGAGCATTTTGTTGATTGCTTGACTGGGAATGGACCCGACCCATATCTTCCATTGGATGTCGTATATAATTGGACCCAAACATAACTCTAACTTGTCCTGGTCTTTCTTCTGCCATTCGGGTCCAATATGGATGATGTCATCCGTTCATCGTTTTTTCGGTTTCTTTCGTGGGCGTTTATGATCAAGCGGTATTCATTGCAGGATTGCTTTGGTCCATCTGTCGTCGAATCGCCTCGCTATATGGCTTGCCCACTTCCATTTCAATCCTTTCACCCTTCCAATGATGTCACATACCTTCGTTTTTTGTCGGATTCATATGCAGGTCTGTCCCGCTTTGTAATGCCAAGCATGCACCTTTCCATTCCCCTCTATGCTACCCGAAGCTTTTAAACTGATTGTGATGTGACTGTCCATGTTTCACTTCCATAGGTCAAAACAGGCAGCCCGCATTGATTAAAAACCTTTCTCTTCAGACAAAGTGGAAGTTTGTTCCTAAACATTATATTGAGCCTGCCAAATTGCTTCCAGTCACACTTATTCCGCCGTTCCACTTCCCGGGTAGTATTACCCTCCATTAACCTCCAAAACGCTTCCTAAAATAGAAATTCTTTTGTTGACAGTAAATTTGTCGAACATAACCTGACACTTCTTTAGGTTTAGTTTGAAACCAAATGGTTCTCCCGTCCTTTGCAGTTCTTGTATGGGTTTTTGTAGCTCATCTGGGAGATGAGAACGATATCACCTGCGACCCTAAGATGGCTTAGGTACGCACCATTCATTTTTATTCTCTCCTGTTCCCAATCCAGATTACGAATTACTTCTTCAAGGCAGGCTGCGAAAAGAAAATGCGATATTGAGTCACCCTGCCATACACCCCGTTCTAAGTTGATTTTAACTTCAAGGTTATCCGTGTGCACTGTAGCTGTAGCTTCCTCATTCATGGATCTCAGTAGGTTCACATAGGCTTTGTCTATCCCCTGATTAAATAATGCATCCATTATGACATAGGTTGATATTGAATCAAATGCCTTTTCATAGTCAATAAAAGTCAAGCACAGTGGCATGGTGTATTCATTGTGCCTTTATATGGCCTTTCTATGGCCTTGGATATGATCCATTGTACTGAATCTACTTCTGAATCCTGCCTGCTCTCTTGGTTGTGTTTCATTCAGTGTTCTTAATATTCTTTTAGATATTATCTTGGTGAAAACTTTGTACATTACTGGTAGGAGGCTTATTGGATAGTAGTTTTTGATCTTATGAAGAAGAATCACTTCAGCATTTTTTCATAGACTGGGTATTTTTTGATCTTTGAGGCATTTTGAGTACAATTTTGCCAGTATTTTATGTAAAGTTCGACCGCCTGCTTTTAACATTTCAATCCAAAATCTACCAACCCGCATTGGACCAGCGTGGCAGATAACGGTCTATACCTTCAACATGGTATTTCAATATGTTTCAATATGACAGTACAAACTCAAACACGGCCCTCATACTCGGGAGGCCAAGGGGCAACTACCTACGTCAGCGGGAAGATCTGTCCCAAGGCAGAAGGTGTTAAGAATCACCGGGTTAGATCAAGCTACTCTAAATATTCGGACAATGAAAACAGATAAACGACTACAAGAACTGTTGATCGAGCTTGATATCATACATTGGCATATCATAGAGCTATGTGAAACGTGAGGCGAAGAGCTAATAAAACGGGAAACAATTGGTCACGTACTCTACATTCGGGGTACGGAGAATGGACGATGTGGTAGAATTGGATTCCTCATTAACAAACAGTTGAAGGATAGTGTCGAAAAATTTGACCAACTAGCCCAATGCGTCATTTAGTTGAGTAAAAAGTTTAAGCTTCAAATCATCGAAGCTTATGCAACAAACTATAAGCTATAGTGATGAGGAAATTTGATTGATTTTGATGATGTGGCCCAGCTTTTAGATAACCAGAAATGCAGCTACAAAATCTTGATGACTTGACTTTAATGCTAGAATTGGAAAAGCAAGAACTGGTGAAACTGCAACTGGCCTATATGGAGGTGGTAAGCGGGACAATAGAGGCGACAGACTCGTTGCTTTTGTTGAAGGACAAGAACAGGAGTTATGAACTTGTTCTTTATGAAAAATATCAGCAAAAAATGGACATGGAAAAGTCCATCTGGTCTCACAAGCGAATTTGACTACATCAAACGATATAACAATAGTTATATCGGTAAGATTTTTATGAATAAAGTTAGAAGGGCCTATAATGTCATAAGATTATACATACTTAACATCACAGTGATCTTTGTCAGTAAAAATCATTACGCAGTTCTAAGGGTTTCTCGTGTATTATCTAAAAATAACGAAAATGTTGTTTATATAGTACCAGCTTTTAATCTATATTGGTACTAATTAGGTGAAGCTGCAAACACAGTAATAGCAATTTACTACAGTAGGTAGTTATTAGATGTTCTGCCCTAGGAACGGGTTGGAAATTTGATATAGAAAATCGCCCGCACTTCTGGCGCACCATGTGTTACAAAACAATTTTTTTCTGTGGGTGTCCGAAAAAATGTATATACACTTTGACTGGTTCTAAAATCAGTATTTATTTTCATACAGTTTACTTTAGGATTTCAAAAAAAAAACTAAAGCAAAACCTTTATTTTGACTAACGCCAGTTTTCAAACTGCCCACCGTCGTAGTCCAGACATTGCTGATAACGAGAAGCACTGAAATCGCAAACATCGAGAATCATTTCCATTGATATTCTCTTTCAATCACTACTCTTAAGTCATTGACTGTCGTCGATTTTGACTTATAAATTTTGTCTTTAATGTATCCCCATAAAAATAAGTCGAGTGGAGTAAGGTCAGGTGAATGTGCAGTGTATTCAACACAACCTCTTCGTCCAATTCATCTGTTCGGTAGAGTCTCGTCTAGATAAGCCCTTACGTAATGATGATAATGTGCAGGTGCACCATCTTGTTGGTCTTACCCTCGAAAGCTTCCAGAATTCAAATTAAGGTAAACAGCACCAGTTACAGAACCGTCAACAAAGAACGGTCCAATTAATCCTTTTGCAGATAAGCCACACTACACTGTGTCTCCTGGCAAATTAATATGATGTTCTTTAGTAAGGTGTGGATCCTCAGCTGCCCAATAAGTACAGTTGTGTCGGTTAATTGAACTTAAAACTCTGATATTCTCGCCTGAACTTCTACCGCACTTTCGTATTTCTAATAACACTTCATGATAAAATCCGTTGCTCAAAGGTAAGTCTGGTAGCAGATTTTTTTTAAAGTAGATCAATCTGAAAAAGAATGCCGTATGAGTAAGTTATTAGAAAATTGTGTATAATTATTTTTGGGACACCTTGTATTTACAAATTTCACATTCGCTTATAATTTTAATTCAATTATACAGCTTTCAATTTTTTTTTATTAATTATCTTAGCAAAACAAGTTTTCAGTTTGGTAACTTTGGATTATTTTTTATAGATTATAATAATTGCTAATCATTGTTGAATGTTTCAAAAGTTAATTAACAACATGTCTGAAATGGTGTAAATATGTTTTAAATGGTGTAAATATGTAAATGTAAATATGTAATATGGTATTTGATTAATATTAGGTAAGTCTGGTAGCGGCCATTCTTTAAATTAGATCAATTTGAAAAATAATGTTGTTTGAGTAAGTTATCAGAAAATCAAGTGTGTATAAATTTTTTTGGGACACCCTGTATTTACACATTTCACATTCCCTTATAATTTTAATTCAATTATAGAGCTTTCGATTTTTTTTAATATCTCGGCAAAACAAGTTTTCAGTTTGCAAACAAAACAGGACTATTTTTTATAGATATAATAATTGCTATTCATTGTTGTTGAATTTTTCAAAAGTCAATTAACAACATGTCTGAAACATTGTACTTTAAATGGTATGAATACATATTAAGATAAAAAGATTTGATGAAAAATTACATCAAAGCTGAGATCATTTATAAAATTCACAAATTTTCCGCTTTTCTCCCCGTGGTGTTTAATTGCCCTAAAAGCCCAAAAACAAGCCAACAAATTAAAAAGATTTTGAAAGCCATAATTTATTGTCTATCAAAAATATGTATAAGGGTGATTAGTAGAATTACATTATTGAGGGAATTGATTACATGCGTTCATATTTTGCTGCATTAAAATTTAATTTGTTGTGTTGCAGTTAAATTTTATTATCCATTGTTATCAATTGTTATGTATGCGAAAGTTATTTATAATGTATTTTGTGATATTGTTTTCAAGAGATATAAATTCTGTTTTTTGTTAATAAGGTGCACTGTAGTTTCTATTTAATTCTAATTTAATTATATCTCCTATTGATTTTACAGTCTGTCAAATGAAAAAGGTGACTGGTTGAATCTTTGTATAATCAGCGCTACTATTTTAAAATGAAAATAAATTTCAGATTTTATTTATTCGTATTAACATAAATGTACCTTTTGAACGTCAGTAGAAAAAACGAAGGTCAACAATAAATCTTGTTTTAAGTAGGGTAAAAGGTGGGTAAACTTTTGAAATGACTTTAAGTAATTAATAGTAACTTTCTTTTGTTCTTTTAGAGTTGATAATAATAATGAAGTAGTGAGCCGTAAAAACGTTTTAAAGTGATTTGTAAGATTCCGTGATGACAGAGCAGATTATTGATGGTGATGCATGAGCAGATTATTAATGGTGATCGGATCTATTAATACGAATTCGAAATTACTGACAGTTTTATATATACTATACTAGATCTGTTAATAAAGTAATGAAGCTGGCAGCGTAGCGTTCGACCTGGCCTGGCTTCCACTTTGGCGAGGTAGGTTATTATCTGATGCGTCTTCAGTACGAGTTCGCTTGGTGGTTTGTAGAAATTCTTTTCGTGGACTAGATTTTTCTAGTGCTTTTGGAATATGACTGATAATTTCCATCAACTGCGCACTATGAAATCTGGGTATAGTATGACGGAAACTTTTCCAAAAGTAATAAAAACGTCCGCAGAATCCATGATCTTGTGCGTTATGATAGTCGGTTGACGCTCAAAATGATCAGGAAAAAGTTGAATTTCACTCGCACACTCGTCCGCTTGATTGTGACCATTGAATTGGGGATGAAGAAAATCTACGCGAAAATCGTTTCGAAAAAGTATTTCGCAGGATCAAGAGGACAACAGAGAACAGGAAAACATGTCTGGATTATTTGGGCTGCTTGAAAAGGACCTTCATTTTCTGGAACGTGTCTTTACTAGTGACCAGTTTTGGAAATATGAATGTAACCTGGAAATGAAGTGCCTTGAATGACACACTCCAACTTCATCACAAAACCATGCTGATTTGCTTTTTTGATAGCCAGGGAATCGTCCATAAGGAATTTGGGTCTCAAAGCCAAATGGGAAACCAGCATTTTTACCGAGAGGTTCTTGAAAGATTTTGAAAAAGGGTCATTTTTGTAAGATCGAACATCAAGAATGCCTAGGAGCTGTATCACCACAATGCGCTTTGTTATACAGCTATTTCAATTAAATAATTTTTGTCAGGCAAAAATAACTGTTGTTTCGCAGCTCCGTTATTCACCAGACTTGTGTCCTTGTGACTTTTTCTTTTTCCGAAGATGAGGTGAGCTAACTAATTAGAAGGAGATAATGTAGAATTCAATGTAATTTGAATTGAGTAAATAAATTATTAAAAATCTGTCTTAATAATCAGTCTTATTATCTTATTTACACACCTCGTATATTTCATTGTAAATGAAACTGTGGGAAAACGGATGATAGTGGTCTTTGCTAAAAAATATTGTCTTGTTTCTCGACAATTTATCATTTTTGTCTGATTTGGCTCCGTGAAGCTATTGTCTGTTTACCAAAATTAAACTGGAAATGAAAGCAAAGCGTTTCAATAGGATTTCTGACATCTAGCAGGCTTTGTTCGATGCTTCTAAGGTCATTACCTATTTTAAAATATAGAAACATCCTGAAAAAGTTGTTCATACTATTACAACCTAGTCTTACAATATACTAATTAGCAATTTAATTTTAATTTAAAATTCTACAAATATTAGTCATTTAAGATTATATGTACTGGTGTTTCTTATTTTCTAATACTGAAGAGGGTTTTTCATGAGGACATAAATATTAAGCTCTTATAATTGTTGATTCACAATTCGAAAAAAAAATTGTGGCTTTGATGTGTTAAGGCTTAATTCGACTTCTTCATCAGATTTAAAGCAGCAAACAACCAGATGATGTTGTAGAAATCGGAAGAGATAAAAGTTTGAACGGGCCAAGTTTGAAGAAGATAACATCGGATGCGATAAAACCTCCTAGTCCAATTCGGTGATCACTTCCATAGGCCTTGTTGCTGTACGTTGTCTTGAAGCAAAATGACATTTCTTTTTCCCTTGTAAATATGAGACCTATTTTTCCTTCAGAACGTCAGTAAAATGAGTTAGTTGCTGCTGATAACGGTCAGCAATGACTGTTTGATCAGACTAGAGCAACTCATAATCCACGCCGCCCAGCTGATCCCACCATATACATAACAACACTTTTTTGGTGTCGATATTTTTTTCGTTTTGCGGTAGTGGTTGATTGCTTAGCGGGAATAACCCACGAATTTCACCTCTTTGTATCTACTATTGTATCTATTGTAATCTACTTTTCATTACAGCTCACAATCTTATTCAGAAATGTATTTTTCTTGAATCTGGGGAGCAATAACGCAACAACATCTAAGCACCTACTCTTATACTCAGCTGTGACTTTATAGGCTTTATAGGCAAAGACTGTCCTTTTGAAATTTTCTAAGCTTGTTCAAACATTTAGAAATATCTTGAGGTGTTACTCCGAACTTCTGCCTGAGCTATAGCAGTGGATGATAACAATTTTCTTCCATCAGTGCTCGCAATTCTTCATCCTTTTTTTTTTGCCGGGATTGACGTTTTGAATAATCTAAGTCAAAATTTCAGCTACATACAAGTACATACAAGTTCATACAAGTACTGTATGAAAGAACATTAACTCTTATATGATGTCCTGAGCTTTCGCAGCATTTTTTCAGTTAATAGGCGAAAGGTAGTTAAGTGTTGCTTTTCGAACGACATCATGTCTAAGTAATTTTTCAGGTTAAATTCACACTAGTCTCGTATATTATACCTCGTTTTGGAACTAAAAAATGGCGGGCAAAAATATGATTCGAACAGGTTTTGTAGTCGATGAAAAGTAGTGGCTGAGAATTACGTTGATGACATAATAGGTTTCAATGGCCTGATCAGGCAATTTATTTTTTATATTTGGAAACATAAAATAATCACAAGATTATAAAGTAGGGCTATATGGTGAATGCAACATCAATTTGATGTTTATTTTTAAGAATAATATTATAACGTGTTAAAAATGTATAACATCAGTTTTTTTGCTTTATAAACTTTTGTTTTTTAGGAATGAATATATTCCTTAATTTATACAAATGATATAAATTAGTTTTAATTTAAATTTGATTTGTTTTACAAGAAGTTTGGATTTTGATTAAATTCGCCTCTAAATTGTTAGTTCCGTTTCATATTGTCTTGGTAGTTGGTGCCTTCGTTTTACAAGAAATAGGTTTATAAAAGAGTTTTTTCCTGCCAAAGGTAATTTATATAATGACAGGGCAAAATAGGGGAGAAACTGGTAAAAGGCGAAAAAGGAAATTATCTGAACAGAATTGTGGAACTTCAATCCAATAATGTTTTTGATTAAAAAAATGGACGAGATTTAAGGCAAAACGTCTTGTTTGCTACATTTATTCGCAGACGGACCTTTGCAATGCTATGAAATCTTTTATTTATTTGTTGCAATCGTCTCGCTTGCTCGTTTTAGTATGTAATATAAGTTAAATAGGGAGCACATTTTGATTCAAATATATCTCGATTCAAATATCTACGCACAATTCAACTTCAACTCCATATATTAAAAGTATAGATCAAATAATGATTTTAGCAATTTAAAAAAATTGTAGTGTGTTTGTAGAATAAGGCAAAATTATTTACCTTATTTTACAATCAACGATTCCACAACGGTCACATTTTCATCCTTTTAATGATTTTTGGAGTTTTGCAAACAGATAATACTCAGATGGGGCTAAAACAGAGAAACTTATATAATAATATAATAATTAATTAATTAATAATAATTAACAATTCTAAAGTCAGTCATAATTTATGCATTTTCTCCTGCTTTTATATAAATCGGTGTTTTCATGTCTCTTCTCATCCGTATTGATCGGCTGGACCTTTCTTAAGCAATCCGTTCAAAACTAGATACAAGAACACCGAATGATCAATCTCTAAGTTAATAATTGGGGCGTATTCAGTACCAAATAAAAACCTTTTAAAATTAAACAAAACAAATTTTTACTTTGTTATCTATTACTTATTTTATATTTAAAGTGGTTTGGCTATAGTTTAGTATCATGTTTGTCGTGTTTAATAATGTGATTTATAATAATTTATAATAATTTCGAATCTATACTAACACAAAACTGTAGTTCACAAAGTTAAAAATAAAATAAGTGATAACAAAAAAAAAATGTTTCATTCAATTTTAAAAATGAACTATCACAAAGTATCAGGTCAATTAATCAATTATTACATAATCTTTTGTTAACCTTAATAACATCCTTATATGGGAATCTTGTTGATCGTGAAACTACTGAGGTGAGTTAACTTGGGTTATCTTCGAGCGAGTAAACATACTGTGATCCCTAAATTTCCTGATCTGGTGCTCAAGAAGTCAATTGATTTAAATATATATTCATAGCATACATTTTTAATATGGCCAGTGTGGGTAAATATATCTTCAGTCTCGATGGTTCTTAAAACTTAATATGCGCGGTTTTTATTAATATTTAGTCTAGATGCCTCTAAATGTTTGAGTGTCCATATACTTATCCCATTTCACGTTGTCTACATACGTTCATTAAAATCTTTCCGATTTTCATTGCTGCTCGCTAACTTCCATCTACAAGACGTTAAATGAACAGCATCAGAAATAATTTGAGACTAAATCGAATTCGAGAGTTAATAATATAGTTCTATTCCATGTGTATTAGCCTAGAATGACTTTTCCTGCACCGACAATATAAAAGAATATGTGAGAATAAGAACAACATTAAGTTGAATTAACCAAGAAAGAGATAATATCGTGAGAGAACATTGGGAAAGGTTCACGAAATATAAGGAATACAACTTATAGGGGAAATCCGGGAAAAGCGGATACCTTAAGCTTTGACGACCTTTGACAAGAAAATTAACAGACCCAGAAATAAAATGATAGCTGAGTATGAATCAGTATTTATTAAAGTTTTTAATATAATCAACAACAATTAAGTAACATCAACATTTTACTTAAAACTATTAATACTATTGAAATTAATACCGCTATACGCTTTGGCCAACCCACGGGGTAAAGTGGATAGGACCATAAGGCAAAGTGAACACATGGCTAGTTAAAGAACAATTACCAAAATCAATATAAGAAGAATTAAATTACTGATAAGTATAATTACTTAGTTATCAGTGAAGCCGCCCCTTCGTAAGCCATGCATTTTTCGTATCACACTGCTTATGGGAATTGCACTGGATCCAATCATCAACTAGCTGTCTTTTGATTTCTATGTAATCTTTTCCACAAAAATAGTATGTGTACCTTGTAGAACATGAGAGAACGGTCTTATTTTTCTTGGACTCGAATAAGACACAGGCCGAGGAGTAGAAGGCTGTAGTATTATGTCATTGGCATTATATTTGAATGAGTCTTCTTTATTTGGTATTTTTGAATGTAGCGTGGCATGAATTATAGAGCCCAAGGTACTTGTTTGTTCTGTCTTTTCATCTTGAACCGCTAGATTTACGTGCCCAGTAGAAATTTCTAGAACATCAGGAGTGCAGAGTTTAATGACTGAAGGTGATCTGGAATGAGTTATTTCGGGTAAAGAGTCTATCTTCATAGACAAAATACTATGTTGGTCCACCGTTGCGTTTTGAATTGCGGAATTTACATGATCAGTAGATGTGCTACCTTTATGTCCAAATGATTCTTAAATATCAGGAGTAAAAAACCTTGAATTAATAAGCATGCTATTGAGAGGGCCTTCTTCATGTAGTTCTGAAATTGTTGTTCTTATTGTTCTTATTGATGGTGATACATCTCTAGGATCGATTAATCTAGGACACCGAATCTGTCAGCAAATCATTGTTTTCTCTCATTGTCATGTGAACTTGAACCGTTACAGTCATGGATTCCGTAGGTTCGACATGGCGCTCACTCGAAGCATCATCCGGGATATTATTCAAAGTTTTACTTGGTCCAGATGAACTTTGGAGCCCTGATGTCGAAGGTCTGACATCATTGTTCGTTGTTGTAGTCCCAACATCTTGATAAGTTGTCTCTTGAAGATTAGCTTCTGAATTTACCGTATTACGATCAGTTATCATCATCGTACTGATTCTATCGTATGATCAGCGTACTATCCTCGCTGTGTGAGCCCTCTGGAATCGATTAATTTCTTGTTTTCTGAAGTACATTTTTAGTGCACCATACACAGCAACGTCCAGTGGTTGATGTTTGTTGGTGACGTGGCAAAAACAAAATGACGACCTTGTTTTGGTTTAGGTACTCCAGAACTGGATAATGTTTGTAGCTTTCATGGTTGTCTAGCAGCAAAAGAACTTTTTTTTCTGAGGTCGGCCGAACATGGCCAACAAAAAATTTGTGCCACTCCAGAAATATTTCTCCAGTTATCTATCCTGAAGATGAGCAAGTTCCCCGAGTCTCTGGAGGAGAACCATCCAACAGGCGATCTTGCATCCTCTTACGCGCAAAAGTTGTGGTTTGTCCACGTTCTGTGCTGGAAATGACTCCAACTTGTTCCTTACCTGTGACGGAAACAACTTTGGGTGGTTTCTTTGTTGAAGTTTGGATGCCGGTTTCGACAACATTGTAGATCCTCGTACCATCAATACAATGTTTTTCCGTTTGGTTGTCCAACAACTCATAGAATATTTCCACTTGCGGATGGTTGAAGCCATTAAGTCTAGCAATCGACGTTGCTTCTGGCACTCTTAGAGTGATTTGCGGATTTCTGATCATAAATCCTGTAAGCCAATCATCACCAGCTTTTTCATTTTTGTCTCAACTTTGTGGATATGGATTGTGGATATGCGAGATTGTTTTTTTTTGCGCAAACGTAAACCAATGCTTTAAAATCTTCTCCGGTTAAGCCATAAAGAATGTTGTCCATCTTGTGCAAATACGTTTCAAGATCGCCCTCCTGTTGGTCATTGAAAACTTTACGAAAACGTCCCAGCTAAGCGTAGAACTACCTTTTTTCCAATGCCTATACAAAGTAGCATAAGTAGGTCATATTTTCTTGGGGTCGTTTTCACAGGAATACCAGCATTGCAGTCTGCTATTGCAAGGATTACAACATTCTCACTCTATTCGGCTTGATTTGTTTTTCTTTTATATTTGTAAACCACCTATAACAATATAAATGAAAACCATTAATCAAAATGCCTACCGGGTAAATCGGATACTACTGGGTAAAGTGGAACACTATGCCCGTGTTCGCTTTGCCCAATAAGTACTTGTTGAACTTCACCTAACCTACAATGAAATCCAGAAACAACATCTGAATAAAACTTACAGTATTTCAACAAGAAAGCACGCACTTTGGAGATACAAACAAGCCAAAATAGTAACACCACATGTACATAAGTAATTACGGAAATACGTATTTTGGAATATCGTAACAAACTATCACTTTTTGGTTTTTATTATTTTTTTCTCAAACGACGCTTGACCTTGCACTAGCTTTGCTTGTTTACGACTGAGGGTGAGGAATGAATCTCGTAGCATACGAGAGGCGTGCTTGTACGCGCCTGGGCTATTCGCTATGCTCAAACTTCCCATATATATCTGGATAAATGAAAATGATAAAAAGGCAAATAGAAGACATGAACGAATTCATACGAATAAACTATATAACAATAGAACAATAAATCGAACTTTTCATTAAACTACATGAAGAAACTGAAGAAGAAGAGGACGGAGAAAGGAACAACGAAAAAAATTGTGATAAGGTGTAAATATCAGAAGAAGAAATGAACATGCAAATAAAAAAAAGGAAGAAGAATGAACTCATAAAATATTACTTCAACAACTATGCAGCAACAAAATAAAGAGTGAAAAAGTATCAGCGGATTGGAAGGAAAGTTTCCCAATACTAATTCTTAAAAAAGGAGTGAGGAAACCACCGGAAAATTAACGAGGCTTAAGCTTATATTGCTATCTATACAAAATGAAATATTAGATATAGCTGATAAACAGCCAGCCTTTAAAGAATGAAACATTTAGAAATACAGCAAACAGAAGATAAGATAATAAAACTAATCAAAGATGTAAATATGAATAATTAAATAAAATTTAGAATGGCAAGTGAAAAAACATATTTCATAGCTCTAAAAGGGGGCATACGGCAAGGCGACCCACATAGTCATAGTCATTGTTCAATAGAGTAGTGAATCAAATATTTGACGAAGTAAAAAAATCGACGAGAAAGATATAGAATCAGAGCTCATAAAATAACTATGGTATGTTAGGCCGATGATTCGGTAATCATAACCGACAATAAGCGATGGCCTGTAAAGATAAATCTATACATTTCATTTAATGTAAGGAAATACAACATGTAGGTTTCAGTGGAAAAATTAAGGTGATCAGAAGGGAACATGTGATAACATTAATGGAACAACTATATTGGAACTAAAATCATCAGTGAAAGAAACTTGATAGCAGAGGTAACGAGACAGACGAGTAGCGAGCGACGAAAGTTATTAACTCTGAACACTTAACACTGAAAGTAAAATGAATCAATACAAGACAGCACCGGAGACAAGGATAGATACAAACAGAACAAAACAGAACGAAACAGAACAAAACAGAAAATAAACAATGTAGAAACGAAAATATTACGATCTATAAAAGACCTATCACTGAGAGATAGGCAAACCAACAGAACATTAGCATAAGATAGCAATGTAACATCCACAACATTAACAAGTGAATGAAGACGAGAAATAAGAAACGGAACGAATAGATAGATGCTAACAAATGGAATGGAATAGAGATGATGAGACCGGATCAACTAGCAAATATCTGTTAAGATAATAAAGCTTATAACAAAAAACCAACTGAAAGGTCACCAAAAAAATTGTGGGACAATCTACAGTCAACAACAATGTAAACCGAATAGGAAGCAGAAAAACTGAATAATTCCTAGTCGTGCGAAAAAGAACAAGGTGCAGATAAATAAGTAGAAGAATATCTTCGCTAAATGTAAATCACATGATCAGTGATATTGACGTTGTACTTAGTCTACTCCCAAAAATATGCCGAACACTCTCCGCGCTTGAGAGTGTAAGGTATTTTGACCCTTTCTGACACTTTTTGTTGTATTTTATGACATGGAGAATGAATTATTTTTCATGTAAGGAATTTTTGTGTTATTTTATAACATAGAGGATCTTTTTAAAACCTTTGTTGTTAATAAAAAATAATACACTCTCTCTCTCTCTCTCTCTCCCTCTCCCCCTCTCTCTCTCCCTCTCTCCCTCCCTCTCCCTAAAATTCCCTCTAACCATGTAAAAATCCTGTTGGGTGATTTCAACGCTCAACTAGGGAAAGAAAAAAAGTACAGGAAAACAGTCGGCAGTTTTCCCGCTCATAAATGGACTAAGCATAATGGTAGAAGATTGGTTGAACTATGTTCGCAGTTTAATCTAAAAATAATGTCAACCCATTTTAAGAAGCAAATAACAAAAAAAAAAGACCTGGAGGTGCCCAAACACGTACATGGGTGAATTTCAAATTGACCATGTTGCCATTTCGTACCCCAATTATAAAGAGATTTTGAATGTTCAAGTCAGGAAAGGAGCAAATATAGACACGCATCACTACTTGACTAGAATCAAACTTAGCTTAAAACCTCGAAAACTTATTCAAAAGGGGCTGCTAATACCAAAGTTTGACCCAACGAAAATAAAACCCACCCTAACAGAAGAGCTTGACAAACAACTTGCACAGAACTGGCAAGAATTAAAACAAAAAATTATTAAAGCAGCCTTAAAGTTGGTCCCTTTACAAAAAGGTAGCAAACATCCGTGGTGGGATGAAGTTAGCGAGCAAGCAGTATTAAGGCGAAGTAAAGCATTCAAAGATTGGAACAGTTAAAAAATAGCAATAAACTATTACATATTTTTGGAAGTATGAAAAGAAACATCGAAGCTAATTAGGCAAACTAAAAGAAAATATGAAAACAATCAACTTGATGAAATAGAAAAAGATTTCCAAAAAAATAACACCCGAACCTTTAACAAAACATTTAAAACTAAATTAACAGGCTATCAATCGCAGA
This sequence comes from Cosmopolites sordidus, assembly GCA_031761425.1. Lineage (NCBI taxonomy): Eukaryota > Metazoa > Arthropoda > Insecta > Coleoptera > Curculionidae > Cosmopolites > Cosmopolites sordidus. The sequence continues at coordinate 407,629 of JARFXV010000076.1, forward strand.
GCCTATGCTTTCAAAAGGAAAACGGACAATTAGCTATAAATAACCAAGACAATTGCAAAGAACTTGCGAAATATTTTGAACAAATACTAAACTGTCCTGAGCCCTTAAATAGATTACCAACACTAAACCCTAAACAAACAAATCCAGATTCATTACCACCGAATGAAGAGGAAATAATTAGGCAAATCAAGCGGCTTAAAAATAACAAAGCTTTTGGTGAAGATGGAATCACTGCTGAACTTTTGAAATCCGCTGGTCCAGGTACAATCAAGGAAATAACCAAAATTCTACAAGAAGTTTGGCGAACCGAACGGATTCCGGAAGACTGGAAAGATGCTCTAATCCACCCACTACATAAAAAAGGAGATAGAACGGATGTAAACAACTATAGAGGAATATCTCTTCTCCCAGTTTGTTACAAGATTTTATCTCAATGTCTACTAGACAGAGCACAGGAACAGTTAGAACCGAACATTGGTCAATATCAAGCAGGTTTTCGACCGGGCAGATCCTGCCCTGAACAGATCCTGAATCTAAAGTTGGTTCTAAGACATCAAAAACTGTACAATAAAAATCTCGTCTGTACATTTGTGGATTTCAAAAAAGCATATGATTCTATTGATATTGAATCTTGAAAGAACAAGGACTAGATCTGAAAACGCTGGAAATTATTAAAGCAACGTTAACTAACACGAGGTCAAAAGTTAAATTCATGGGTGACATCTCAGAGCCCTTCGAAATTAAAACTGATGTGAGACAAGGGGATAGACTCTCGCCACTCTTATTTAACTGTGTTCTAGAAAAAGTAATACAGGAGTGGCGTGAAAAAAAGTCGGCACTGAATATTGACCAGCCCATTAAACTGGGGAGAACCAACATCAAAATTGATTGTCAGGCATTTGCTGATGATCTAGCAATTTTAGCTCAAGATGAATTTACGGCACAGAAACAGATTGAAATCCTAAAAGAAACAGCAGAAAAGGTAGGAGTCCAAATTTCCTTTAAAAAGACACAATACATGACCTGTAACAGACAAAGAACACCATTTCTAAAAACAAAATATGGTAACATCAGACGAGTCTCTCCATTCAAATATTTGGGTGAAATAATCATGGAAAATGGGTTGGAAAAAGCAGCCAATAAGGGTAGATGTCAAAAAATGGAAACGGCATTGAGACTTACACAAAATATTTACAACAAAAAATGCCTATCTAAAAACACAAAACTGAGACATTACAACACGGTTATTAAGTCAGAATGTCTATATGCTGCAGAAACGCTCATTTTGAATAGAAAGAGGGACATCGAGGACATTGAAAAGAAGGAAAGAAAAATCATAAGAAAAATCCTAGGCCCCAAATAAATAAATAGCACAACATACGGACTTCGAGAAAACCAAGAAATCAAACAGTACACAGATATACATAGCGATATAAGAAAGAGAAGACTTAAGTTTTACGGACACATCAAACGGATGAATCCGAGTAGGCTAACTAGACAAATAGTCGAATTTTATGAAAATAGGAGTAGAGCTAAAGTAGAAATAATTAAATGGATCGCGGCAATTAAAGAGGACCTAAGATCAACAAATATTATACAAAGTGAAATTCAGGATAGAGGCTGTTTCAGACACAAGGTTAACGTTTGGAAGGTTGGCCAGAGAGAATAATGTAGGAAGACTGGAACAACTTGGTCTGATGAAAGGAAAAAAGCTCATAGCGAAAGAATGAAATTAGTATGGGCTCAAAGGAAGGCTAACAACAACAAACGCCTCTAATTGTACTTCGCTTGGTCCACCAGGGCCCACACGTGAATAATAATAAAGTTCTGTAATAAGTTATTTTCAGGAAATGTGCATTAATATTATATTGTTAATGTAAATGTTCTTTACTGTTGTAAACGTAACGTTGTAACGTTGCAAACGTAAAACTGAACACGCTGAAATATGAACTTTTTGAAGAAGATTTGTTTGAAGAAAAATCTCCTATTCTACAATGTGTATTGTTTATTCCTCAGTTTTGATATAATGCACGTCTCCAATTGGCTTGTAAATACATTTAATGAGGCCTACAATACTGGTTCTTTCAGTAGGGTTGCCATGTACTTGTCCATAAAACCTGAAACTAACGTATAAAATGTTATGAACATTTTATAACGTTGGAAAGATAACATATTTAAAAAGTTAAGTGCTATTTAGGTTGTTTGCTTTTTTACTTCTTTCTTTGCGCATTATTCCTTAACTTTTAAGAGTGTCTACATCTTGGATTGTTAATCGACTTTTCTGTATAAAGCTTCTCTCTTTATTATCGTAAACGTAAAATCATTATTTATTTTAGGACAATTTCACGGATCTAGACATAACATTTTTCATCCGGAATAAAACGAATTTCTCACGAGGCTGTTGTCAAATATACAAAAGTTAAAATATTTGTCCATGTGAGTGAAACAAACAGTAAGCTACTTGCTTTATTCCAACCGATTTCGTTTTTCGGTAGTGAGATTGACACCGTATTATCTTGGATATTATATGGTGAAATATTATAAGAAATATATAATATTATTTTATAATCCAAATATATTTCTTAAAAATGAGCGCATCTTGATAAATATCCGAAATTAATATGCAGTGAGTGAAAAACGTATTATTTCCAAACCGATTTTTAATTTTGATACTTGTTTAAACATTTTTTTTGCATTGAAATAATGTTGTATTTTTATCACTTGTATTAATACAAAGACAATATGCTTGAACTTGGTTTTTCTTATCTTTTAGTAGTGATAATAATAATAATTTCTCACTTTTTAAGAAATTAAATGCAATAGGTTTGGTCAATAAAATTAATTAAAAATTAAAAATTAAAATTAACTCTGTGCTTAGAGAGGTGCAACCAACCTTCTTCTGACTTTGTAGAGCAGCCATTCCAACACTCGCTATGTGCTTCGGCTTGTTGACTTGCTGAAATCTGAAGATATCCTTGGTAGCTAATTTCGAACCGTTTTACAATACATTTTCTGGCGTTTCTAACATACTTCCGAGTATAGAGAATATCATTAACGATTTGCCAGTCCCCATGATATTTCTACTACTGTTTTTTTACTGTGGAAATTATCTTATTTTCGCCCACCCTTTTATGACAGTCGGAAGCAAATAAACAAAAGTTGCTTTCGCAAGTAAAAGTAACTGATTTCCAAAAATCTGAGGGGTAATTTACGTAGTTTTTAGCAAATTGTAGTCTTTTTTCTCATTCTTCTACGCATTCTTTCACGCATTTGTAGGCGTGAGGTTTACTCCAAAATAAGAGGTAATATCATTGGCTATTTCTTGACTTGAAATGAAGCCATTTTTTGACATTTTGAATGACATTTTGAATTTGACAATATGAATTTGACATTTTTCTCTGAATTCTAGCTAATGCAGAATTCTGTGCTTTTGGTCGTTTTTTCCTTTTTAGTTTTCAATGTGGCCATTTGTTTTATGTTTTTTTATTTTCACAATGCAATGTTCTATAGATAAATTAAGCTTTACTTTTTTGGCTGATACTGATACTGGTGACTGGTAGCGTTCGACTTGGCAACAATGTTGACTTCTCCTTTGGAGGGGCAACAGGCCAACATTTGATGCGTCTTCAGGATGAGTTTGAACTCACTAGAATCACTTGGTTGTCCAAAGCAATTATATATACTGCGTTCTGAAAATGAGTGATAACAATTTCGAGCAACGGTGTGCTATCAATTCAAACAAGACTTTTGTTCGACGAAAACTTCTACAAAACATCAACAGACCTATGGAACCTAACATCAATAGTTAAGGGCTCAAATTTTCAGGTGGTTTAAGACATTTTTAGAAGTGCGAGACTCGATTGAAGATGAACTTCGCAGCGGAAGGTCTTCATCTGCAAGAAGTGATGAAAATGTCTAGAGAATTCGGGATCTTGATCGTCTGTTGAAGTCAGAATGAGATCTAGGAAAAGTTAAATTTGGCTCACACAACCGTTTGTCAGATTTTGACCAATGTACTAGGTATGAAGAAAATCTGAGTGAAAATTGTTCCGAAAAATGTTCTACAGAATTAAAAGGAGAACAGGGGGGAAGATATTTTGACTTTTTGGGGCAGTTTGAATATGACTCTCATTGTCTAGAACATGTCATTACTGGTGATGGGTCTTGGATTTCTGAATACGACCGGAAAACAAAGCTCAAGAACCACTAATGGCACACTTCAACTCCACCATGGCCAAAATAGTCAAAAGAATCAAAAGATCAAAAGATCAAGGTCAAATCAAAGATCAAAAGCATGCTAATTTGCTTTTTTGCTTTCCAGAGGATTACCTATATAACAGACCAGTTGAAGGCGATTCTCGTAGTTGAGTTCCACAACTGGTTTGAAGAGTGGACGTCTTCTACTCTTCAAGCTACACTTGAGAAAGCCCTAAGAAGGCAAAACATATGTAGAGCAGAATCTATAATAAACGTTTGAAACATTAAAAAACTACAAGTGTATCATTTAAAATCCTATTACCTAGCTATTAGTTTTCAACAAGCCAGATTATTATAGACTAAATTGAAAAGTATACAAGGTCTTTCGATAGGAGATTTTTTAATTAAATTTTGCATTAGATAAAACATTAATTAAAAAAATAATATAATTCAAAAATTGAGTAGTTGCTTTATAGCTTTAAAAATGGTAAAGTTTCTAATAAACTTTTTGATTACGTTTTTACATAAATGTGGCTGAGCTCACTAATGACACGTCGAATGATGTTTTCCTTTTACTTCTAAGCAATTTGGGGATTATCGGTGTAAATCTCACCTTTAAAGCTTCAAAAACGTAGTTCAACGATATCACGTTACGAGCCAGAATCAGTCTTGATTGCTATTTAAAAATGGAACACGCTCTGGAAATATGTGTAACAAATTAATTGTGTTTGGACGATTGTATGATGCGGCGCCATTTAATTGAAATCAAATACCATATAGTCCATATACTCCATTTACAGTCAAAAAGTTTCCTCCGTCATTTCGCGATGTCATAGTCCGTTAACGGTAACCTGGTTACTCAGCTCGTATTCGAAAATACTACACATCAGTGAGTAACAGTAATTCGATAATCTCTCTTCGTTCTCTACATACAATAAGTGACAATACTCGTTGTTTACGTATCCTGAAAAAGTAAAAATGAAGCTCATCGAAAGAAAGAATCGTGTTTACGTTAGGTGTGTAATTGAACATGTGTAAGTTTTTCTGTACTGTATGAAACCAGTTACAGTAGGAAAAAGTTATTTAAACAAAACGATTTTTCTCAGTTTTAGCAGCATTACGTTTTATAAGACTTCATCAACACAAACTATGAATTATTTTCAACTAATAATTCAATTTTCAATTATTTTCAATAAAATAATTTTATAAAAATTAAGTCATCAAATAGCGTTTTTTTTCATGGGAAAAAACTATTTGTTGTCGTAACAGGTAGTTTTGTTGATTTAATTCCGCTTTAGAATTTATAAATGGTTTTCTTAGATAGGTGGGTTGGGCGTGGGTTTAGCAGTAGCCTCCGGAAAACAGTTGCTGCTACGAAACCTGATATTAAGTTGCTTTTGGAGTACTTGAATGACTAAATTAGAAAAGACTCGGAATATACTACGACAGTAGACGAGTGTATTCTAGGGCTGATGTGTAGAGGGCTCAATGTAGTCTGAATGTAAGGGCCTTAGGCTGATGCTTATAAACATGTGTTAAGAGAACATGCGTCTCATCTGATGGTATACAGTAAACAAATACATCATGCCATGATAGATAGAAGATTATACTAAAGTGTGTTTCATGAGAGAAGCTATAGAGGAGCATCATCAGAGTCGGATCACTACCTAATAGTAACGAAAAATTCGAAAGATTTGTATTTCCTACAAACAAACGGAAACCAAAAAAATACAAAAAATATTAAATTGATAGTCGGACCACTACCTAAAAGTAACGAAAATACGACAAAGGATTTGTATCACCAACAAAGAAACGGAAACCAAAAAAAATACAAAAAATATTAAATTGAAAGTCGGACCACTACCTAATAGTAATGACAATACGACAAAGGATTTGTATCACCAACAAAGAAACGGAAACCAAAAAAATAATAATATCTAAATAAAAAAATATTAAAATTTCTTTAATGTGTGAGAATACAGTACAATGAAGACGTATTATTATGGTCACTTTTAACTATTTAAACGTTTTTTTGACAATGCCTCTGTTTCGATGTTTTTGTAGGTATTATATTATTATTACCAGATATTATTATTATTACCTCAATTATTACCATCATAGAGTCACCCATTTTTAATTTATCTTAGAAAAATAGTCAAAAACCATTACTATCACTTTGATACCAGTTTTTGTATACTGTTAAATATTTTATCTTTTATATTTTGTATGTTGCTTGAAATAATTATAAACCTAGTTGTATGGTTATTTAAGTAGGCTAATTATAAGTATTATGCTTATTTTTTTTGATTGTCTTAGAATTTGTGTTTATTTAATTATTAAATTGATATAGTGTTAGAGTGAGTTGTTTGGACTAAGTAAAACCATTTTCCCAGTTTACGGTTTTTTTTCTCTCAGAGATCTGGGTGGAAGCCTTTAGTAATGCCGTTTTGATCCATCCACGACCCCCCGACCTAACTGCCTCCAGCAATCGGTTGCCGTTGCGGTAACCAAAAAAATGGTTACCCAATTTAATATACCATAATTCGTATTTGAAAAATGCACTGTGTCGAAATAGTTGTAATACATCCAAATTTAGTATTACCCTTCGTATAGCCCTTAGTAGAACCCCAGTTCGTTTATTTCAAATGAATTAATATAAAATCATTATGGTTATGGACTATTGAAAGTCTTTTGATTTACAATTAATTTGACAAACAGACATGTTAGGAAAGTGTACATTAAGATTTTGTTTAAATTTATCAATGAATTTATTAAATGTATTGTAAATATAAACTGTAAATTTCAAAATACAAACATCATCACTTCTTGTTCTTATAGGCTAAAAGCTCACGGTAGTTTATTTCAACTATACACAGATGAACATTTTTGTGAATACAATAAGTATGTTACTGAGGAGAAAAGGTCAAAGGCGAATTGTTTAAGGTCTGATGATGAGATAGAAATTGAATTGCATCGAGTTTTGAAACATTTATCTTATTTATTTTGAAGTATTTAGGCTGGCGTTCTCTTGCTGTATAAAAGCCCTCTTTCTGTTGGTTATAGTCGGTTATTTTCGAAGCAGTTCCGTACACATTTATTTGAATTGCGTACAAGAGATGTGGGCCTCTATAGTTTAATTATTTGAAAGCAGCTCAAATTAGAACTACGCTTTCTAAACTCTTTTAAATTAGTTTAATTTATCGGGATTTTTTACTATCGGTTACATCTTCATGAATGAAATATTCTTTATGTGGATTTTTGCAAAATTTTAATTATGTTGGGCTTGTGTTTTGGTTAAGTCTTATACAAGTTTCGATAATGACAATGTTTATCAGTATTTTTCAAGAGCGTTACTATGTCGCGTCAATGCTGATTATGGAAAATTTAGTTCAGTATGCATTCTTGCATCTGCAGTTTATGTTCCTGCATTTTTTCCTTTTCTTTCCATTTACGTTGCTTTGAACTGTTGCTTTTAATAATGCTGCTCAAAAGTATTTGAATATTGAAATATTATAATTAGTTTTTATTTATATTTTTTCCTTAAATTTAGATTTAATTTCTAAAATCGTGAAAACATTAATGCATGAAAGATTTACATTATGTCCCATAACACAAATACTTTAAATTATTTAATTAACTTCAACATTGATTTGACTGGGGATTAAGGGATTTAATATTATAGGTACATCTAATAATGAATGGTAACAGGATCCTGGAGTAACCACTAATCCTGGTGATCCTCTCCAACGGGCTATCAATTCTTGGTTTAAGTTTAATCTTTAAGTCTCTTTTAAAAAAATGAGTTCCCTCCAATTTTTCCCTCCAAAAGTTTCCCTCCAATATAAAAAACGACCAACTTTGACTATAATATTGTAATTAATCAAATTAAAATCTTACTCTGATAAGTTGTATACAATTTTTAATGGTGTTCATTAACAGAATTATCTAAGAATACCATATTCAGGCTTGCCTTCTAGTAATAATTTTCACGTTTTTTTTAATTAAGAAGCAACTATGATAACAGTTTTGGAAACTTTGCATTTTGTCGTCGATTAATTACTAATTTTATGTATTAAGTTAACGTTGTCAGCAGAGCGTACGTGCAAGCAATATATACTATATATATATATATATATATATATATATATATATATATATATATATATATATATATATATATATATATATATATATATATATATATATATATATATATATATATATATATATATATATATATATATATATATATATATATATATATATATATATATATATATATATATATATATATATATATATATATATATTTGGCGAACAGGGATCTGGATTAAAGAGTGTAATTAGCATGTAGTTACTTGTGTTAGTCAATTTTCTAACTTCCCTAGTAAACTTAACCTAACGTTACCCTAGTTACGTTCAATTGATATTTTTTTATGTTTTGATTGTGATTAAAATTTTCGTTCTGGACATTTCAATTTATGTTTCCAACATTTAAGAACAGTCTTTTATGTGGATTTATGTTAAACATTTTCTATATAATGTAAAACGTACAAATATATGAAATAAATAATTTTATAATAATATTCGGTTAAATAAACATTAAAATTATTATTTTTAAAAAAGACACGCATATATTAATTTTGAAAAGTTGAAAAAGTAATCATAATATGTGCCTTTCCTTTACGTCAGTGACCAAATTGGGTAAGGCCGCGCATCTTCTTACAGATTTTTTTATGTTGATCACTTGTGAGTAGGTAGAATTTTTGAGAAACCGCCAACACTTAACTGCTGAAGTACAAACCACATGTTAATAGTCGGTGGGGGTGGCTGACTCGCTGTGATCGATTATTGATGATCACGGTCTAGAGCTCAGGATATAATATAAATCCAGTTGCTAAATAACTCTAGTACTGGGTGTGCTTCTAACACAAAAAATGCATAGTATGATCATCACTCATAAAAACAACCGTGTAGAAGTAAAATGTTACTTATGTTTGTTAACTTAGGTGCACTCATGATTCTAGAATCTCAATATTGGAAAGAAACATCCTAGTATCTATTAGTAAAATTACTAAACTCTTACTAAATAAAAGGTGCAACATTAAACAAACATTATTATAGTATGAAGGCTCTTATCTACCGTACTTAGGTAGATTATTTAGGTTAAAAATTATTTAACGTTATTAAATGATGGTAGATAAATAGTGATTGTAATCACTGATTAATATGAATGAAAATAATAATATAATAATATCTGGCTTTATCCTTGGTGATGCTGTTTAACTATCTAGCTAATATCTGAATGATTAAGACGTGTTCATATATTTTTTCCTTTTTTTTGGGTTTTTTGCCACGATCTAAAAGTCAAAAAAAAATATCAAAAATGTCTTTTCTTATGTAAATAGAGAATCACTGGGTAAAAAATAAAAAAAAAACAAACGGTGACAAGTTTATCAGTGATTCTTTTTCTGTAATAAATTTGCCTAACGAACAAATTTTAAAAATTACAAAAATTTTCTAAAATAAACACAAACTTTTGAACGTTAACGTTTTGGGAGGTTTTCTCCTTCCGTTTTCAAAACGACTCTAAAAAATAAACTATATTAATTTCGATATATAATAAAAAGATAAGAAGTAAATATATTTTGTGTATGTCAGTGATGCTGACATTGACAATAATAGTTTTTAATGACAGTGACATACTACCTAAAAAATATATTGGAGAGGTTTACTGTGTGATTGTATATTGAAATACTTAAACATTTTTAATTGTATTCATACATTAATAACCTTCATAACCACCCTTCAGAAGCTATTTAAAAACTTCATTCAATGTTCATTCATTCATTTCATTCAATGTTCAAAATTTTTAAATTATGTCGAAAGGCTCAACGATCAAAAGGAGAAATTAGAAATGTATCATACAACAAAAACATGTCATCGAGGAATCACAGAAATGAAAACGGCATTAATTCCCAAATTTTATTGGCCCAAAATGACAGACGATATTGAAAATTATGTTAACAACTGCGAGATTTGTCAAAAGAACAAATATCACAGAAGTCCACCCCTAATAAAATTCAACCTAACACCTACTTTATCAAAACCTTTTGAACATATTCACATTGATACGTTCAAAATATCAAATGAAAGTTTTTTAAGAATAATCGATACATTCTCGAGATATGGTTAAGCTCTAGCATCGTTAACCAGTCCCACAATAATTGAAAACATATATAACTTTATTACTCATCATGGCTTACCTTTAAAAATAATAATAGATTGTGAAACTGAATTCAAAAACAAGGAAGTTGAAGACTTTTGTAAACTTTATAAAATTAAACTTCACTACATAACACCGAAAAATAGCAATTCCAATTCACCCGTGGAAAGATTTCATTCCACCTGATTGAACACTATAGGTGCTTAAAAGAGGAAAACCCATAATTAAATCCGATTCAAATAATAAAAAGAGCTATTCTCGGATACAACAATTTAATCCATAGCGTTACTAAACATACCCCATTTGAAATAATAAAAGGTCACATAAATAACAACGACCCTTTCGATCTAAATGACCAGATAATAATATCAAACTATGTTCAAAAACACAAAGAACAATCTGATCAATTATATAAAAATATCCAGCATCTAAACGCAAAAACTAAAGAGACAATAATAACTAAAAGAAACCTAGATAGAAACGATCCTGCTGAATTTCTTAAATCAGAAGTAGTCTACATAAACACTAAAGCTAGAGGAAAAGATAAACCTAAATTTAGAAAGCAATAATAAAAGAGAAGGATAAGTTAAAAGTAATTACGGATAAAGGAACTTATCACAAGAATCTAGCAAGAAAACCAAAAGCTAAAAAGAGATCGAATATGCAAGAAACCGACAATGAAGAGAATCCTGATAAGCGTGGCAATAATCCTGAAGAAAGAAACGAAATAGCAGGACATTCAAACCAAAACCATCAATTACTCCATTTTTCCAACGCAATTGGGAAACGCAAAAATCATTTATACAAAGCACACCCTCCTACATTACATAGATCTTAAGCCTATTATTCATCAATAAATCAATATAGAAAATTCATTTTTAACTATTAAAAATCATTGAAATAAAGAAAATATTATTAATTATATCTCATATCATAGTCTCTCGGAAAGCTCATTATTGAGAACGCAATTCCTGATAGAAACCATACAAACTAAGTTAAAGAACTTATACCCACATGTAAGAACCAAAAGAGGTTTAATAAACGTTATTGGTGAAGTAGATAAATGGCTCTTCGGAACTCTAGATTCAGAGGATGGCCAGAGATACGACAGTGCTATAAATACATTAGAAAGAAATCAACGAAACATAATAAATGAAGCAAATCAGCAGATATCACTTTCTAAAAATCGATAAATAATTACAATAAAACAATTTTTATGTTAAGTACAAATCAGGAAAAATTGGAAAACAGCTTAAAGATTTTTCAGCAATCAGCTTATAAAACTATATCTACAATACAAGATTATATTAGCTTTCAAGGAATCTCATCACATCTTAATTTAGTCTGCCAAAATCTTATTACCTTTCTTGATAAGCTTAAAGATGCAATCATGTTCGCAAAACTGAACGCATTATACAGTGCTATAATATCGACGCATGAGTTAAACGAAATGATGACTTACGTAAAAACCATTTATAAAAGTAATGAAATCCCACATTTTAATAACATTCTCACATATTACCAACTTTTAGGTACACAAGTAACATTTTGTAGTAACAAAATAATATTTGCAATTCATGTTCCTATAATTAGACCTGAAATCTTTATCTTCTACCACATTTACTCAATAATCCTTAACAATCTTATGATCATACCTAAAAACCTCTACTTGGCACGAGAAGATCGAACGTACCAGTTTGGAAAGGACACCTGTCCGCCTCTGGAAGAAAGTTACTTTTGTCAAGAAGACCTTCACTCACATGACGAATGTACAATTCAACTACTTTCCGGAAATCTGGAAGAATGGTTAAAAATCCAAGTGAACACTGAAGAATCCATCATAGAACAAGTAACTCAAGAAGGAGTTCTACTCTTACCAGCCGGAGAAGAAAAAGTTTTCTCTCAATGTAGAACTGATCAGCATCTAAAAGTTAAATCACCAACTTTATTTAAAATTCCAAAAGATTGCAAATTACAAATAAATTCTAAAACCTACATTAATAACATCGAAATAAAACAAGGAAAAACTCTCATCCTGCCTAAAATATCTTTAGAAAAAATGAAGAAAACAAAAATGTATGCCACGCCAAACTTAACGAAAATCATTTTGAAGAAATATATAAAATAAGGGATATGGCAAATGACCTAAAGTCAATTGCCGAAGAAGAAGCAATAACCAACACAATATCATTTTTCGATATACTAATAATTATTGTTTGTTTAATTGTCATCATTTCCATCGTTATAAGAAAATACAAGGTGCAAGAAAAATGTTACCTTCATCTGAAGAAAGAAGAAAGGAGAAAGAAGAAAGAAGAAAGAAGAAAGAAAAAGACACAAAGGTTCAAACCCCAAGGACAAGGAGCCCCGAAAACAATTCCATTCTTTTCGAGACTTAAGGAGGGAGGAGTTACGTACCTATAAAAACGCTGACACTGTATAAAGTATCATATATCACACAATAATCATTTTATATGTATAAAACCGTAGTTTTAAGATTCAAACCGATTCATTCGCTTGTAGTAAACTCTGCAAGAACGTTGTCGCAAATAAATTGTTTAAAAGACAGTTTAAAAGACAAAATTCATGCGTGTTGACAAATTCAAAATTTATTAAAATCGCCCTTTCTAAGAAGGTTTTTATGTTCTTTGATTCTAACATCTAACAGTCTAGATGTCTCACCTACATAAAAATTGCCATATTCGCAGGGAATTTTATAAACCACATTTTTGGTATTCTGTTGTGTGTTGGTTGGTTTAGTTTTTGTTAATATAGATCTAAGAGTATTTTTTGTTTTAAATGTCGTTCTTGCGTTGCATTTATTTCCTACTTTTTAATTGTGTCAGAATTTCCGATGATGTAAGGAATTGTGATGTTAACAATTCGAGAGTTATTATTATTATTATTAATAACTTGTCTGTTTTGTCTAGTATCAAAAGTTTTAGAAAAATTATCTATGACATTTTTTGGGTAATTGGTTTTTATTAAAATGTCCGATGTGATTTGTTTCTTTTTGTAGTGTATCACTGTCGGTACAAACAACTTTTGCTCTGTCGTATAATTCGTAACGTATAATGTCGTAACTTTTAATTACTCCTATTTTGACTGATTTTGAGTGATTGGAAAAGAAATTGAGATACTTATCTGTGTTTGTAGGTTTTTACGTAAACTGTCGTTTTTAATGTGTTGTGTTTCGTTATTAAAGTATCCACTAATGGCAATTTATTCTCACTCTCCATCTCTAAAGTAAACTTAATTGTAGGCTTTGGACAATTTATATCTTGTAAAAAAGTATTTAGATCATTAATGCTATGTTGTCATATAGCAAAGATATCATCAACATATCTAAAGCATATTAATATGTCATTCTCGAGTTCCTCCATAAAGATATTACTCATCAAAGGAGAAAGAGAAGAATTTATTGGCATTCCGAAATTTTGTTGATATTAATTATTTTCTAATTGAAAATATGTGGTTTTTAAGCACAGAGATAATAATTCCAAAATTGTATTTATGTTTAGTTTAGTGCGGTCGTTTAATGTGTCATGTTCTAATCTCTTTCTAATTATTGAAAGTGATTTATCAACTGGTGCATTAGTAAATAAACACATTAAAACTAACCATTAAATTTAGTGTGTAATTTTAATGTTTGCAATTTTATCTAAAAAATCTGACGTATTTTTAATATATGAATTTGTTCTGCCCCAAAGTCGATTTAAAATGTTTAATAAAAATATATAGTCCTGGATAGTCCAGTTACCAAGATGGGCGATTACTAAATTGTTCAAAACGTTTGGATCCCAAAATGTCTGGCGCCTACAGTGGCCGGGGTTTAAAATGTCTCTGAATCTGAATCTGAATCATAGTTTAGAATGTCCATGGTCTAAAATGACCGGGTCTTAAAGCCCTCTACAAAAATACAAAAAAATCACCGGCTAATCAACATACCTATAATGGAGGGATTACTTAACCAGGACTATCAGCGGTGTCGGCCACTAGATCGCTGTACGTTTTATTGGCGTGGAGGCAAGTTTTCAGCATGAGGCGAGATTTTCTACTGTCTTGGCGTTCATACCGAAACGGGGCCCCACCTATCCCTTTCATTGGAGGGCACATGTCTTGTCTCTTGATGTTTAGACTCAGGAAGTCGGCGAAAAGTATGGGTTGTTGACTATGGATGTGATCTTCCTGTTCTTGACGAGAGAGCACATGTCGGTGCCCGAATAGTCGAAACATCAAGAGACGAAACATGTGCCCTCCAATGGAAGGGATGGGTGGGGCCCGTCCCCAGTCAAGTAATCAACAAAATGTTCATTTGGGCGGTTCATTGGACGCAGGTTGTTGTGTGTTCCACATGAGATTGTGGAACCCAGCGGTTGGGTGTCTGATGACACTCAGCACTGTTGTCTCATTGGACGCACTCCAAAGAGTTCTAACACTGCATATATATATATATATATATATATATATATATATATATATATATATATATATATATATATATATATATATATATATATATATAATGCTGCTTATATTACACCTTATTGTTGAGTTAGGTGAGCTAATTTAGTGGTTTTGTGGCACATATCTTATATTTTGATTTTCATTGCTTACTAATCCTGTTACGAACGGCACTTTCATGCATTGCATCAATGCCTTCTTGAATAACCATAAGCAATATATCTTTGTGTTCAAAATTATTTGTAAATCAAGAAAAATATTTTTCATCTTAATTAGCTTTTAGTTAGCTTCAAGGCATGTTTTGCTTTTCTTGGCATTTATAGTTTGAATTTATATAAATAATATATAAGAGAAAAACCATTTTTCTTTTTTGATTGGGTTGCATATTTTTTTAAATATAATATTTTTATTGTGTATTATTTGTAAATTTTTTTCCAGTTTGATTTATCTAGATTCATTGTATTCTAATCAATAATCCATGCTGCTATTCTTAACTATTTTTTAATATATTAAATATAATTTTTTTAATTTATTAGACACCATTTATCTAATTTGTTCCTTCTTTTAGGAATTATTATTTGGTGCCAAGTCTGATGAATTGGGAATATGCCATAATATTTCGCAGTTATATGTTTGGTGCCAATTTTGCAGTGGATGCCCTGGCAATAACATTTTACTGTAAAATATACTTTCTGTTGATCTAGCTGTTACGGTAGCAATTTTTCATGTACACTTTTGTTGTAACGCATTGCAGTTGCGATTCTTTGGTTTGGTTCCAAGTAAAAATATGTGCAATTTTCCTCCAAATAAATACAGTTTCTTTGGCTACATATTACAGTAGAATTATTATCTTTTTCGAAATTAATATATTATAAAATAATTTATTTTTTAAACAAGGAGATAATTCGAAGTAAATTGTAATTATAAGCATAAATCCTTATTGGCTTATATATGATGGATACACAAATCACTTTTATGGTAGATAATGATGGATAATCACGTTGGTAGATTTTTAATTTATAATTTTGGAAAAGGGAAAAAGTCACATAGACTTAAGTTCAGTGAATAAGGGAGCTGCAGATCTACAGTTATATTTTTACTTGCAATATCTCGTTTATTGAAATCGTATAGCAGAGCGTATTATCTTGCTGCAGCACCCAAAAGTTGTTGATGTTCGGTTTTACATGAACGGTCCTTTTTCGAAGGCTTTCAAGAAATTCTCGGTAAAAATGCTGGTTTACCGTTAAGCGTTGAGGCAATCAAAAAAGCAAATCAGCATGCATTTGCTCTTTAACTTACTGTGGCTGTTTTTGGCCGTGGCGAGGTTGAGGTGTGCTATTCCTGGCTTTATGCTTCGTTTTTGGGTCATATTTAAAATTCCAAGACGTATCACTGGTACGACAGTATAACAACAAAAATTGAACAAATTGAATTGAAATAAAAATTGATGGCGATACTGCTCAACGTATGTGTTGGGTATTTCAAGGCAAATTCAATGCCATTTATAATTTGGTATCAATACTTCCCAATTCTTATGTCAGTATAATAAACTTTTAGTAGGTGACGGCGTGAGGCTGCATCTTCTAAGCTGAAATCTTCCGGAGTGAAGCGAATGACTTTTGACACACACGCTCGGAGTTAATGCTCCAGGATTACAATTACAAGGAACATTGTTCTCAACCTAATATATCGTACTACTTAAAATACTATTTCAAATGTAGATGATTGTAGTACATGAACATGTGTGCTCTAATTTATAAAGTGTTCTGTAGTAGAGTTTACTATGGCTGCAATTGAAATTGTTAGTTAACTATTAGTTCCAACTCATTATTATTTTTAAAATTATTTTCAATAAATATATTTATAAAATTAAATTTGAAATTTAATAATATTGAATTTATGCAATAGACTGAAGGAAAACCAAATGGATTTTCAAACATAACTTTTTTAGTTATAAATTGCATTTTCATTCAAACGAATATACACCAAATTATTTTATGTATTGCCAAGAAACTGCTTGGTGTGGTTTATGGACCAGATGAGTCATTAGTTTAGACTATTTCGAAAATGAGGTTGACAATACAATTTCATTTTTCAAGTATCACATAATATTTTCTGATTTCGTCTTTAATGAAGATGAGCTGCTTTTCTTGGGACCATTTTAAAGTACTTAATTAAGACATTTCAGCATCTGATATATTCTTGTTGAGTTAGAGCTATAACTATATGCCAATCTAATTGAACATTATAACAAAAGGGGAACTATTTGTGAAATAGCAATAGGCGCCCATTTGATTAATATTATATCCAAACAACATAAGTTAATTATTATTTTTTTAGTGTCAATTACATAATATTATTTCATTCATCAATTTTCGTCTTAGTCAAATACAGAAATTTTTTCTTGAAGTACATATTATTTACATTTTTCTTGTGTTATATTAAAATCAGCATACTTGCAATATAGATGTCCACACGGTAATGTTTATGCTTCTAAATGAATATGTTTCGATCGATCTACAATATAATGTTTTCATAAGATAATTTTTCAGTAAGAGTCTCAAAACTTTGAAATGTAATAGCGGCAATACTGAAATATAAATATCACTGTATTCATTACACTATTAAGAGATACACGATTCAACAGTGCCTAGAATCGTATCCTATTCATATCTGTCATGAAAATGCGTGTTGGGAGGCGAACCCCCCAACCTAAATATATATAACGTTAAAATATTTAAACGCTATATGTGTGAAAGAGTAATCGAAAATTGGGTCTCCAGAATGCATTCCACCTGATGAAGCCGAAGGGGACATTTGAACGAAATTATTTTCAAAACATGTCATTACTTGTTTTTCAAGATAAAATAAAAATTACCGGATGAAGTTGAAGTTATCTTTGTGCCTTACGTTAACGTTGTGATTTTTTTATTGGATAACCGTTTATAAAAAGAGAATTTGTGTTATTTCAATTTATATTGTTCATGTATGTTAACTATTCCACCTAAATATATTCGAGTATATAATTGATTTATTTTTTGCTTTTTTTTTCAGGTAAGTTGAGATACCTATTATATCATAATCCACTAGAAGAATACATTAAGTAAGTTTCTATAACTCATTTTAACATAAAAATGATTTATCATTTGTATTATATAATATTAGAAAACATTTCAAGCATTTTGTATCATTAATATATGTAACCATTAATTGTTATAATATTTATTACTTTAATTTCATTATATCCGACCTACCCTTTTAGGGTTAGATCGCATGCCTGTACGCTCCTCGAGACAAATTTGATAATGGAATTAAGATTATACAGTTGCAGTAACCGTTTTCCAACTCGTTAAATCCGCTCTATTTTGAGGTATAATGTTACATTGGTTTTGGATTGTTGGGATTTTCTATCTAGATGTTTTTCCACATTATTATGGTATAGGTAGTTCTATTTGGTAATACTTTAAACTTCGTTTATTTGCTACAATCCCAACATCTTCTGTCTATGCCCTTTTCAATTTCGTTTTTCTTGCTGCTTCGTGTAATTTCGGTGAAAAATATTAAACAGCCTTTACAACCTTTTTAAAATGGTGTAGAAATGTGATGGGAAAATAAACCCTACTTTTCTGCAGCATTTAAGAAATAGAGTTTCTTATGCTACAATAGTCTTTAGGAGAGGGTATATTTCATATTGCTTTACGAGAGTAGAGTGAAAAGTTACATACTTTTGTTTAGTTGCATATTATTTTTTTTTAATCGGCTGCGTTCAACTCCTGCTCTTAGTGTAGATGTTTGTGATGTGTCTTTTGTATATGTTTATGAATATTTCTAGGTAAGCGTGCAAAATCTGACAAGGAATCACAACTGCCACTCCAGTTCGAGGCTGGGTAAGGCAGGATGTCTTCTGAGAGATATTCTACGTTTGTAACTTGTTTATTTATGGTTAAGCACAAAACCAAGGGTTGATAAACCGAGGGGGGGGGGGGTGCTCATCGGTTGCTAATTACCGTGGTTTAGAGCCTACTTTAAACTGTAGATCGAGTCACTAAATAGCCTTCTTAGTTGCTAAAGCGTAACCTTCTAACCCTAAATCCTTATCTTTCCTCTCTTTTTTTTTGATCGAAAATTAAATTATTTTTCTATATAGTCTGATTTTAGCTCGATACACTTCGCCCAACGATTTTTAACTTTCTATATATGTCAAAAGTACGATGCTTGTCGAACTTTGAAAAATAATTTTATTTGCAGCCATTCATTCATGATTGGAAAGAGAAAGACGTCGAAGGGGGATGCGGCATTAACTCGTACTCTTCGTAACTCTTGGTGAAATTTGGCCACTAATGCAGCATAATTGAGGCCATTTACAGGCATTAAAGAGACGTCGGGACACGTTCGCGTTGTAAAAACCACTGTTTTGACTATTCTTATTGACTATTTTAGGTGTATAATGAAATATCGAAGTTTTATCAACAGATACGAAACTCGTTTGATATTTGGATCTGTATATGTCTATACTCTGTTGTGAAATACTCACTCGATTCCATTTTTGGTCCTTAGTGAGCAGCAACTATTGCTCTTTCATTCCCATCATAAAAATATGATGTTTCTTAAACATTCTTCCAGGATATTTACCATTCCAAAAATATTTATAACATTCTATGCAATCTACCAACAGGATATCATATATTTTATTAACAATTTCGTCATTAGTGACTTCAATATGACGTCCTGAGTGCAGACCGTCACTCTTGCTGGTTCGGCCATATCAAAACTTAGTAAACCACTTATGAAGAATAAAATGTGTAGGAGCAGAGTTAGTAACAATTAATGGTTACCTATTTGTTTCCTAAGATTCATCGGTTTGAAATTCATGAATTGTTTCTAGAAAGAAAGCTACTTTTCAGAAACACAATCACCTTCGCAACGCCGTCTTTTGGAAAAGTATTTGACTTTTGACACTATCTCAGTATATACACAAAAGATTAAAATGCATTAATTGTGTATTTAACGTTCCTTAAATGTTAATTGATGGTTTATTCAGATTTTAGATTTCTTTTTAAATATAGACTTGTTTTAATATTGAATATCAATACAAAGAAACATTGGTAACAAGTGATTAGATTATGAATATACACTTGCTTAAAAATTAATTGAAGTGTTGTTTTAGGAATGCGATTATTTTTTTTAATAATGTTAAAAAATCGTTTTATATCAATTTTTTTTTGTATGAAAGATAAGAGTTATTTCATAACTAGTGAAATTAAAGAAACTATTCTTATATTTTGAAAATTAACCTTAATCTATTATCTATATTTTATAGTTGATATTACAAGGTGTAATTTTAGCAAGCTTTCAGAAACAGCACAAGATAATGTCTGATAAGTTCATGAATAGAAACATCTTAAGGTGACATCTCCAGTTATAATTTATTTTAAAGGACATCGCTGGTTAGAAATATCCAACATTCTGTAGAATATTTCTTACTAAATTTTTGTATTGAAAAATTAATATTTTTTTTTCAAGTTCATTTTTATATAGTGTATATTTATAACATATTAAATGATTCCCTCATTTTCAAGAACACACTTTAAAAGTGTCAAAACACTGGTCGATAGTGTTGTTCTGCGATAATTGGTCTACATTGAAGGATTCGAGGGCAAGCCTTTTTTTTAATATTTATTGTATGGTGAATATCTTGAAAGTGAAAGAAATAAAGGAGATTAAGTACAGTTTTAAATATTCTGCATAAATATATTCGTTTTCTGCTGTAAGAATTGTTAAGAGCTGGAAGGAGCTTGCGCCGAATAGAAAAGAGAGTGTAGAACTGTGTTCATTGCTGTTGCTCAGACAGTAAAACTAACACATTAAAAACATTTAATTATATGTAATCATATCTATAATATATCTAATTATAAATAGAGATTTTGGATATCGAGAGCTGATATCTATATCTGCTGTTAAATCATGCATCGGACTTTTCTACATATATGTACATAATAAAATAATTAATTAAAATAATAGCAACAGACGTTTTCGGAAAGAGTAGTTAACGCAGTTGTGAAAAAATATATTGCGTTATGTTTTACAGACAGGTTTTTTGCAACAGAAAATAAAAAAATATTTAAATAAGAAAAAAAATATGACGACATATTTAAAGAAAAAAGAGTAATAGTTGACCAGTTGAAAATCAAAGCTTCTTAGATGAAATTACAAAAAAAAACTATCTAAAGCAGTTGTAATTCCCACACAAGTATCCGATTGTTTAGAAAGTCCCTAGGGATTTTTTTAAAAGAGAAACGCAAATACTCTATGTAAATATATATTTAGGATATTATGTAATTGCCATTCTTATATACAACTTTTTGCCAAAAATTAGAAATTGGAAAAAATATATTCCAAGAAAATGTTAACAGGTTTTTTCATTTATTTCTTTTTAAATAGTTTCTATTTAAAAAATGATGAAAGATGCAATGTCCAATCAGTAATTGGGCGAGACAAAACATTCAAAATGAAGCCCAATAATTTTTGACGAAACATGACATCTTTTCTGTTTGCTAATTCTGGTCGATTTTCTTAAATTGCTGCCTTCAGCCTATCTAATTGTGAACAGTAGATGTCGATGTTGATGGTGTGGTTGCGTGGAAAAAGCTCAAAGCTAATGACCGTGGTTCGAAACCCACGTTAAGCTGTAGTCGCTAAATAGCCCTATCAGTGTGTGATGCGCCTCTAACCCCAAAACATTACTTTACATTATTTTTAAATTCGTTTTGAAAACGGAAGAACAATACTTCCCGAGTCGTTAACGTTAAAGTTATATTTTTTAAGGACATTTTTTATATTTTTAAAATTTTGATCGTTAGGCAAATCATTGAAAAATGTGTCTCCTTTTGGCTTTTTGTTTTTACCCAGTGATCCTTTATTTACATAAGACTTATTTTACCAAATAAGGCAAAAAAATAACTAAAGGCAAATCGAAGCAAATCCTAACTGAAATATTGTAAATACTGCAGGAATTATATATGAAATGATATTTAATAAGTAATCATAAATAAAAATGTTCTACTGGAATTATATATTTTAATATGCATCTAATTCGATACATGAAGCAGGTTGAATCGTGAATAATTCCCGTCGCCTCACTTCATCAGCCGACCAATATCGTTCTCGGACACATCAAAAAAAAACAATATTCTCGGCCTCTTGCTGAATAATCATATTGATGTTATTAACCACACAGGGTGGCTACAGTTGGCTAACCTGACGATTCTTCGCGTCCCCGTGAAGCGTTACCTTTAAATAAAAGAAAATAACTAATTATGACTCAGTAATTATAAAAATTAAAATTTTCAGAAGGAAATCATTCATTCGTAGATTCGTTATCATCGGATGACACTACCGTAACAAACAATTTCATTCTGTCAGACGGGCATATTCCTGTATAAGTTTTCTTGGAGCATTTGGATCCAGGTAGCACTTAAACTACGTATCGGTCGTTATCCAATACATTCGTGATTACAAAGGGTTTTCTGTAACGTTGATCAAGCTTTCTTGTTTCACCCTCACTACTTCCCTTTGCTTTACGGACAAGAACGTGTTGTCCCACCTCAAACGTCATAGAGGAAGCATGCTTTTTATCGTTGAGCTCTTTGCGATACTCCGTTTTTAACATAATCTAGTCGGAGATTTCTTTTCGTAATTGTTCCATATTTGGCCGTTCGTCATCGCAAACTTCATTTGCTAGGAATTTGCTCACAAAAATACCTCCTCCTAAGGGGATTTTTCCCCAATCCAATCCTAAGGGGATTTTTCGGTGGTAGAATTAATCGTAGTTTTAATTACCATTTAACACTTTTCGTCATATTTGTTTTGCCAAATTCTCTTAAAGAAGTAACGCAAAGAACCCGTTTAATGTTCAGATTTCTACAGTAAGTCGTAAACTGAGTGCTCGTAAAAGCAGCTGTCTCATATAAGTCTTCTAGGTACTCCAAGCATTTCTGTTATACTGTTTAGACAATGTATCACCGGAGTCGCTTTTGTGTTTGGGTCCGCTTTAAGGAACGCAAACTTTGTAAGTATATCCACAACAACTATAAGGTATGCGTTCTTCTTTGTACTGGTTATAAATGGACCTAGGTGATCTATATGTAATGTGCCCATGAGAATTGGTTGCTTCTCTGTAGGATTGAGACGTTCTCGTGTTTTTCCTCATGGATTTTTGTTATACAAACAACCCAAACATGAGTTTATGTAGTTTTTAACGTATTGGTTCATTGATTGAAACCAGTATCGAGATTTAATTGATTCTAAAGTCTACGGAGAAAAGACCTGCGTCATCATGGTAATACATAAGAATTCTTCTAGGGGGGGGGGGGGGGTTTTCGCTACCACCCATCGATCATCACCATCAACTTTTCTGTAAAGTCGACTGTTTCGCTAACAAATATCCTTATGAACTTGTCGCTCTTCAGCATTGCTAGGTGCGTGTGAGAGTACATTCATGACATTTTCACATCGTTCATCTTGAAGATGAGCTGAAATTATGCAATCGTCCTCTTCCACATTCACGAGATTCATATCCAACGCTGGACTGTTATCTTGAATCACAACACGACTTAGGGCATCTACATGACTTATTTTAGTACCAGTTCTATGTTCGATATCAAATACATAATGCTCTTGTATTGTCTACCACCAAAGGGCTATCCTTTGGATGAGATCTTTCTTCTTCAAAGTATGTCTCAATGAGTTACAGACCGTAACTTTGAACTTTATGCCCAATAAATAAATTCTAAACTTTTCACGGCACTTACTGCAGTAAGAGTCTCTAGTTCATAAAAGTGAAATTTTTGTTCACTTGAGGTTGTCGATTTGCTATACAACTGAACAGGTTTGAGCAATCCATTTTCTGGCCATTGCAATAAAATAGCTCCGAGTTCCACCTTACTTGCATCTCAATGTATTTCTGTAACAGCAAATCGTCTATACATGGCTAGGACTGCCCTTTTAACAAGCTTTTCCTTCAACATTTTAAATGCCTTTTCTTTCGGGACATTCCAGGAAAAGATACTATTCGTTTTGGTAAGATTTGTCAGAGGTTTAGAGAGTTCGGAGAACCCTTTGACAAATTTCCAAAAATAAATGTCCTACAAAATGTAAAAGTCCTACAAATCTTCTCGTTTCATGCACGTCATTTGGGCGCGGAAACTCTAAAATGGCTTTAATTATATCATTGCCAGACCGAATTCCTTCGTTTGTAATTTCGTGACCCAAATACTCTATTTTGGTTTGCACGAACCGGCACTTGTCAAGGTGCAATGTATACCAGCTGATCTGAAGAGCTTTAACACCTCGCAAAGCTTTCAGACCTTGTAAAATAGATTTGGACGGAATCAGTACGTCGTCAATATCGTCTTTTGTAATACTGCTGGAACATTCACTAAACCAAATGGCATCCTGAGATATTCGTAATGTCCATCGGGTGTCAGAAAGGTTGTTTTTGGAACAGACCAAATAGAGTCCTTATTGATGGGAATTTGATGATAGCCAGAGGCAAGGTCCAATGTGGTGAAGAACTTGTTACCCTGAATGTTATTTAGGAGATCGTCAATGCGTGTCAGAGGATATTTATTCTTAATCGTCTTGGGGTTGATGGCTCTCTAATCCACACACAGTCTCTTTTGAGTAATAATATAGAGCTAGTGTATGGCGAATCAGATTTCTGGATTATTCCATTATTCAACAAGTCTTGGACTGTAGTGCGTACTTTTTCTCGATTTATGAATTCCATGCGATGTGGCTGTAGGTCGTCACAGGTTCGCTGTCGGACATTTTTGTGATATTTGTTTTACTAACTTCTCTTAAATAAGTGGCAAAACAATCCCTGTACTCGTTAAGCACTCTTAATAAACTCGATAATTAATCTGCGTCAATTTACCCTTTAATGTCTTGTATCGTAAATACTTTGATAGTTTCTACGTGAGCTGTCAAACAGTCAAGTGAAGGGATACAATTTTTTTAACATGTCACTCCTCTTACAACTACCTTGCCTTTTTCATAACGAACCGGCATGTGAAACATATTGATAATGGGAAGAAAATTATTTTGCTTTAGATTTAAAATACACGGTAGAATGACATGGAAATTATCATTCCACAATCCTTACTATAAGGGGCTATATGGCCCATAGGCTTGACCCATTGTTGCTGTGCCATGAGCAACTAACGTGACTTTCTTATTCGCTAATAATCTATCAATGCCTTCACTCGGTAAATCATTATAATTAACCAAGCGTATTTCGTTTCCACTAACAATAGCAGTAACATTATGATTATTTACAAACGGTTGATCTATAATGACATACACTATCACCATCAATGAACATCATCAGGCACAACCAGAGCCTGTACAGCTTCACCAGCCATGTCAACTTTAATCTCAACGAAAGTCTTTGTGTTTGCAATTACGGTGCCTTCTGCATAACCACATAGTCGCGCTATAGTAGGTGTCAACTCTAACCCCAATAATAACCCCAACTCTAACCCCTCCCCCCTGTCACCCCTATGTCATAAATAGTTGTACTTCGAACATGTGATACGTGGTTCTGGGCAATTGAATTGCATATGTCCCTTCCTTTTGAAGGTTAAAACACGTAATGTTGAAACGCAAGTCTTTGTTGTGACCATTTGTACGGTGTCTGCTGACTTCTCGCTTATACGTAGGGGTTCTGTTGGGTAGAGGGCTTTGACGCATATTTGACAAGTACTGTTACAAAAAGGGCTTCTGGTGTCTCGTAGTGGTCTGCCTGAGCCGCATTCTGAATAGTTATTTCTAGAATGCCGTCTATAATACATGGAACTTCATTTTTCCCAGTAATTTGAACTGCCTTCTGCTTATTTAGCATTTTTCTTACCATACTTTCCAGTTGCTGAATTCGTACTTCGTATGAATATTTTATATCCGCAGATTCCATCGTATCTTACTGCGTTACGTTATTGGGAACATTAATCAATGTGTGCTTATTTCTGTTCAGAGAAGACTCAAGTTCTCTAATATTTCTTGAAAGTTGTGGATTTATTCGCCCTGATGTCGAAGAAGTATTATCCGTTACCTTTCCTTTACGTTTCCCTTCATATAAGGGTAATTTTCAGCAGATATTTTATTAGAGCTCCTCTCTGATGGAGTTTTCCGATACCTTAAGCGTCTGACTGAGCAGGAACTACTACTATTACTGCTACCACTAGATCTATTACTAGTAATCTAGGTTTTACCTATTTTGATAAATTTGAAATAATATTCTTCGTAAAAGTATATATGAATCACTAACTACAGTAGCTTTTAACTGGGTCCTGAAACTTACGTAAAAGTATCCAAATTACAAAAAATATATCCAAACGATTACTTACTAAAAAAATCAAACTGTAGTTTATTTTAACACAATACTATACCAAAAAAAGAATAAATCCCATTTCACTTAACACTACGTAGAAAATTATATGAAATGTTTAACCAAACTTAATTTAACTAAAACATTAAACCTAAACACAACTTCATAAAGCTATGTTTTTTTAATTAATTGGTAACAACGATGAACTGGCACTTAGAGCACTATAGGGCCTTTTGGATTCACCCCACATCTGAACTGTAAATACTCTGATATTTAATAAGTAATCATAAATAAAAATGTTCTAGTTCAATTATATATTTTAATACACATCGAGTTGGATACATGAAGCAGGTTGAATCCTGAATAATCCCCGTCTCCTCATCTCATCAGCCGACCCATATCGTCACCGGACACATAAAAAAACGACATTCCCGGTCTCTTGCTGAATCATCATATTGATGTTATTAACCATACAGGGTGCCTACATTATTAACCATACAGGGTGGCTACAAACATTACTAATCCAACATAGATTTTTGTTTATAATCGTTTAACTGATGCAAAATTCCTACAAACTTTCCGGATAACCCAATACAACTGGAATACACAAAATAGCCTGTCAAGACTACATTCGTCTGTTTTCATAACTCTAAGAGAATTGCGTAAAACAAGGTTAATTTCTAATGACCAGTATCTTATGGATTAGTATTATTTAAATATATTAGAATGCTTTTATGATCAAGTGATTGGAGTATCGCGTTTAATGGAGGAAGGATGCTATAGCACATATGAACCGTTAAGGTTTGTTTCACTTTATGTTATTTATCATGTTCATGTTCATCATGTTTCGGCTCAAAAAAATCTTTTATTACTTGCATATTCCGCAATTTGAAGCCGACTAATTTTCTTATTACCTATGTCCTATACCTATGTCCTATACCTTACCTATGTCCTATTCAAAACTGCTGCGTTAATAGTCAAATTTAGGAAAATATTTTATATACATACTTGATCTCAATTAAAATTAGTATCCGACGTTAACCCGAAAAGTCACTATGATGAATCAACTCTATTATTTTTGAAACAAAAATATTTAGTTTATCATAATCCATTTTTGTCTAGGTTATTACAAATGTATATTTCTTCAGTCGTTCATCATTCGGTTTTAAATTCTGGCATGTCTTATTCGAGCGGTAAGTAATGCCAAATCGATATTAATTTATTGAATTTAGTTCATCCTTACTGCGATATAATTTTCTAAAGGTGTGTGGTTGGATTGTCGGAGTATATAATTTTTATCTAGCTCTAGATGGTATGGATCTTTATCAAGGCAAACTTTAAATATGAATATTTTCGTATTAATAGATATCTTGTTTAAATTAGAATGTGTGATTATATTGCTTGCTTTCCTATTTAACTTAGTGTTCACAGTATCAATTTAATTGTCGCTGTAGTAGAATAAATCAATATATTTATAAAGGGGGTTAATAAGATCTGAGAAAAAGGAAGCCTTTTCTTACATAAAATTTTATTGATGGAAAATTGAATATTAAAAATTCCTTTTGCACGTCTTTAGGCTAAACCCTTATTAAAATAAATAAATTTATATAAAATAATTCCCTTGAGCATCAATCACTACCTCGTTTTGAAAGCACCCGCACCCTTTTTGTTACGCCTCCTTTTTTAATTCGTAAAAATCGATTCAAGGGCGGCCTGTAGATCTGTCACGTGAAAAATCTTTTGATTTGTTGGTGGTCCTTTCGACAATGCTCCATTCAAATAATTCAAGATTTAGTAGGTAGATTTAGATCTACCTATTAGTAGGTCAAAATCCTTTAGACCAAAACATGTCGACATTATAAGATCGAGCTAGTTTTGTGTAAAACGGTATTGGTATACCATCTTTCTCAAAGATTTATGATTGCCTGAGGTTTCTATCGAAGGTTTCACTATTTACCAAAACGCCCACATACTCACTTTTCATCATAATTTACTCATAATTTACTTACTATTTAAAAAATACGGCGGCATGAAATGATCATTATTTGGTACAATACAATAAATATTTTACAATATTATACAATGTGGATATCCTCAAAGTAAGGCAGCAGTAATTTTTAAATAATAAAAAAATGTGTCAGAAAAGAACCCGAGAAGCACATTTGTTGTTCACCAAACGCAAAAGCAAGTTGCACCTAGAAATCCCCTTTGTCATACCAGCTTCGGAAATAACTTATCGTACCGTAATTGCATATAACTGTTAGCGTAAATTCTGTTCTGCAATATAAGACATTATTGATTCTATCATATCAACTTTTGCTACCGATGATTGCAAAAATTGCCGCGGGCCTTCAAAAAGGCGGTCATGAGTTCTGTCAAAAACTATTGGGGTACTTGCGTTCGATCTTACGAATGGATCTTTCTGACCTGGTTAGATTAGCTTTCTTTGAACCTCTTCGAAATCTAATCTAATAAATCTAATAAATAAATAAATAATATATATATATATATATATATATATATATATATATATATATATATATATATATATATATATATATATATATATATATATATAATAAATATATAATAAATATAATAAATAATAAAAATCTAATAAATAAAAGTTAAATGCTATTCGTTAGTAAGCACATCACTTGAGCGCGACTGGACCGATTTCGCTAATTTTTATTAAATGTTTGTAATAGTCCGAATGAGGTTTTTAAGCAGGTTTCACTTCAGTATCTCATAGCGGGCAGGATACATTGTTCAAAGACTTTTGTCTTTAGATAAAGTGGGAATTTGTTCTTCTTTTGCTCTACTATGTGGAGCTAGCCAAATGCCTGCAAGCCACATTTAACAAGCTCGTTCCACCTCCCGGGCAGTATCCTCCTCCATTGAAATGCACTGCCTAAAGTATATGTGTTTTTTTTTTATTTATGGAAATATCTGCTCAACAATTACAATTGTTCTACAAGACAGTGTTGTAATGAAAGTTTTAATATTAACATCACAAATCTATTCTAAATACATATCTTGAGTAGTTGTATGTATGTTTCTGCGTCTTAGTAGATAATGTTCAGTGCTGGGAGATTGCTCTAGCCTCTGATGAAAGATGATCGTTCGTTTTTTAATATACTCTGACCCTGTTCGTAGAAAGTATATGTGGTGATACCTAAATAGAAATACCACTTTCCTCGTCAAATTTATGAAACATGGCCTGACTCTTTTTCAGATTTACTTTTAAGCCAAATGGTTCTCCAGCTGTTTGCAGCTCTTATATGTGGCTCTTCTGGGCCTTGTGAAAGGAGAACGATAAAATTATGTAAAATAATCACTTCTTCATTTTTCTATAAGCTGGGTACTTCTTGTTGTTTGAGGCATTTTGAGTATAATATTGCTAATGTTTTATGTAAAGTCCGACCACCAGCTTTTAACATTTCCACAGTTATACTATGCTTTTCTGGAGCCTTACTATATTTCATCCAGTCTAGAGCCTATGTCACTTCCTCCACCAGGATACCCGGCACTTGTTCTTCAGTGGGCACTGCTGTTCTTGCCTGATTCTGATCCTCATATAAGTTTGAATAAAATCTTCGGACAACCTGTAACATTTCCGTCCGTTCCCTGTACATTATATCATCATCACGCATTAAGGAAAATATTTGTGTCCTTTTCTTTCTTAGCTTCTGCTTAGCTTTGTTAATTTCCCTGTTTTCTTCCAGAGTTTTTTACACCAGCTGCTTGTTGAATCGGCGCGCTTCCTCTCGAATACGTTTTTTTGTAGTTCTGTAAAGCTCAATGTACTCGACCATTCCAAAAGGACTGTCTGCATTCTTCATTGTCTGGCGTTTCTTCATTAAAGTAATGGTCTAATTAGAAATTTTTGACTCTTTGAAACATTTATCTTCTGGTGCTATTGAACCCGTCGTTTTAAGCACATTGTTGGCGATTTCTTCATATTGGTCTGTAACTTCCATCTCCTCCGGGTCTTGTAACACCGCAAAACGATTCGACAAAGCAATTTCAAAATCTCTGCCCCTTCCCAGCAGCTTCCCATAATCCACTTTACCCCTTTTTGATGTTATCATTCTTTCGAGCTCTTTTCGGCAGTTTATCTATCCTAATCTTTGCTCGTACCATTCGGTGATCACTTCCCACATTAAAATGGTTAAGGACAGTACAATTGCAAAATATTGCTTTATCATTTGACATGATGTAATCAATTTCACTTGGGAGTCAGGATGGACTTTTCCATGTCCATTTTCTGTTGATCTTTTTCTTATAAAACGAATTCATAATATAGAGTTCTTGTTCTTCAGCAAAATCAACCACCCTGTTACCTCTATTGTCCCGCTCACCATTTCCATATGGGCTATTTGCATTTTTACCAGTTCTTGCTTTTTCGATTCTGGCATTAAAGTCGCCCATTAGGATTATATACATACACTTCTCTTATTCTTATTCAACTGAATAACGGATTGGGCTAATCTGTCAGATATACTTTCAAATTTGACTACACTGTCTTTCAGCTTTCGATTGATGAGGAATCCAATTCTACCACATCGTCCATTCTCCGTACCCCGGGTGTAGAGTACGTGACCAGTTGGTTCAAGTTTGATTAACTCTTCGCCTTTTCTTCGTGTTTCACAGAGCCCCATAATATTATTGGGATATCTCAATGTATTTTGTCAAGTTCGATTAACAGTTCTTGCAGTCGGGTCCGTATATTAAGTGTAGCAATGTCAAAAGTCCAATGGCAGCCTGATCCAACCCGGTGATTCTCAGCATCCTCTGCCTTGGGGCAGATCTTCCCGCTGCCGTAGGTAGTTGCCCCTTGGAGGCCGGGGATTGAGGGTCGTGTTTGAAGTTGTACTGCCATGTTGAAGGCATGGACCGTAATCTGCCAGGCTGGTCCAATGCGGGTTGGCAGATTTTGGATCATGTTAGTCTGAGACTCCAGACGGCATAGTTCAAAGCTTCAAGCCTTCAGTTCAAAGCCTACTCGAAATATATATATATATATATATATATATATATATATATATATATATATATATATATATATATATATATATATATATATATACACAGTAGGATATTACTCCAAAAATTTCATTTAAATTTTCTCGGAAATCCAAAAAATCTTGACAGTTCTTGCATTTTTCTTAAAAATGCAGTTTGTTGTATTTTTTCAGTTTATCAGCAATTTATTTTTCTTTGGTCGTATGTCCTGACAGAGGTCTAACGAAACGATAAGTAAGGCTAAATCGTAATTAATTAATTGGGTTTAGTTCGTCGTTACAACAGTGTAATTTCCTGGAAGTCTTCGGTAGGATTACTGAAGTTCGTAATTTTTATCTAGCTGGTCGTGTGATCGATCTTGAGCGAAACTTAAAACCACATTTGATAACGGGGCGATAATTTTAAGAGGTTGGATTGTTTTCGTTTCATATTATTATATTATTTATGACAATAACGAAATGTCTGTTTTTGTTTATTTGCATTAATGATTACCACAATTAAATTACAAATTATAATTAATCGAAAACTGACAAAGGCAGACATTTTTGTATAATGGGAAAAGTGATTGACCTACTGCATCAGGTAAGATGATATTTGCCCCTCTAATGCAGTAGTTTCAGAAATTAATAAAAAATAACTTAATAGCGTTAACGTGGGAAATTTTATTTTGAAAATTGTTTGTTCTATTCAATTAATTAATTTTTGACGAATTATCTTAAAGAAAACAGACATTTTGTTCAAACATTCCATGAAGCTTTAATATAAAAAAAATCTACAAAGATATTTTAAAAACAAATAAAATAAAAAATAAATTTTATAGCTCATATAAATTTATGGTAAGTCAGTACATTGTAGGGCTTTTAATTTTGCGTGTCATCACTATTAAAATTAAAAAAAAAAAACTATGTTGATTTCAAAAATACTACAATAGATTTAAATGTTAATTTGACGAAATACTCTGTCTAAGTAGTGAAAGTTTGTGGTCTGCAATCAAAAGGCGTGAAATGCAAGGAAAGTGATATTTAAATCTGTTCGTGTTATATTTTTTGTGTGAAATTTAAAGCCACATTTGGAAACATGATTTAAAACTACCTGTTTAGAGATTTAAGAAATTAGGGAAAGTTTCACAAGCAATTTATCAAATTCTAAATTTATTTTCGATCGCGTATAGATGTCTATGAAATGTTACGAAGGAATAATGATAACTGGTTATTAGATTTTAGTATTTAATATATTTACGTACAAAGACGATCATTTTTGCAAGCAAAAATATTTCAATTCTTTCCTTGGAACCTTCAGCGTGAAACACTAAACTCGAAGAGATTTACCACTAAATCCCTTTTTTTAACTTCTCGACGCGCGTTTTGCTAATCATGTTAGCATCACCAGGAGATAATTTAATCTAGACTAAATTAATCATTAATAAATAAATTAATTATAATCAGATTAAATTATCTCCTGATAATGCCCACGTGGTTAGCGAAACGCGAATGAACCGAAAACATTCGGTACATTGCTAACTATGGCTATTTTTAGTCGTATAGCTATTTTTAAACACTTATATGGCACGAAGAATAAGTGAAGAAAGGCACATGGCCTCATTTAAAAAGTGAGTATTTCTCTGTTGCCTATGGTAACCTTCAATTCTTCTATTTGAACCTTTGGTATGAAACACTAAACTTAAAGAGATTTACCACTAAACACCAAATCACTTTTTTGAACTTTACGCATTTGAACGTTTTTTACGTTTTTGAACTCTACGCACGTTAGCACGTTTGGCTAATCATAATAGTAGTTAGTATCATCAGGAGATGATTTAATCTGCTTAGTAAATCTTTATGGTAACCTTTAGACGATTCTCCTGACTTGGCGCAATTGCAGTACTGCTTTTTTGATCGATTTAACGGATTCGAAAATTGGTCGATGAATGGACTGCATTTAAAGATAAAGCGTTCTTTCATCTAACTTGGTCCAGAGAGAATGAAAAAATGTTTTAAAGAAAAGTTAACCGCAATAATAGCTATGAAAATAATTTATTTAATCTATTAAATCATTTTCCTCCTAATACAAATGTATTCTTCAAGTAAAAGAACAGCATTGGCTAACATTAGTACAACAGTTCTTACCACAAAACGGTCCAATGCAAAAAAAGTACGGGCGATACTTGAGTGAGTCAAGTCAAAATAATGAAGTTTTTTTGTTTTCCTAAAACTTAAAATAGTTACAGAAATTCACAATTTTAATTTATAATACTAAAACAAAGTTTAGAATTATTAATAAATTGTTATGTATTGATAAAAAGTAACGAAGTGATTCGAACGAAATAACGAAATGAATAATTATTATTAACACACGGTTTGACAAAAAAGATGTGACAACAACGCATTTGTGTTTACATGTAAATATTTATATCAGTGTATATTGTGTATATGTATCATAATTTTGACGCTACAAGATATAACATTTATATTAAAAAATATGCATTCTAGACACAAAGAAAAATAACTTTTTAACCCCAAATTCGGAAATGTCATATATAGTTATCTCTTTTTAGCTATAACTTTGTCTTTTTTGTATTCTCAGCTGATTGCGCCACGTTGCAGGACTTTTGGTCGAGTATTTGATTATTAAGAATCGAAAGTTGAAAAAAATACCTTCAATTATTTAAATAATTATATTTATCATGTGATGTTCTTATTCTATAAAGTTGGAAGATTGATGGTGAAAAAATAGAAAAATCCGTGGCGGAAATTATTCTACCATAAGAGACTGTGTATTAGAACGCTTGAAAATATTATTTTTCATACAATTTTGAGTATAGTTCAATTACATATACTTTGTCATAATTATCAAATTTAAAATCTTCTTCAAACTTTCCGGTATTGCTAGATTTCTTCAGTAGCTACCAAAACGATATTTTTTAAATGGCAACACCGTATTTTTGTCACACTTCTTTATTGTAGTAGCCGTTTTAGAACAATATAGCAAATTTAGCAAAAACAACGAAAATAATCTGCAATCGGAAGGAACTAAAAGAAAGCAAAAATAGCAATAGTAGGCCTTGATAATTAAACCGAATGGTGTTGTTTAAAAGGAGCTATCATTAATGTGCTGTCATTGTGTTATTTAAAAGCTGTTGTATTTGAATCTGTATCAAAATAACAAATAAAATAAAAAATAATAAGTTTTAATTAATTTATTTTTCTTCATGTTGGTGGCTTAAGTCTACGCGCTTAATTAATTAATATTAACTATATTAATTATATTATTAATACATTTATTATTATTACTTACATATTATTATTTTTATTTTTTTGCATACATTCGTGCAGTTCGCGATGCACGTGTCTGCTGTTTCATCACCAGTTACGCCAACATAAAGTTGGTAAGTGACTGTTAGGAATGGATATGTAGCTATCTTCGTGAGCTTATATATTATATATTATATATTATATATTATATATTATATATTATATATTATATATTATATATTATATATTATATATTATATATTATATATTATATATTATATATTATATATTATATATTATATATTATATATTATATTATTATTCACGTATGGGCTCTGGTAGACCACGCGAAATACAATTAGAGGCGTTTGTTGTTGTTAGCCTTTCTTTGCGCCCATACTAATTTCATTCTTTTGCTATGAGTTTTTTTCCTTTCGTCAGACCAAGTTGTTCCGGTTTTCCTACATTTTTCTCCCTGGTCATTCTTCCAAACGTCAACCTTGTGTCTGAAACAGCCTCTATCCTTAATTTCACTTTGTGTAATATTTGCTGATCTTAGGTCCTCTTTAATTGCAGCAATCCATTTAATTATTTCTACTTTAGCTCTACTCCTATTTCCATAAAATTCGACTATTTGTCTAATTAGACTACTCGGATTCATCCGTTTTATGTGTCCGTAAAACTTAAGTCTTCTTTTTCATATCATACGTATATCTGTGTCTATCTGTCTATTGTTTGATTTCTTCGTTTTCTCTATATTATATATTATATATTAAATATTATATGTTATATATTATATATTATATATTATATATTATATATTATATATTATATATTATATATTATATATTATATATTATATATTATATATTATATATTATATATTATATATTATATATTATATATTATATATTATATATTATATATTATATATTATATATTATATATTATATATTATATATTATATATTATATATTATATATTATATATTATATATTATATATTATATATTATATATTATATATTATATATTATATATTATATATTATATATTATATATTATATATTATATATTATATATTACATATTATATATTATATATTATATATTATATATTATATATTATATATTATATATTATATATTATATATTATATATTATATATTATATATTATATAATATATATTATGTATTATATATTATATATTATATATTATGTATTATATATGATTGCCTCAATTCTTTAGATATATAACTACGCAAAGCCAATCGACTGTTGGAAAATTGCTGTTTTCAGACATTTACAACTTTTTTCTATCAATTCGAAATCGCTTGAAATCTTCAAAAAATATGCTTCATTCTATCCCCAAACAACTTAAATGCCAATTTGGGAATAAATGTGGTCTATGAGCTGTGAATTTTTAAAATCTTCGAATTGTCTTCTTAATACGTCTTTTTTATGGTTTTAATTTGTTAAATTTTACGTAATTAATTGATGCTTATCTATTATATTAGCCTATCTATTATCTTAGCTTATCTATTATCTTAATTATATATGGAGCTTAGAAAATTCAATACTCTAGTAAAAAAATGAAAAATTGTAAGATATTTAAAAATTGTTTTAATTGTTACAG
This sequence comes from Cosmopolites sordidus, assembly GCA_031761425.1. Classification (NCBI taxonomy): domain Eukaryota; kingdom Metazoa; phylum Arthropoda; class Insecta; order Coleoptera; family Curculionidae; genus Cosmopolites; species Cosmopolites sordidus. The sequence continues at coordinate 443,809 of JARFXV010000076.1, forward strand.
CATTATGTTTTTTCATAATCGATAAAAGCCAAGCACAGTGACTACCTAATACGTCTTTTTTATGGTATTCTTAATTTCTTAAATTTTACGTAATTAATTAATGCTGATCTATTATCTTTAAAAATATATATATGGAGCTTAGAAAATTCAATACTTTAGTAAAATTATGAAAAATTGTAAGATATTTAAAAATTCTTTTAGTTGTTACAGCATTATGCTTTTTCATAATCGATAAAAGCCAAGCACAGTGTCATGGTGTATTTGTAGTGCCTTTCTATGGCCCACAGGAGCATCTGGATGTGATCCACTGTATTGAATACACTTCTCAATTCTGCTTGCCTTGCTCTCCATTCTTGGTTGTGCGTTATTTTGGTTTTCTTAATATTCTTTTAGCTACTGCCTTGAAGAAAATTTTGTACATTACTGGTTGGAGGCTTATTGGAAGCTAGTTCTTTAAATATTCCTTAATTCTTTATGTAACATAATTCCTTCATCATTTTCCATAAGTTGGGTAGTTTTCGTTCCTTGTGAGAGTTTGACTATAATTTTGCCAGTGCTTTATGTAAAGTTTGACCACCAGCTTATATATACAGTTATATTCTTTTTCCTGGAGCCTTGCCATTTTTTATGCATTCTATAGTATTTGTCTATTTATCTATTAGGATATATAGCATTTGATCTTCCGTGGTTATTGCTGCCTTTGACTAGCCACATTGTTCATTCTACATACCCCTGCATATCGACTGTACAGTACGTGATCAGTTGAATCTACTTTAATTAGCTCTTCACTTTTTCGGGTTTCGCATCTTGCAGTTGGGCATCTATTTTCATTGTTCGAATATATAGTTTTGCTATGTCCAAAGTCCAATGGCAGCCTGATTTAGCTCGATGATTATTATGACACTCTGCCTTAGGGTAGGTTTTCCCGGTGCTGTAGGTAGTTGTTCCTTGTTGCCTTCAGGGAATGAACTGTAATCTGCCACGCCTATCCAGTGCGAGTTGGCAGATTTTGGATCATATTAGTTTGATGCCTTTACTTTGACTTCACCACCAAGGGTGACCCTTCTAGAATATATGCGCCAGATGGCATAGCTCAAAGCTTCATTGATCTTCTCAAGCCATATGCATATATATATATATATATATATATATATATATATATATATATATATATATATATATATATATATATATATATATATACAATGGCTGGCTGAAGATAGTGGTTGTCAAAACATTACTTTGGATACATTTCTTCCACCGATTAATTTTCTCGCTCTGGGTTCATTCCAATTCTACACAATTTCTTTCATCATGAATGTACATTTATCCAACATAAATTATATGTTTTTCTTACTGCCAAAAACGGAAGAATATAGTCGCATTATCTTACATTTTAATAAAATAAGCAAACGAAGTGAAAATATAATCACGATAACTTTTAATAGCAAGAGTGGTTTTTTTTAGTTTGTCCGAACTTCTGATAGGAGTCACTGTCAAACGAACTGTGAGTTTGCGTGCAAGTCTGTGTTTTACTACTTTGGCAAATCATGGAACTTTTAACATCAGGACAACGCTTGTAAATTGTCGAAATTTATCATTAAAATCAGTTCTGTTCTGTGCGCCCAACTTTACAGCATTTCGTAAATTTGAACTTCGTGATATATTCGCCGAATTATTGACAAATTTTAAATGCATTTCACGCAGCTCGATAACAAAAACAAGACAAAAAACTGTGCGTTTTGAAGAAAATATCGCCGCTATTGCTAGCAGTGTTGATGAAGATCCAAATTTAATAATAAGTCGTACTTCGCTGGAAGTATAGCTTTGTTATTCGACTACATGGATTATTTAGTTCTGAATTTGAATGTTATTGATCTGGAGGATATGTAGTTCTAACAGGGCGTTTCCATATGTCATACAGCCAACGTAACAATCGATCTATTGGGGGAACAATTCGGTGAGAAAATATTTTGAGGAAAGGACCTGTTAATTGACCACAAAGGCCATGTGATTAAACGTCTTTAGATTATTTTCTTTGGGGTTAAGTAAAATCTTTGGTTTATGCCGATAAACCAGCAACTATTGATGCCTTGGAGGCCAGCATAACTCGGACAATTGCCGACATAAGAGCTCAATTACTTGAAAAAGTGGTCGGATATTGGATTGACAGAATGCGCGTGGCGTCGTGGCGAACATTTGTGTCTGAAATTGTTTTCAAACATTAATGCCATTGAATGTTATTTCACATAAAATAAATAGTTTCAATGCATTTAATTTCGTTGTTTTATTTGAATTTAAAGTTGGGATGTACTAAAAACAATCACCCTTAGAAGGAACAATACTGTTGGTTTTAAAAATCACTTATTCTTTCACAGGATAAGTGGACATACATGGAGTATCAATTAAAGTTACATTTTCTATCACCGTCTTTACGTGTATGAAATGTATATGCATTTTGATAAATGTTAAATTTCCTTTAATAAAAAAAAATAATAATATTAAAAGTTTTGAAAGAACAATCGTTTGTAGTCTTGTTGTCATTTTTAGCGACCTATAATGTTAAGTAAATCTATTTCATCTTTGTTCTTTATAAAATATTTGATTTATTCTACTTGTAAACTACTAGCTCGTTTTTTTAATATCATATTACGAGGTGTCCTGTTGTTATCGAATTTTAATACCGACACTTTTTAAAACGTTTTTAAGTTTACAAAAGTTTGCTTTATAAAAGCGAATTAGTAATAATTAATTTAATATTAGATATAAATATCATTTATTCCATCGTAACAGAAACATTCATTATACGAAAACATTTTCTGCCATATTTTTTATAACCATAACTTATACCGAAAAATATAAAGTCCAGCAAAAATGTTTAATTCAAAAGTACTCCATATTCACACCATGCCATATTCCCAACATAAATCGTTAAAAGCAACCGAGATCCTTACTGAATAATCGATTGGTCGCTACTATTTTCTCGGCGGTTTTGCGGATCTTAGCGTGGTGGCGTCAGCGGCTGATCTTCGGCGCCTACGATGCGCTGATCAGACCGTAATCCGTAACAGTATTAAAATTTCGATATTTTCGTTTATAAAGATTATGAGTTCGACGTCTGAGGATTGCTTATAGCCGTGAGCTACTGATATTGTCCACGCGAGCTAACGGTAGATCGCGATCGACTGGTTGGCGATCTCTGCATTACAGTATACTAATCAGTTATTATGGTCTGTAGGCAATAGGTCATGACAAATTGAATCTTATAGCATTTGCATTTTTCAAAATACGGCGTAAATTGCGTGGAGAAATACCCAATTGCACACCACGTCGTTGAATTGACGTTTCTGTAGACTCCTTCATACGTGAAATATTTTCAGCTCTTGACACTGTTGATCTCTGATATGAGATCTATACCCCACTATTCCGAATTCTTGAAATTGAATAAATGAAAAATTGTAGTCTTGAAGCTCCACACGATTAGGATATTTTCATCTAAATTTACATTGACTTGCAGTAATTGAATTGCTTTTAATATAAATTTTTATAATTTTACTGTGTTTTTCAGCGTGTTTTTGTCCAATATACAATTTGCACATCCGCACTATACAACAGCCAAATCCCAAGTGTTAAAAATGTCACGAGAAAAAAACATGAAGAAAAACAAAAAGGTAACGTCATACTTTCCTCATCCAGTATATAATTCCAGAAAAAATAAATATTTAAATACAACAATTTTTTATGAGCATATTTTATTTATCTGTTGAATTTTTTATTTCTTATTTTGTATGCCGTTTCTTTATTACATTGTTTTGGTGAACTCAATTTTTCATAGTGTGACAGTGCTTTTACGAGTCGTTAAATTCCACTAACTCGCAATTAATTAATTAACTTAGTGCGTCATTATAACGATGTAATTTCATGTAGGTCTTGGGTTAGATTTAAAGTCTGTAATTTTTATCTAGCTACTTGCGCTATTAATTTTGACAGAAAAAACGTTGTAAAAGTTGATTTAAAATCACTAAATTATAGAAGTAATGCGAAACTAAAGAAATTATTTAATATACAAAAATAATGATATACAAAATCATTTAATCATTCTTGTTAAAATAGAAAATGTTAATATGATTAATTAGTTATAAAGTTTTGTTAATTTTTGGTGTAACGTAACTAATTTGATCAAAATTTTAGACAATTTAATTAATGGAATAGCTAGCAATGATTAATAAATTGTTGTTATATTTCGATTCATATTATACATTCTCATATACTCGTCTAGGCAATGTTCAAATACGATAGTCTATTTTGGTCTATGGGGTATTTTATCGCAGGCTATTTGTAGCTCATGTCTTGGGAATTTCCCGTGTTGGAGGACGAATGGGTAAATACCCTTTCGTAAATTTAGAAGTTGATTTAAATGCCTGTCTGGTGCACTGTCGTGTTGTAAACTGAGGTTCTAGAACATTCTAAGGTACGGTAATATATCAATATTAAAATTTCCTTTATGTGTTCCTGTATTGCTCTATAGTGAGCTTTCATCGAATGAACAACAAAGTTGACCTATTATCATTAAAAGTAGTTTTTTCCACGACATATTCTAGAATATCATGCACATACGTCTTTACCGGAAACGAGAAGGTTGTTTTTTCCTTCAAGTCTTTCAAATTATGTCTAAAGATCATACTTGCCATTGCAAATTTGTAATTCGCAACTGCATACAACTATATTTTACTGTATTGTTGGTTGAATATTGGTAGTACCACTTCGTTGGCACCAGTCGTTGGAGCCTGTGGTAACCGTCGGAGGTAAGACAAAATGTGGCTTATACGAAAAACGCTCAAATTACCTTATTCAGCGGAATACAATTTGCTTTTCAGTTAATGTTCTATTTTCTGCAAACTATTGTTTTGCAGTATTTTTGCTGGCAAAATAATTTGTCTGGGTAAGAAGTCCTCCGCGGTGACCTTTTTGTAGTTCGTGTTCGACGTTCCGCACACAACTATGTCGTATTAGACGTTCTTGAATCTAGGGTCGATAACAACTGACATCTGCATGTGATCTCCTATTGACTCTAGTAGCAATTTTACGAAATAATGATATTGGCTTGTATTCAAAGATATTTACCAGTAAGCATCCAATCACTTGTTCTCAATTTTTTGAGTATATTGGAAGGAAGTATTTCTCAGAAGGCATCCGGCTTTACCCAGCCTCGAACTGACATGACTGAGGGAAAATTCCTTATTGGATTTTACACTCTTGTCTGTTGTAAATACAGTACGCAAGTCTGGTCTCTCCTGGAAGGGGTTAAACATACAAGTATTAACCGAAACTAGTGCCAACCAAGATGCCAACCTCTCGGTATAAATTCAAGTATCGGGTAATTAAAACCGTTTACTAACATAAAAATTTGGTGAATGAAATTAAAGTGGATAAAATCTGTATCATTTGATGCTCTTGAAATGACAAATTTTCAACAAGAAAAGTATGTTTGTATATACAAGAAGGGAGTAAGGGAAATAAAAACTTTTAAATTTAACCAATAACTCCTCACATCATTTGAAAGAAAAATGTTCCTTGCAGCAAGAGTTAAAATCGAAAAGTTTTTGTGAAAAACAATTGTAATTACATATGTATTAAATCAATTAATAACTGGTTATTTGTTAATGTATAAACTAATGAACGTTGTTTTCAAACATTTTCTTTAAATTAAGAGTAACGCCATACATCAGCCAATATTGAAGTAGCAACTATTTGCGATTCGCATGACTATTTGAGATGATTCCTAAGGCAAAGGGTATTGGTGACAAAAAGTTAATTAAGTTAAGTTAAAATTGCATTCTGCATGCGAATATGACGATATGCTTCATATTTACGGAGAAGCAGCTGCCAATTGTATTAGAAATACACCGAATATTTTTCAACGTGTTCAGGAATATCAGGTTAAAACAGTGCCAGGCTCTTTCACCATAGACTCAAATGGTGGACATTTCCAATATTTAATTTAATAAAACAATCAATTATATGTTTCTTAATGAGACGTGAATCGTTTAAAATCTGTTATAATGTGAAAAATTTAATTTTTTTTAATAATAATAATATTCTTTATTTAGCACTTGGCTACTATATACAATCTGTAATTCACTTACATTTATACATGTTTTTGCATAATACAAATACATCCAAATATGACCTGTACTATAATAATAAAAATCCAATATATAGACACTATTCCATCCAAAATCAAGCATACCCACCTATTTTTATCAACAAACTAACCTATTTTGCCAAATAATGTTTACGGATTCTATCTACAAATATTCTCAAACTCTCTATACCTTTTAGCTCTGCTGGCAGACCATTGAATAGCCGAATACCATCCCTAAAAAGCGATTTCTGCATACAGGTTCAAAATTTATATGGAGATCATCCTTTGAGCGAATGTAAAATTGGTGTTTTTCGGATCGCGCTATTAAGTATCTTCCAAGATATGCAGGCATTAAGTTATTTTTAATTTCAAAAATCATAACAATACTGGCCATCTCAATACTCTGCCATAGAGAGCACCAGATCAAAGAGCGCAACATCAAATTCACCGGTGTATATCTATCATAATGCAAAATAATTTACATTGTTTTATTATTTAAATTTGCAATCTATTTATTTCATTTTTATTACAACCTAACAACAAAGAGCTACAATAACTGAAATGGGGATAAATTATGGTAATGTATATTCACAATTTTGACCAATTACTTAAGTTATGTGATATTCTACGAAATAACCCTATTTTTTACCGATTTTTTTACTCCTGGATATTTAATTTGGTCTACGTTTTCAATGTTATTCTTTCCAATGTAAATATTAAAACTTTTATTAATAAACGACCCAGAATCATATATTTTGTTTTCTCAGAATTTAATTTTAATTTATTCACACATAGCCAATTATCTAATATAGAGAATTCTAAAGTAAGATCTTTCACCATTTGGTCCCGTTATTCAGTACGTATCGGGGACGTATCGTCTGCAAACAAATTTTTAGTCTAATTTTTTAAAAATTTTATACAGATTATTGATCTATATAAGAAACAAAAAAGGTCCCAATACGCCCCCTTGTGGGATACTAATACCGATTAAATTTATGATTCCATTTTCCCGAATTTCTGATATAGCACCATTTACTTTCGTTCGATGAAAGCGGCCACTTAAATAATGTTTAAGCCATTTTATAACACAAGATGTCACTCTGTAGCAAAGCAGCTTCACAATCAGATCTTCTCTATTTATAGTCTCAAATGTAGGTTTTAGGTCCACAAATAAAACTTTTCAAAGTATCTACGCAACTGTCTACACACCACTATTTCCAATATTTTGGAAAATCCTCTGGTAATACAGGATTTTCAACCTTTGGTATTGGAAAAATGATGCTAACTTTTGTATTCCTTGGAATTCGATCATTAGACAACGACGTATTAATTAAATGAAGTAATGGATAACCCACTTGCTGAAATACGCTCTTTAAAAATTTTATATTACATATATCATCAGATGTGGACTTATTTTTTAAATTCATTAAAATATCTCCCAATTGAGATAATGTTAATATATCAAATCGATCCAAACTTTCTTCACCCGAATGAATGTCAACGGTACTGTGAAATGTTTGAAACTGATTTGGAATGGCTCCAGCTATCTCCCGGATACTTTCAGCATAAAAATTATTAAAATTTTCTTCTAACGTTCCAACACTGCTTCGGAAAACAATATCTTCAAACACGTCGGACTTTCTGCCACTCCCCACCAATTCCTTCAACATTCGCCACATTTTCTTACTATTTCCTCTATTACGATGAATATTCTGTTCATAAAATGCTATTTTTTTCGTTTCTAATCACCATTACAACCAACCTTATTGCGTTTCCTTTTACAATCATGCCAGTTAGTGTTGTTTCTGGTTAATTAATTTGATCTTTTTGTAGGCCATGCATATTCTAATTCGATCCATATTTTCAGGGCTTAAATTTCATATTAGTTTATACTTACGCCTTTTCATATTTGTTTTGCATTTAAGGATAAACCCAATGGTTTCATGATCAGAAAGTTGCGAAAAGTTCCTACCAGCTTCGGTCAAACTATAATCATTATTAAATACCAGATCAATGAGTGAATGAGTATCGAGCGATACAGCGTATAGCTTTCTATCACTTATTGCCTCTAATTTTCGTTTATTCGGACAATCACTTTTCCAACATATATTAAAATCTTCGGTGATTACTGATCTCTTTGAAGTTGTAGTCGGATCATTAACAATATCTTCCTAAAAATCGAAAAATTTATCAATATTACTATTTGGTGACCGATATATAGCTCCAAATAACGTGTCATTATTTAGAATTTTTATATTCACAAATAGAGCCCAAAAGTTCTTTGGATTCTTCTCACATTGGACGAAATCTACAGGTACGCCATCCCTGATGTAGATTATGACACCCCCTATGTGACTACTATTTGAGTGACACACAAAATGTCTATAACCCAGTATTGAAATTTCACTATCCTGTATCTCCTCTGTGATGTGGATTTCAGTAAAACATCCAACCATAGGATTCCATTAAAAATTGGAGCTTGTAATTACAACTTTGATATTCATCGACAATAATGTGTAAGTTTTCCTTTTTTTTTTGTAACAAATTAAACCTAATTTATGCTGAAATGTATGGAATAATGTATAATTATACGTAATATATTAAGAAAAATGTATGTAATATGTTATACAAATTTTTCAGTTAGTTATTATAGTTAGTTATGAAAATTTTATTCTCAAATAATACCTTAAGAGGGCAATCAAACAAAAAATTTAATTTTTTAACCTGAAAATGTCAAAATATTTTGACCAGTTTTCCGCGGAAATGGTTGCATTTTGGAAACATGTTTTAATGAAACTTGTTCAAAATGATGTAAAGAATCATCAGTTAAATTTATGAAAGTTATTTCCCTAACACTCTAATCTTTTTAATTTGTGAATTTTCCTCTGTATGTTTTATATTGGCCAATAATATAATATCATAGACTAAATTATTCTAAGCTAAATTCTAAAAGAAAATTTTTTTTTAGCTAAGAATATTATTATAAAATTATAAAATTAAGCGCAAATTTGATAACTTAATATTATATTTACATAATTTTCAATTTATGTCCAAAATTAGTGGAAGGATTAAATACTGGAAATACTCAAGTTTTTATACCATCACGAGTGAACGAGATATGTAAAGCATATGCTCTTTAATTTTCCCGTTTTATACATTTCTTCTTATGTATAAATTTTAATTATTGTAAATTTTATTTACAGCTAAATTTGCATGCCCATTTGCATCATTGAAATGATAGTGATTAAACCTAATTTTGTTATTACATTTCTCAATATTTAGTATTTTTTATTTTATTTTATATTTATCATAAAAGTTTGAATAGTGGGCTCGTGGAGAATATTAAAAATATTCAAAAATAATTAAATTTCTTCCATGCTTCACTTAAAAATGTTCCCATTCCTTCAGTCCACATCAAACCGCAGCAAGTTGGGCTCAAGCTGAACTTTCAAAAGCAACAGATGGAATTTCCAAGGGTATGCCCATATACATCGGTCATGTTGGATGTAGGCTGTAATTAAATGCAGCTCACCCTATCCTGTGGTTCATGACGGTACTACTGTTTGAATTCGTTCGTGTGAATTATCTAGCTAACAGGTATGCATGAAAATTTGCATACTGTGCTCGTCAAGAATATTAAAAATATTCATAAATAAGGAAATTTCTTCCATGTTCTTCGGAAAAATTTGCACGGCATAAGACCAGGAACCGGTTTCGGGAGATGTTTGAGGCAACTGAAGGAATGGGCAAATTTTTGCGGGGAGCACGGAAGAAATTTCCTTGTTTTTGAATATTTATCAACAACATGAAATTTTATATGAAATTAAATTTGTATTTTAAAACATTGTTTTATACTGTACTTCCAAAGTTGAGTAGAAAGTTTTGTTCTAGGAATAATGTTATTGAAATGTTTCGCTCTTCCTATTGTTAAAATGTTGAAACATGCTGCTAAATAATTGTGAAGCACGAATCTCTACTTTAAATTGTAGATCAATACAATATCATTGACTACGTCGACATGATAATTTATTGGCGTGAAAGGTCATCCATATTGATTTTTTCGTGTACGTTCCTAACTTTTTCAAATATTTTGTACATTTAAAATGTTAATGCTCTTAGCATGCATTTGTTATTGAGACAGTACCATTATTAAAAATGCTCTAAAGCTAAAGCAATTGAAAGATGAACTAGGATAAACATATCTACTACTAAATTTAATTAAACTGTTCAATACCTAAATATAAACACATTTTTATATCGACTACCTTTAATGGAATGGCGACTACCTTTAATCAAATCTGAAATATATTTTATCATATTTCAAAAATACACATACTGAAAAATGGCGTTAAATACATTTTATTGTTTTGAATATAGCAAAATGGATTTGAATCAGCACTTAAAAAAAATTAATTATATAAAAGTTAGATTTTAATTATATGAGAGTAACTTGTTCTGATCGCGCAACTTTCAGTGAAATAATTTGAATTTTATATAAAGCAAATATCCACTTTATTCAACATCCAACAAGCAAATATCCATCTTCCGATTTTGCTTCTAATCTTCTTAAATGTCAAAGTGTTGAATATATGTGCAAATTCGAGACATCCTTTGTGGGCCATTTCTTGCACTTTCCTTTTTAGCCACATGGTTTAACCTCTGTATGTTTTTTTTTAGTGACTTGCACCTATAACTCTAAATTCAATGGAAAACATGTAAATCTGTAGGATTTGTCACTGTTTATTTGTTTTGGAAGCTACTGGAGGTTTTTGTAATATTGGATATTGTTGGATTTTTATAGCTTTAATTTTATTAATAATTTATAGATTGTTCCATTGAGTTTTGGAACCGAGTTTTGCGGAAGTTTCTTTAGCAATAATTTGAGTTTTGTATTTAGGAAGGTGTCGACTTTAAGGCATACTTTAAATCTCTAAATCTACACATTTACTGATTTATTCGTAGCTTAAATAGAATTCATCTGATTGCAGATTTAAGCCCGATTTTGAAGTATCTTATCTTGTGTTAGTTTACATAATAAAGAACTATGATTTGTGTAACTATATAAGACTATCGATCTATGCATCTGCAAACTGATCCAACGTTCGTTCGTTGGAAATGGAAATGTGGTTCCATTCAAAATGGAAATGTAGTTGTTATATAAAACCTCTTGTAGTGGCTTGTACGTATATGATTCATTTATTGTAACATAGGCAGTCGTAGTAATTAGGTTGCTTAAGTCATATTTCCTAAGGAAATTGTACTGTAATGTTTAGTACAATGAAACAAACTCTTCTCCATCTACTAAATCTTTATTTATTTGCTTTTTAATGAACATTCATAGAAACCCAAAAATTTTTAATAAAAACAGGTGTTTTAACGTTTTTCAAAAAAAATACCAACGGTACGATTAAGACGCCTGGTCGTCTAATTTGTATATGTACTTAAAAAAAATCATAAACTATATAGAAAAATACTTAATAACAAGAGTTATTATATTAAATACTTAATAACACAATATTAAAAAATAAAAGCTACAAACTACTCAGTTTAAGGTCAATTTACAATCAATATTTTTTGGAATCATCACAGACTTAATTACCAAGTAAATTGCACATAGAACACAAAAATTATAATTTCTTAAGAAACAAAATTACCCCTACAAAAAATATTGACATTGAATACATATATCAAATATATTTCTTCAACTTACTTTCCGCGTCAACACATAGGTCATGTAACCTTGACATTTCATACACTGGATCATGTTTTCTTCGCGATCTTCCTTACATAGCTAGCACAACCATGATTCTTTGTCTTTGGTTTTATTTTTCTTACATATTTCATCTGATTTAATTCTTTTTGTTCCTTTTTCTATTTTAACTTGTTTTAAATCCAGTTCAGGCTTCTTCCTCTTATTTATATTGTCTTTGGCTTCTACTTCGTTTTTCTAGGGACTTGAAGTTAATTCCGTTGTTGGCTTAGTATCTTTCTTAATTTTTTTAATAACTGTTGATATGCAAGGGATTGGAGATAAAGAGTTTAAGTAAAACTTTATTATTTGATTAGTCTTAGTGATTTTATAAACTGCTGCTGTATTACTACCGTATGCAGTATATTGTGATATTCTTGAAGGTCCAAGTTGAACTATGGGTGGTGGTGTTGCATCTCTAGGTACTAAGGGTAGTGTTGTTACTTTTGGTGGCGTTGCAACTGTTGGTGGTAATGCAACTGGTGCGATGCAATAATTGTTGGAGTTACGACTATGTGTGGCGATCTATCTCTAGCGAGTGACAATGTGATGCCTGCTGGTATGGTTTTTGCAGTTACATCAGCAGGTTCTTGATTTGATGAAGAAGAGATTTGTACAGAAGCTACAAAATCTTCTTCAATGACGTTTCTGTCACATGACCGCAAACCTGTTGCTTTACAGCCATTTAGCTTTATATCCATACGAATCGATTTAGGGTACGATTTACCAGGAAGCTTTGAAACGTTAGCCTGTTTTATTACACTGCTAGGATTTGAGCGTAGCTATGAAGACGCCGCTAATTGTAACTGTTTTTCAACGATTTAAAGAACGATCCGTACAACGGTTCTAGGCGATGTGTTGTGTGAACAGGAAAAGATAGCATTATTATACTGTAATCTTGAGCCATCTGGATTGCTTTTAAATATTTAGTATGTGTGCTATGAGAATCCAATAAAAGTAAAATTTGTTTTTGGTCACTTTTTCTAATTTTGGGCACTTAACGAAATATTGTAACCATTCAGCAAAAAGTTCTGAAGTTATCCATATATTTTTCGAGCACTCAAACGCTGTGTTTGGCGGAGCTGCTTTTTTATGGCACCATTCAGTCTGCTGCGCTTATATATCGCACATATGCCTGCCATTGTTAGACCCCTTTCTCCGCTTGTGATTGTACCCACTTGGTGTTTGGCTTTTTGAGCAATAACTTTAAAAGGTTTGTGAATGGTAGATAAAGCAGTTTCAGCCATATTATATATTTGGTCGGCAGTAAACTTGTATTTATCTTTTCAACCTTTCAAACCTTTCAAATGTCGCCGCAGTGTAGGATTTGGTATATTAAATCTTCTACATGCTTTATTAAATTCAATTTCACCAATCCAATGTTTTAGTAAAGCTTCGTCCATATCCTCCTGCTTCCAAGCATTGCATTTTCTCTTCGCTATATTCATCAGCTGTTAAAAAAATAGTAATAAACAAGTAAATACCTAAATCGTACCGGTACGTGATTAAGGAATTATCTACATCTACGATTTAGGTTAGGCAACAAGGTTTTAAAAATTTCAAACCGAAACCACTGATATAACCTAAATAAAAACAGACGTAATCCTAAAGATTACTTAAGGAATATAATCCTTTAAAAAGCTTACAAATGAGCCAAAACTTTTAATGAACACAGTGAACAAAAATTACTATTTAATTATTTTTACCTCACCAAGCCGGCCAGCCATCCGTTTTCGTTAACTCGTACCATTAAGTAGTTCAGGTTTACGGCACTAGGTGGTGTTTTTTACTAATTTTAAACGAGGTAATACCGGCGTACGACTTAAGAGGGGAAATCTCTTTAGAAATCTCAAAAAATCGATTTTTTTTCATATTTCGAAAATATAATATATTGAGAATATACTGACAAGAGGAAAAATAAAAATATTAAATATTTATGGAGTTATCGCACATACAGTCGAGCGCGCCGGAGCCCGTATATTGCGACCCAGACAGCTTAATCAGCAGTTTGGTCTCTGAGATGCGCAAACGAAAGAGTGAGTGAATCACTGTCTAACAGAGACGGATAACGAAGAGTTCTGCGAATGTACAATATTTAACCGATGTTAGAACGACGCACTGCTTCGAATGAGCTCTGAGACGATAGGCTGTTAGGCTACTGCGCATCCAAACCTTGAGCTGAGCTGTAAATATCGGCAGGTAAAAACCGGGCTATTTATTACAATATGATCTTATCAATATCTACATTCGTGGTTATTATATGACCATTTCTTAAGGATATTTTTATTTCCAATATTTTAGGTTTTTTACTTTCCTTTCCTGCATATAATAATTTAACATTATTTATATCTATAAAATGATTGTTTTTGATACGATATATAGACATTCCAGTGCATTTTATATTATTTAAGATATATTTTTTATGTTCTTATATAATCGAAAAATTCAACAAAAAGATATTATCAAGGTAATCAATTCACCGATAAACACGGAGAAAGTTTCGGGTCGAGAACAAGTGATAGTGCAGGTGTATTTGTGTGTATAGTGCAAGTATAATTATTGGCACCTATGCCAAAGCTTTCGCCGCAACCATTGATGAGGCGCGAGTAACGAGACAACCGGAGGAGTCTTTCCGAGACAAAAGCAGCTCAGGTTGAAGAAAACTAGCTTTTCGAAGAGGCTGAAGGTCTATTATATGCACCTGGAATGGCTGATTCATCGGTAAGTCACTAAAACTAATCGTTTTATCGTACTGAACAAGTGAGAACAAGTGATAGTGCAGGTGTATTTGTGTGTATAGTGCAAGTATAATTATTGGCACCTATGCCAAAGCTTTCGCCGAAACCATTGATGAGGCGCGAATAACGAGACAACCGGAGGAGTCTTTCCGAGACAAAAGCAGCTCAGGTTGAATAAAACTAGCTTTTCGAAGAGGCTGAAGGTTTATTATATGCACCTGGAATTGCTGATTCATCGGTAAGTCACTAAAACTAATCGTTTTATCGTACTGAAACTTTAAATGCGATTATCTCGAAACTGTGTTTTCAAAAACTGCTCGCTCTCTAACTCAAAAAGTTATTGATCGATTTGGCTGAAATTTTGGGAGGTTTTTCACTATAAAATTATTGGAAGGATGTACCTTCAGTTTTCAAGATTTCGTGTAAATAAACTACTTCTTGGGATAAAAATGTCGAAAAAATAGTACAAACTTTGAATATTTTTGTTTTGAAGCTTTCTTAATTTTTAATTTAATACTTGTTTATGATTCTATAGTGCATATATCTGAAACAGAAAGGATTTTTTTTTGTTTTAGGTGAATAGAAAAAGAGTGACGAGTGCAGCACTTTTTGACTTTCCGCCTGAGACGGCCGAAAAAAATTCCTGAACCGCTATTTTATAAAAAAAAATAATAATAATTATATACTCTTCAAAGATCAAATAAAATGATGTTAAAACTTTAAAATGATAAAATTATTTTATCATCTTTAAAAACACTTCCGAAAAATGACTCATTTTGAGGCGTCTAAAGGGATTTTTCCCCCTTAAAGCAACCTTACCCTACCCAATTTCTAATTCATCAGTGATCAAGTCTGCCGATAAGACTTATTAAGCTAGTGCTAATTATATTAAAACATTGTTGTATATATATATACAATATAAATAGATTTACGAATATTTAAATTTGTAAAGGCATAATAGAAACTGGAGTTACTCTGATTATTCAAATATCGCAAGCTATGTTTTATTTATAAGACAACCGGATCTAATAAAGCGTGCAAAAATCAAGAACTGAAAAGCCAAGCTTAAAGCTTAAGAGTTACGTTAACAACTGAAAAAGTTGACTAAATAGAGCATTACCTTTATCCAGGTTCATGGTTTTACATTTTTCTATGTAAAAGCTTTCATTCATATCCAAAGACGTATTCTTATTTAGACTTTTAAGAAGTCTTAAATTACTAATATCTATATTAGTAATTTACATTTCCAAGATTTCCCATTTCTCCCATATCTAATATTGGCAATGTGTTCTTTATACCTGGTTAATATATTAATGTGACTTATGAGAGGGTCGTGTAAAGGCAAAATTACAAAAAATATTTCAAAGATACAAGCTTTTACGACACGATTTTTTTTTTACTTAAGAGCGGATAAGAGAAATGAGGTTGTAGTAATGAACAAATCTGATTATTTTTAATTTGAAATAACTCAAGAGGATTCATATAAAAGATTAAATAGGAATCAATTGTCAAAACTTATTAATGAAGTCATTATATATGTATATATGTATATATATATATATATATATATATATATATATATATATATATATATATATATATATATATATATATATATATATATATATATATATATATATATATAAGTCTGCCGATAAGTCTTATTAAGCTAGTGCTAAAGTATATTAAAATATTGTTGTATATATATATATATATATATATATATATATATATATATATATATATATATACATATATATATATATATATATGGGCAGGCCATATAGCGCGGCGATGGGATGACAGATGGACCAAGGCAATCCTGGAGTGGATACCGCTTGATCGCAAAAGTCCGTGAAGAAGACCCAAAGCACGATGGATTGATGACATCGTTAAGTATATTGGACCCGAGTGGCAGAGGAAGGCCCAGGACCGTGAAAGTTGGAAGCATGCTGAAGAGGCCTTCATCCTGCAGTGGATCGATACAGGCTGATGATGATGATGATGATATATATATATATATATATATATATATATATATATATATATATATATATATATATATATATATATATATATATTTGTATGATGCCTTATGCATGGCACTTAAGGCCCATGGCTTTATGGGTATTAACCGCGCCTGAAAATTGTTTATCAATTGGGTGCAATCTTTTCACCTTTTTCCCGACCGAGCACGGGAGTCGAATCCGCTTCCACGCTGGCTACGGCTTACCGCCTTAGCCATTGCGCTAACACAGCCGATAAGCGCGTACCGGCAGGAATATGTGCGTATAAATACTTGTTTACAATTCCATTACTATAAATAAGTGACATTATGAAATCAAATTTAGATTACCTCGGAAGTACGTAAGAAACAAACAAAAATTGTATAAATGTAAGTTTTGTTTAAGATAGTTTTAATGTTACAGAGCCAGGAAATCCTAAAAAAGGTAGGTTATTTATATTTATTGAATCTTCTAGTTGAATTGGTAAATAAGAATTGTGTTAATAAAGGAAAAAAGCTAAATAAAAATGGTAAATATGAATTATTTCTTGATTTAAGAATTTGAGATGAGAATATAATATTAAGCAAAAAACAAAACCAAGTTTATTAATTTCATTATTATTTCTGTAATAAATGTTAAATACATATGTAGTATTCTTAATTTGGTTACAGCCAGATATAATGAATTACAATGAAATAGTTGAATTTTTTCTATTACATAGTTATTACAATTCAACTACATTCTACATTACACTGTCAATTACATTCATAATTGTTATATTACTTGATACAGCCTTATTATAATTAAGAAACAAACTAATGCAATTTTTCTTACTGATAACATCATTGATGAATTTTATCAAAAAGATGTAGACAATATAAAATATTTGACTAAAGTTTTATCCAGTGGCCTACAAACAATTCTTTACCGATATATCTCAAATTTCTTTTGTAGCGCTATGTAACGAAAACCCACCTAAAAATTTGAAATATAATCAGAATTGTCTGATTCGAAATGCTTTTACGGTGACCTATCTAGAATATATATATATATATATATATATATATATATATATATATATATATATATATATATATATATATATATATATATATATATATATATATATATTATTATTTTATTATTATATATTATTATACTTTATTATTATTCACGTATGGGCCCTGGTGGGCCACGCGAAGTACAATTAGAGGCGTTTGTTGTCGTTAGCCTTCCTTTGCGCCTATACTAATTTCATTCTTTCGCTATGAGCTTTTTTCCTTTCGTCAGACCAAGTTGTTCAAGTCTCCTATATTTTCCCCTCTGGCCAACCTCCCAAACGTTAACATTGTGTCTGAAACAGCCTCTATCCTGAGTTTCACATTGTGTAATATTTGCTGATCTTAGATCCTCTTTAATTGCAGCAATCTTTAATTGCAGCTAATCTATTCGGATTCAGCCGTTTTATGTGTCCGTAAAACCTAAGTCTTCTTTTTCTCGTATCGCTATGTATATCAGTGTATTGTTTGATTTCTTGGTTTTCTCGAAGACGATATGTTGTGCCATTTATTTGTTTGGGACCTAAGATTTTTCTTATGATTTTTCTTTCCTTCTTTTCAATGTCCTCGATGTCTCTCTTTCTATTCATAATGAGCGTTTCTGCCATATATAGACATTCTGGTTTAATAACTGTGTTGTAATGTCTCAATTTCGTGTTTTTAGATATGCACTTTTTGTTGTAAATATTTTGTGTAAGTCGTGGCGACAGTCCATCCCCTTGTCTCACTCCAGTTTTAATTTTGAAGGGCTCTGAGATGTCACCTATGAATTTAACTTTTGACCTTGTGTTAGTTAATGTTGCTTTAATAATTGCCAGCGTTTTCAGATCTAGTCTTTGTTCTTTCAAGATTTGGAAAAAAGATTCGCGGTCAATAGAATTATATGCTTTTTTGAAATCCACAAATGTACAGACGAGATTTTTATTGTACAGTTTTTGATGTCGTAGGATCAACTTTAGATTCAGGATCTGTTCAGGGTAGGATCTGCCCGGTCGAAAACCTGCTTGATATTCACCAATTTTAGGTTCTAACTGTCCCTATGCTCTGTCTAGTAGACATTGAGATAGAATCTTGTAACAAACGGGGAGAAGAGATATCCCTCTGTAGTTGTTTACATCCGTGCTATCTCCTTTCTTGTGTAGTGGATGGATTAGAACATTTTTCGGCGAAAATATGTGTTGTTTGATTGTGAAGAGGGACTCTCTATTCTTGGCGAGAAAGCATATGTCGGTACCCTGATGAGTCCAACCACCAACAGACGAAACATGTGCCTTCCAATGTAAGGGATGGGTAGAGCTTCCTCCCGGTCAGTATAATATATAATCAAATATTTTCAAGCAATCAAAGAAACCTTCTTGGAATAGCCAACATATTTTTGGTAGCATTCAACCAAAATAAATATCGCCAACTCTTTGCGAATAACTAATTCTATCAGTTACAAGCGAAATATGTATAAGGTGTGTAAATAAAGTAATACGACTGACGGTATAATGTTCTGTCTGGCAACACTTTTTGCTTCCCTTTTAGAGGGGATACAGACCAACATCTGATGCGTATTCAGTGCGTTTGAACTCCCTAGAATCATGTGTTCCGTGGCAATTTTTTATGATCCGGATTTTTTTATTGGTCTGTAGCAGATTAGCTTGCATTTTTTAGCCATAGAGAGATTGGAGTGTGCCATTCGTTTTACAGTGTGCTTTCGCATTTTGTTTCTGGGTGCAAAAAATCAAATATTTGTTACCAGTAATAGCACATTCTGTACAAAAATGTCAAAAACGTTTCCCTCATGTTATTTTTTTCAATTCCTTTTAATTCTGCGAAAACTTATTAGGAACCATTTTCGCGCAGATTTTCATTATTCCTAATTCATTGCTCAACATCTCACAAACAGTTACGTGAATCAAACTCAATTCTTCCCCGATTATTCCCCGACTTCAACCAACGATCAGAATGCATAAGACTATGTGGACATTTTTATCACTTCTTGAAGTTGACAGCATTTTGCTGTGAGGTTCATCTTCATTCGAGTATCAGTCTTCTGAGAATGCCTCAAATCACCTGAAAACCTGCACCCTTGACAAAGCACTCTTTCCATTGGTCTTTTGAAGTTTTGTAAAAGTTTCCGTTGCACTTTGCCCAAGTCTGAAACAAAACTTGATAGCGCACCGTTGCACGAAAGAAAGTAATTCTAAGGACTTCAAACTGGTAGTGAAGAAGCATAAAATGTTGGCCTGCGTTTTCTCCAAAGAGGTAGCCCACAGTGTTGCCAGATCGAACGCACGTCACTAGTCTCATTACTTTACAAATTGCAAAATTGTCAAAATTGAGTTTTGATATCGGGAAACAAAAAAATAACAAACTACATATACATCAGGACTATAAAGCTGATTTAATAATTCGCAGTTTTATTTTTCAAAAAATAGATCTTCTGTGCGGTTATTATTTAATTGGGAGAGCTGGCTTTATCATTGTGAACAATAACATGAATGTATTTTTTTCCAAACTCTGCGTGTACTTAGACTTATTATAATTTGCATTGTAATCTCCCAATACCGGAGTGTTATGCTACTTTGAGCTCATACGATTATATTCAAGTTTTATCTTTAACTTTTCTTACGCATGCGATCAATTGTGCGAAAATCATAGACAAAAACGTTTTTTTACAATAATTTTACTAATTCTATTGGTATGACATCTGGTCCAGGTCTTTTATCACGTTTCATAAATTTATGTCATATGTCTAGTTTGCGTTCTTCGTCTATAATTATTTTTTCTTGCGGCTCTTGTTGATATTCAAAAAGTAGCTGTACATAGTCTGTATATTAATGTACAATATCACTTCCCCATCTTTATTCTTTAGTATACTGCATCACCTTCGTCTCGAAAGAAATATTAAAGCAGTCGTTTGGTTTCCTAACATTTCGATTTCCGCACAGTTCTCACGCGAGCCACTTTTCTTCTGCTTTTACAATCTTTCTCTATAACATCTTGACATATTGATGGTACACGTTACAACTTCTGCAGAAATATAGATACATAAAATAATACAAAATTTGTCACTGCATATTTTTGTGCCTTCACTTAAAGAAGATAATAGTAGTTTTTATTTGAAGGTAACCAACAATAAGCCAGGTAAGTCCGGAACTGATCTACTTGAATCGAAGCATTTGATTTTAGTTATAAATCAGACATATATACAGACAGTATAATGTGGAGTTTTTATCATAAGTTAGGCATAATTCTACTAATACAATACAATAAATATGTGATTTAATTAAAGCCGTTATTTTCAGGAACTACAACCAGAATTTTTTTACTTAAGGGCTAAGTTTTCTGATTTTATTATATCTGTAAGTAAGTAATATTGTTTAAATAGCAAAGGTTATGAATGTATAGAATTGAGTATATAATGATAGTTTATAAAATCAACATTACTGGAATTGATATAAGAGGTATATTAAAATATCCGTTTACTATTAAATATAATAGTTCAGATAGGAAGCACTTAAAATACGGAGAAATTTTTACTTAACCATCAAATTTCTAATTGTAGGGATTAAATCATACAGTTTTAGACCACTAGACCACTTTTAAATTAAAAAAGTGTTAATTTCTGATATAATTTTTGAAAGACGCTATATTTGTACAGTTTATCATTATAATACATAACACAACTTTACAACATTCAAATTATCAATTAAAAAATAATAATATTATAATTAAGTAACTTTTAGCGAGAATAAAAAAATATATTTTGCAGAAATTCACTTAATTTACGTAATCCTGTTTAGGCTCTAATATTCTTAAATGCCAACAAGTTGAATATAAATTCTAGAAATCCTTTCCGGACTACTTCTTGGCATTTTCCGACCTTTTTTGCCAAACCACCTAACCTCTTTATAATAAATTTATAGCGCTATTGAGTGCAGAGTGGTAAGAGGAACCTATTTATGTGTATATTCTCGATGGGTTGTGGTAAAATTTTTGCCATATTATGTACATCCGTTTTTTTTATAATCATTAGGCGTATTGAAAGATTGTTCAACCAACTCTTTTTTTTTATAATAATACTGGTCAACAAATTACCAACTTTTGTAAGTCCATGAAATAACTTAAACTAATTTCGAGAACGCATTAAAATTAACATACATAGTGTAACCAATTTCATGCTCTGGTTAGCTCAGGTTTTTTGAGGATATCAATAATATATTTTAAAACCCAGTTAAGGTTTTATTTAGATTAATACATTCTAATAAATTCAAAAATGTACATTTGTAGTCGAAGCATAGTGGAGCCTAGTCTCTATCCTTGATAGCGTCGTTCAATACCCGATTTATCTCGGTGGAAGCGGTCACCATGCTCATCGCTAACATTTCCTCTATTTTGGGCTAAAAAATCTAAGTGTGAGTTCAAAATGTGTAATTTTTGAGATATTTTACAGCCACTAGCGTGCAAGGCTTGAATCAAATCTTTTACTAGTATTTTATAGTTTTCAGTTCACACATTTTCCAGAAAATAGGTAAATACTTGCACCATGGATGTTCAAGCCTTATTCTCTATTTTATTTAAATTAGTTTTAAAGGTATCGCTCCTAATGAACTGTCGTATTCGAGGCCCTATACTATAAAAATCGCTTTATTTAACTTTACATCTGTAACTTTTGGGAACTTCGCGTTAAGCGGTTAAGAAATTTCGCAGAGTTTTTCAGTATTTCTAATTTTAGGTGCAAAGGCGCCACAATAATGTTTTGTTATTACACCAATGGTGGATGAAGTAAAACAATAATTTTAAAATCTGCGCAGATCTTCCAAGAATATTTTTCATATTCAATCTTTTCAAGTATAAACT
The DNA here is from genome assembly GCA_031761425.1 of Cosmopolites sordidus. Lineage (NCBI taxonomy): Eukaryota > Metazoa > Arthropoda > Insecta > Coleoptera > Curculionidae > Cosmopolites > Cosmopolites sordidus. The sequence continues at coordinate 466,353 of JARFXV010000076.1, forward strand.
TCCGATTGTCATAGGATGTTTTCATGGAAACGACATGACCCACGGGAATGGAAGGATATTTATTACCGTTGTGTAATTTATGAATAATCTCTAAGCGCGTGGGTCGTGATTAATACCGAAAACTTCAAATAGTTGGTTGATGTTACAATAAAGGAGATTACTGTGACGGTTTTGAAAACAGCAATCTTTGTGTCTTAAGATTGTGTCTAAATGATAATTTCTTTTTTTAGGGGTATTGAGCCTTGCAGTTGTATTCATCTAAAAATAATAATCTTTAACATGGTCTTTCTGTTCTTTCCATAACATTGGTGTTGCGAAAGGTAAACTTGATCGGCGAACAGATAGCCAATTCCGCAAATTCATGTAATAATTCGAAGATATCACGTGCGGAACCCATGGTTTATCTTGTTTTTTAACTACGGCAAAGTAAAGTTCGCCTGCCTGACGAATCGTGGATTAGATTTTTCACTCTTTTCTTTCGTATTAAAATTACCACACATATAACAAAAGTTATTGGGATTACTATTGTAAATGCGAGACATTATTATGATTATAATATTGTGACTTAAGTACAGATATACTTAGAAATAAATCAATATAAATGAATATAAAAATGTAAAACCATAATTTGTTTAAAAATACACTTAATATACTATTTAAACTATTTGTTAGCAATCCATAGGTTCAAGGGTAACAAAATATTATAATCAATCCAGAGATCAAGAGTGCTCTATTAATTTGTTCATATATCTCACACTCACCAGATATAACAATAACATGTAAAATTCAAGAATATACCCAATACATGTTTCAACATGTTAATGAATAGTTACTGTGTAGTTCTGGATAATACAACTCATCATCATTGGGTAAAAACCTTGTTGACCGGTGTAATTTTTGTTTAAAATGATCTTTTAATTTATAACCTATAAATAACCTTCAGTTTAACTTTGTAATATAATTCTATAATTTATAATTATTGTGATAATATTTTAGGGATATCCATAAGTAATATTGTTTTGTTAGTGTACATTTTATTTTATTTAAGAGTTAATAGAGTTTTAATCTACAATATAAGCTCCATCATTATTGACCACACCGAAGGTAACAATAGAAGAATTAAAATTATCGTTCTTAATTTTTTTGCTATCCAATGTTCTGCTATCCAAGGCATCAGGATAAATAGTTTCTTAATTGTATGTGTGACATTGTTATGCTTGCGAGACTCATAAAGCATCAAATGTTTAATATGGAACTTATCCATACTTTGTTCTTCCATTTTTTATAGGACTCACCTAATTTTTTTCCAAATTTAACCATAAGTACTCTAAATATAAACATATTTAACTTGAATATAAGTTTGTCTTAAAATATTAAGTTACATTATTGTCAGTAGAAGCGTGTTTTTAAAATTTGAAAAAACGACATTACTTATGGGTACCTCTGTTATATTAATTGAAGTAGAATAAGTGTTACACTCAGAAGAGGGTGCGAAATTTTTATAATATTTTTGTAAAACATAGATTATAGCAAATGTTAAACGACTACAATTGAGAAAAATGCTTATATGTAGTTTAATGTGTTAGTGAACCTATTTTATCTACCCAATCCCCCACATGTATTGTTTTATTATACGAGATGGTGTATTTCTTTTTGAGATATAATACTCTAAGCTGTCTATTTTTAATGTTTTGGATCTTCGACGGTCCTTGACGTTTAAAGCAAATTTCTTACTTGTACTAGCGAAGAAAGTGATAATTTTGAAGCTATGTCGTCTAAACTCCTACTTTTTATCCAAGATGCTTAAGTGACTTTATTAGAGAACTCAACCTTTCAAAAGAAAGATAAGAACTATTGGCATGCAGAAATTTTCTATACATAAATTACACATACATTTTTTTTTATTTTTTGGTGAAATGTTACTATGTTGGGGACATAATTTGTATACAATGCTCACATGTCTTAAATATGTTAAAAATAGTAAAATAGATGTTATACAATTCTCTATATTCATAAAATTATTTTTAAATTGGTAAATTAAACGATTTGAATTTTACGAATTGATTATTACCAGGTAATCATCAAATTTTATTAAAATATTTGAAATATTGACATACATTTAAGTTCAACTATTTTAAAAGGGGATTTTGTTTTGATGCCTTTATTTCTATCACCACTACTATACAAGAGTTTTGATCATACTAATATTAGGATATCTCTCATGGATAAATATCTCAGATAATTATACTTGTATGCTTCTATCTTGTGTGCTTCTATCGATGACCTTTCTTTAAAAGATCAAACTGGGCCAATACCTCTATTTTTGGTTCTTATTCTTTTGTATATTCTATGAATATTATATATGTATCTTTAATCTGATTCAGTAGGTCACGTTCGAAAAAATTTCGCTAATCTTTTACATCTGCAGCTATGATTGACCATTATACTTTTTGTTCCCTATTTTTCGTGTCCAATTCATTAATCCTAGTTCTTTTATATCTTCATTTATGTTCTCTATCCATCTGTTTTTTGATTATTCTTGCATTGAAAACATACAATCAGCATCCATCAAATACAAATATTCTATTAAATTAACCTTATATAAAATAGTTTTGAAAATAATAATTAATTTAATTAATTAAATTAAATAATAATTAGCTTAATCAATTCTTTGTAAAATATATTTTTTTATTCATATTTTAGAACGGAATAGATAATAATTTATATATTTATATATATTATTTATCTGTCTATCTGTCAGTATTATTTACCAAGGTGGCATAAATGAAACGTCTTAATCAAGATTTTATGAAAAAACTTTTATTATGGAGTTTTTATATTTTTAAATTATATGAAATATTAATTTTGAAATATGTTTTATATTTAATTCAAATCTTTAGTAGTAGTCGTAGTCTGAAAATGGCACCATCGAAATAACCGCTTCTTGCTGCTCGAGCTAATTGTTTAAGTTCGTTTTTGCTTAAAATTTTGAATTACGTTTTCACATAATTATAAGTCTTACCAATAACACATCCGATGTTGTGTTGTGGGATGAACTTATTTAAAATATTTGGTTTGAGCAAATCATTTGCTTTAGTATTTCTTTGTGGTTTATTATTATACTGTTCAATCATATAGTATGAAAATCCGGTAACAATAGTTAATGACCAAAAAGTATATACCAATGACTTTTTAAGGATGCAACAATGGTTCAAAAAATACCCTTGGATTTTCTTTATCTTACATTTACAAGTTTTCTTTGTATACATAGGCATATCCGATAAAAAAACGCCTCATACCCTAAAGATAATTCAATTTTACATAATTGAATGAATAGGGCACGCTGTTTCGCGTTGTACAATTCCAGTAGATTTATTAAATGGCATCTATTCGACTTCTTGAATGTCAAAAATTAGATATAGTTGCTAAGTTTATTTTAGATTAGATTATCAAAGAAAACCCTTTAATGGAAAACCCATTTTAATAGTGCAGAATAGGTATGTAAATTAGCTGCTTACGTATGTTTTTTATGCATAATATATAAAATATTAATTACAATAACTACATATATTGGTATGATAAAAATAATTTTAAAAAGTTTTACATATTTGCAGGATTGAAAAATCTATAATAAAAGTAATATAGATATTGCGCTTTATATATGTTTAATGCAATATTAATTACAACAGCAATATTACCATGATAACAAATTATTTCATAAAGTTAAGTCGATGCAATAATTATATTACAGAAATATTACTGTTATATTGATATATTTTATTTTATATATTTAAATGTTTTATAAATATTTTCCATTCAAGATATAGGAAACATAATGTTTCATGTTATGCAAACTTTGAAATTATCATGCAAATTGTGACGCAAACAAAGGTTGTTTATAAAATGCTGTCCAATAAGAGTGTCAGAACTTAAAAAAAAAATTACATGTTTTGAAAATAATTTCGTCCAAATGTCCTCTTCAGCTACGACTGGTGGAATGTATTCTGGAGAGCCAATTTTTGAATACTCTTTCACACAAATTGCGTGAAATATTTTCAGTGATAACCTAAATGTTTCGTTTAAGGTTAAGAATTGTTCAGGGTTTATTTCTGAAAACCAGAGATTTAACATAACCCTACAAAAAATAATCCAGGTGCAAAATATTGGACACCAAATAACGCGTCTATTTTTCCAATAGATCGATTGTCTGGCGAGATGTGTATGCGAGATGTAAAAAAATATTGTTTATATCCTCATTTATCAGTTTAGATGTTTTGATAGCATATTCACATTACGTTCACCATCAAGAGTAACACGATTTTCATCATCGTCTTAAAAATTAAGGTCCTATCATTCCTTCGGCATGGTAATTCCTGAAGCACTTGCAGATTTTCATCGGCATGTATGGGGAAACAAATTCCCCAAAGTGAGAGTCGCCTTTCAACTTCTCTAGACCCGAAATCGTGAATGTTCGACGCAGTTTATACATTTCATAATGAATGAATGAATGAATGAATGAATGAATGAATGAATGAATGAATGAATGAATGAATGAATGAATTAATGAATGAATGAATGAATGAATGAATGAATGAATGAATGAATGATGAATGAATGAATGAATGAATGAATGAATGAATGAATGAATGAATGAATGAATGAATGAATGAATGAATGAATGAATGAATGAATGAATGAATGAATGAATGAATGAATGAATGAATGAATGAATGAATGAATGAATGAATGAATGAATGAATGAATGAATGAATGAATGAATGAATGAATGAATGAATGAATGAATGAATGAATGAATGAATGAATGAATGAATGAATGAATGAATGAATGAATGAATGAATGAATGAATGAATGAATGAATGAATGAATGAATGAATGAATGAATGAATGAATGAATGAATGAATGAATGAATGAATGAATGAATGAATGAATGAATGAATGAATGAATGAATGAATGAATGAATGAATGAATGAATGAATGAATGAATGAATGAATGAATGAATGAATGAATGAATGAATGAATGAATGAATGAATGAATGAATGAATGAATGAATGAATGAATGAATGAATGAATGAATGAATGAATGAATGAATGAATGAATGAATGAATGAATGAATGAATGAATGAATGAATGAATGAATGAATGAATGAATGAATGAATGAATGAATGAATGAATGAATGAATGAATGAATGAATGAATGAATGAATGAATGAATGAATGAATGAATGAATGAATGAATGAATGAATGAATGAATGAATGAATGAATGAATGAATGAATGAATGAATGAATTAATATATATGTTGTCGTTTTTTTCAAACGTTCATTGTTTGAGTAAATGTGAGATATAAACTATTGAATAGTGATTGAACATTAATCAAGCAGCATTTTTTCGGCCGTTTGAGGTACTTTAGAAATAACTATATATTTTTTTCTAGATTGTAATGACATAATGTTTGTGACGTCATTATGTAAAAGTGTTTTTACGTAAGTACTGACAACGACTCTTACCTGTGTATATACTGTCAAAATTATTATAAGTTTAGTGCAAAAAAATGGTTAGTTACTAATTTAATTAAAAGGAAAGGAAGCTGAATATCGGGTCGGGTCGGGTCGGAATTTATACCCAATTTTAGTTAGCGCTTTTTTTGGAATAGCGGTTCGCAAAGGGTTTAACTGCTTCAATAAAATTAGGAATTTCAACCGAACTAATAGCAGCAAGTTTAAAAAACGGTATTTAATATTTTAGAGTTATTTAAAGTTCATTGCTTGCTAAATGACGTATGTATTGACATATTTATAAAGTACATAAAGGGAAGGTAAATATTGGTTTTCAAAAATATTGAAATGTGTTAAATATTGAATAAGCAAAAGATATTTGTAATTATTTCTTGAGCGATAACAATATAAATCATAATTAGAAAAAAAAATTATATACATACTGTTTAGAACACTAATCAATCACTAAATTAAGGTTTTCAGAATTTTTAAAACAATAGCGATTTTTCACTTTGCATGTTTTACCAACCATTACATTAGACTCTTTTAATAATATCTGCAAATTTAAGATAGAATAATTTAATAGTATCTGCAAATATAAATCCAGCTGCTAACTAATTCTAATACATGACTAGCCAGATATTTCTCAAATAATAAAAGGCACCTAAAACCATTTTTTTTGAGTGGAAAACTTGAATAGTCGAAGTGTGAGGCCTACCCACTAGAAAACCGCTATATACCACAACATATCTTGGAACCGCTGTCAGCCTAAAACATCAGTCTTCAATGTGTATAATAAATTTCTAACCTATGTTTAAACACACCCTATCATATGAATATGTTCAATCAATAGATGAAATATACCAAAATCCTGAAAAACACTAAATATTTGAACTGTTTTGTTTTATTTAGAATAGAAATATACCATTTTCTTCAGTTTTTGTTTAGATAGTAGGTTTGCTTTTCTATTTTTCTTTTTTTTCATACTCCTTCAGGCGTTTGTTTTGATTCCATGGAAAACTGCTTTGCTATCTCATTTATTATAGTCCTTAATTTAACTAGTTAATGATCATCCAACTAATCACACACATTTCTGTAGCCTTTAACCATCTAACAATTAGATTATCCTGTAAAACTTTCGTAAGTGTAAGACTTTTCATATACGATTACCTTCCAAATTGGTAGTCGAATTTTGTTCTTGTGTATTCGCGCTTTCTTGAATATGGTATTTGTATCCTATAAAATAGATGATCCTATAGGGCTTTCTCATTGTTACTACTCTCGGTTTTGTTGCTACATGTAGATTCTTTGCGGACACGCAGGAATTCCTTCCTAGAAATTTGACACATTAATTTGTTCTCCCTACATGAATTAAATAATATAAATAAAAGTTATAAAAACGAATGCAAAAACAAAAGGAACCCTAACGTAATTTCAATCTTTTATTCAGAACTTACCTTTGAGACTCCATATATTTATGTAAAGATATATGAGTATTACGTCGAAAACAGTACCGAAAGCCTAAATAACAATTAAAAGCAAATTCGCTTTTTCCATGATAGGAAAAATATCGTCAATATCTATTTTTGAAGACTGTCAAAACAAAACTAAAATATATATTGTCTTGAAATGCATGAAGTTGTACTAGAAAGGAAGCTACTTTTCCGAAATGTAATCACATTTGCATCGCACCCTGATTTATATCAAAAGTATCTTACTTTTCACTCTATCGTCGTATACTGGTTGAAAATTAGATAGATAGAGTCAGAACAAGTAGCGCAAATTAAATCGGAACATGAATAAACGCGTAGGTACAATGAAGTTTGTCGTTGGAAATGGCAATAACATCCAACGTAAATTGACATTATGTTTTACTACACTGTTTGTTTAGAATTTACATAGCAAAATGGCATAGGCAGAATAGTTTCCATAATAGCATAATCTACTTTTCATGTATTAATTGAAAGAGACAGCATTATGAAGATAGTTTACATGAAATAGGATCATAAATAATAAATATGTTCATAGAATCATATAATAGAATATAGATCATAGAAGAAAGTTGAAGAAAGTTTAACTTTTCGTTAAATATATATTTTAAAAATTCACGCGCTGTACGTATCGATCGATATAACAATTTGTTTTTTTTAATTGGCATGAATATCCTTCATATAAATTCGCTTGTTAAGTTATAAATTATAGCGTCTTTTGTAATTTAAAACAAAATTGTCGGCGATTATTATAAATGAATAAATTTATCGAGCAAACAATTTGCATTAAATCTTCGATTAAGAATCTTTGAAATCTTCGATTGCCGCGTCTAAATTTGTGGCAAAAAAATTCATGGTTTTTCCATCTCGATAATGCACTATTACACGTCGCACTATCATTCGTTAACTTTTCCTTAAAAATCAAACAAGTATTATTCCACAAGCACTTTATTTACTATTGTTTATATTTATCAGATATGTTTTTATGTTCCCTTGATTGAAGAAGCCATGTTGTGGATGCCAGTTTGAATAAACTACCAGAAGTCGAATAATAAAACTTTTTCTAAAACTGGAAAAACCTTGGTAATAAGTGTATTGCAATGATACTTTAAATAGTTTGCGTTTTATTTAAAACTGACCTTACTTTATACACAGGGTCGCCATTATGTATGGAAACGGTTAGATATCTCGAGAACGCTTTGAGATTTCTTAATGAAATTTTATACACAAACATCAGAAAATGCTTGCCATTTTTTTGGTATTTTTGTTTCATTTTTTTGTCGCATATTTGAAATCCAAGGCTAACTTGGATAAAAATTGAAAGAAATTTGAAATTCACAAATTGACGTAAACAGTTGTCACGTAAACACTTCATCTGTCACCCATTGTTCTATAGCCTACTAAAACGATAAATATATTTGCCCTAAAACAGACCGAAATGCCTTTTAGTTTTTTAAAATCTATTTAAAAAAAAACACACAATATTTATCATTGTATTATTATCACCTATATATATTTAGAGTGGGGAAAGTACTTTCTTAATTTAACTATCTATACTTTACACAATTTTTTGAACAAAAAGTTTTCTAATAACATGTATCCAAAATGCAACCATTACCGCGGAAAACAGGTCTGAATTCAGGTTTAAATTTCTTAAGCACACCGGCAACGTCTATTTTCATTTTGTCTATTTCGATTTATCGGAATTCAGTTTTTGTTGCACTGGCCTCTGAAGATATTTGAAAATAAAATGTAATATTTTTATAGTCATTTATTTCATACTTTTCCGCATAAATTTGGTTTGTTTTCTTACAAAAAGGAAGCAAAACATAAACATTATTTTCGTTTAATGTCAAAGTTGAAATTACTTGAAATTTTTCACATCATATAATATTTTAAACGATTCATAGTACAGTGAGAAAGACATGATTAATTGCTATCTTAAATTAACTCTTCAAATGTCCATCCATTCCATTGCTTCTGAAAGAAGCTTCTTGCACGTACTGTAACACTGAAATAACACAGACCTACAAGAAAAAAAAAATTTTGGTGCCTAGGATTTTAGAACTGATTTTAGCTATATTTGGGGCACTAAATCTAAATATGAAATCAGTTTTTCCCTATTTGCTCTACTTTTTTAAATACAACCACTTTATCAATATTTTTTTTTCAATTCAATACATTCAAGTATGGGTATTCTAAAATTCTTGTAGTATTGTATCCTGTTTATTTGCCCTATTGTCAGTCTGCCGTTAATTTAGTTCTAGTTTTAACCCACTAGATGGCATAAGCGTGTCTTTCCGGTAACCGAAGTGACTTTCAACGCTTGAATTAGAATTGAGGTTAGTTAGTAAGTTCTCCCGTGCAGGGTAGATCGGAGTTGGCCTCGCGTAATATTTGTATTTAGGAAAAACTTATTTAAACTTAACATAAAACGTACTGTGTTGTAGATTGTTTTATTTATGTTGTTGAATAGAAATAAAATGAGTTCAAGTAGAAGTAGTTGTAAATCATCCTGATATGTTTTGCTACATATGTGGAGAATGCACATTAAAAGAAAACAGAAAAACTAACAGAAAACAGAAATTAATAACTTTGTAAAGAGGTCTTGCCTTGGTCTTTGCCTTAGACTTGATGATCAGGATAAAACCTGGGTACCGCATCTAGTCTGTAAAACTTGTACAGAACATTTACGACAGTGGACTACCGGGAAAGGAAAAAGTCTAAAATTCGTGTACCGATGGTTTGGAGAAAACCCAAAAACCACATCGATGACTGATATTTCTGCCTAGTAAATTAGTGGAATCAATCGAAAAATTTTTACTGGAATCAGTCGAAACAACCGTAGCAAGTTGACTTATTTTGATTGCCTCTGTAAGACACCCGGTCCCTCACTCAGAGGAAGTGCCAATCTCAACGTTTCACTTGTGCCAATCCCAACGTTTGAGCTATCAGAGCTCTGTAAGGACGAGTATTGTCACTCATCAATGATTTTTTCCTCTTTCTTTGTATGCAATAATATTTGTATAATATAATAATACAAATTCCGTGTTTAGTTTTTTTATTTGATGCACGGATTTAACTTAAAATAGTGTAAATTATATTTCACTAAAATGTTATATCTTAAGAATTTGAGCTTCTCCTTCTAAAATTAATGCCATATTTGAATTCAGGGCATTAACTTCGTATAAAATCAGTTCCAAATACCCCGACACCAAAACAACTGTTGGCTTGTGTAATCTTTATCCTAGCGATATTGCAACGTTTAACAATGTTTATTAGCTTATTTGTATTTTATTCGTTAAAAAATAACCATTCAATATTTGATAAACGTGCTTGTTTACACACTTGGTTAAAAAGTTAATTCTTATTATCGTTTTTCAATTGGTGATGTAAAAACTCGACATCCTTTAAGTTTTTGACCCATGTTCTAGTAATTTTTTTCTTTTGAATGATACGAAGACGATTCTTTGCATCGTTTGAAAAAAAAAATTCTTTCAACAAGGTTCAAGGTTTGGTTGCAAAGTTGTTAAGTCGCCAATCAAAAAGTTATGATAAAAACTGGAAATTAACCAATGAAAATTGTTAAAACAATTTCTTGAAATTTAAAAACAGTTAAAAAATGAAGGTGTGAACCTAAATGAGATGATTATCTCGTGTTTGGTAACAGAAATTATTTCTGTGTGTGCATATTTAAATTTTATAGCCAAAATTGCATTTTATATGTGAATATATTGATATGCTTCTTATTTACGGATAAGCAGCATCTAGAAAAATGAGTCCATGACTTTTTTTCAATATATTTGGAAATTGGGTTAGAAACCGTGCCAGGCATGCATAGACTTGCACAATCGATGGACATTTTGAACATTTAATATAATAAAAAAATAATCATTGTTTCTTAATATGATGTGAACCGTTTAAAATGTGTTATGATATTATGGTGTGAGAAATTAATGATTTTAATGAATACTAGAAATTCAACTTTGACATTAAAGGACATTTTTTCTTCAAAATGTTCACCATCCCATCCCTCATGAAAGAAGCTTTGTTGGTTGATAAAATATTGAACAAAAAAATTAGGATTCCTTTGGTTTAAGCCAATAAACCATTCACAATGTTTTTGCTTTTGTGGAAAATCAGCGGATAACTGTGCTTATATCTTTTGTACATGATAAGGCTAGAGTAATTGTTTGTTTTGTGTTCTATGTACAATACAATGGGAAACTAGAGTACTTCTGGTCGAGCAACACTTCTTTCAAGAATTCACAAGAATTCTCTTCAACCAGATGTAAAATGTGTTCTTCGGCTTCTGGACCGATTTCTGGCTGCCGCCTACATTCTTGAAATTTTGGAACCATACTACTCGTATCCAAAAGTCTTTGACGAACTTGGACAAATGTTCGTTGCCCTTAAATACGTTTAGCTCCTTCGGAATTTTGAAGAGGTTTTCCGTAAATGAGAAATATATCTAGATATTGTCGTACAGTATATATTTTTAGGTTATAAATGGAACTTAAATGCACGCAATGAAAAAATGAAATAATTATTGTCGTAATTTTGAAATAACAATCTTTGTCTGTGAGTGTTGTCACATTCTTCATGATGTGACAACATTCAGGTTGTGGAGAAATTAGATTCAGGTTGCGGATAAATTTACAACTGATATTAACATGCACTTTGAATTAGATAAATATAATATATATAACCATTAACATAAAGAGAGGATCTGCGGTTGAGATGACAGGGTTTGTCACTGCAGAACAAGAATATATAGAGCCAATGCAGGAGGGCGAAGTATAAATATCTGGGAATACAATAGTCCAAGAGAGTTGAGCATAAACTCATTAAGGAAACATTAACTAAATAATTCACGACCACACTTGAAAGCATATGCAAGTCTGACCTAGACAATAGAAATATAGTAAAAGCTATAAAAACTTTTGCTATACCAGTCTTAACATATTCCTTTGGAATTATATCTTAAACACATATATCGAAAGGCTACAACGAATAATTAGAACTGCACTAACGAAATATAGAAAACACCACCCGCACAGTACTAAAAAATGACTTTCTCTACCAAGAATTGAAGGAGGGAGAGGAATTATAAATATATGTAACCTACACGAAAAACTAATATCCAGTTTAACAACATATTTCCATCAAAGAATCATTAAATGCCCGCTATATGCCAGCGTGTGTTTAGCTGTTGATAATTATACGCCTCTGAATCTTAACCAAATGGAACGACAAAATGAGAGCATTCAGACAACTGGAACAATTATACAAGAGTGGAAAAATATGTCTTTACATGGTAGACACCCCCATGATCTTGACCGTTATGAAGTCGACAAGAGTGCGTCGAACGCCTGGTTGACATGGGGAGGTCTTTTTCCGGAGACTGAAAGCTTTATGTGTGCAATTCATTATCAGATCATGCACACTAAAAACTACCAAAAATATATCATTAAGGATGCACGTGTATCAAATGTCACGTGTAGGAAATGCCACGAAAAGCCTGAGACTATCCAACATATTGTGGGAGCATGTGGTAGACTCTCCCAGATGGACTATCTTCACCGTCATAATCAGGTGGCCAGTATAGTCCATCAGGAGCTTGCAAGTCGTAATATCCTTATAACAGAGCGAGTTCCTTATTATAAATACACCACGGAGGCGGTACTAGATTCAGCCGATTTCAGGTTATATTACGACCGAACAATAACCGACAAAACAGTTCACTGTAATAGGCCAGATATATTGCTGGACAAAAAGAAGAAAACAGCCTTCCTAATCGACATAGTTGTTCCAAACCGACACAACATTAAAAAGACGGCTGAAGAAAAAGTACGAAAATATACAGACCTCAAGTTAGAAATAAAACGGATATGGAAGTTGAACCAGGTCCATATTGTGATAATTTCAACAATTGGCATTATACCAAAGAATCTGAAAAATAACATCAAATTTTTGGGACTAGTAGAAAATCTGTTTAAAATAATGCAGAGAGCGGTAATCCTTAATACCACTCTCATCGCCCGAAAATTCTTGGAAGAATGAAGTTGTTTTGGCTGCGGCCCGCCATATGTCCTTTTTGACAAACATATTTGCTTAAATTCATTTTATCATAGCTCTTCAAGAGGTGATTTGGTAAATTTACATTTTTGTGCTCGGGAGTCCTTAGGTTTTGAGCTTTTTTCTTTAAAATGGCGTGAAGAATCTGTTAAATTTATGAAAGCAGTTTCCCTTACACTCTGTATATATATATATATATATATATATATATATATATATATATATATATATATATATATATATATATCATACAAGGTGTGTAAATAAAATAATGAGACTAGCAGTGTAGCGTTCAATCCGGCAACATTGTTGGCTTTCCCTTTGGACGAATGTAGACCAACGTATGATGCATCTTCAGTACGAGTTTGAACTCCCTAGAGTCACTTGATGGTTCGTAGGAATTCTTATCGTGAGCCGGATTTTTCTAGCTACAGATTTTTTGAAAACTGCATTTCAAATTGCGGTAAGTGTGGTAATTTTGATAGTAAACATTGTATATTTTCTCCAGTTATGAGACCCTCCTGCATTCAATTTTGGCTATAAAATGTTACTGCATTTCAAACATCACGTTCGAACAAAAAATAGCTTAATTTTTTCTTTTTGCTCAATATACACATCAAAGTCATTTCTTGTCTAACTAAATATAAAAAAATTAAAATAAATTTGATATAAATAAAATAAATATAAAAGCATACATTGCATATATTTAAAAAATAACAGAAATTCAATTTTATTTAATTTCAATATTGAAAATACTGCGTTAGTTTTAAAGCATAGAGCTCATTAATTCTTGCGGAACCGTTTGATATAAACTGGAAAGCCTCGACTCGTGTCCAGGGTCGCAATAGCGACGAATTAAAATGCACAAAATTAGAGATAAAATAGCAAATACACGTACTACCATAATATTTATTTCAAATTTCTATTAGAAAAGGGTTTTTTGTTGATTGTTTTCAAAATTATACAATGAATGTAGTGTTGGTGTTAATTTGATCATCGTAAATCATTATAATGAATTAATTTTATTGGACTACCGAAAAAGAGAATTTGTTTTCGAAAAATATTTTTTGAGTTTTGCAAGTGTGATTATCGTTGCATTGATATAATATAATGTGCTAATTTTTCATATATTATATTTCATTTTAAAGAAATAACTAAGATGGACTATGAATATTGTGGATGGACCCTTCCCAGTGTGACGATTTAGTAGCCAGAATGTTGCATCTCGTTTCTACATTAATATGAATAATACAAGTAGAATTTATTTAACGTGTTTTATAAACGACTATGCAAGTATTTCTGTAAACAATGATGATTAGTAATATTGTGTGATATTTTCATGAAATTTACCGGAACTCACTGTTAACTCCCTAATCAAGTAACTAGACTGGATATTCTTACAAAATATAAAGAAAAAATAAGAAATTTTATTTTTAATTTGGTTTTATTACTAAACTTATTTTTAACTCTATTAGACTTAGAAGAATTCACATCTATTTGAAAGTTTCGGAGTTCAGGAGTAATGTATAACAAACAAAAAATATTGCTATGGTTTACATGTGTCTAGAAAGTTAAAGTAAGTCGTTACTTTTTTTTAAATTAAATTTATTGCCAACTTTAACTGTTGGCAATTTTTACATCTCTGCAATTTGACTCATTATCCTTAGGATAGCTTTGAAACTTTCTATATTTATGATATTAATTATAACTGTTCTCTATTCGTCTGAAGTTCCTTCTTCTTGTCTCATCTCTTTAATTTTTTTCTTGATTGTTTGTTTGTTGACACATAAATTTAATAAGAGTTCCTCAAAACAATTTTGTCTAAATAGTTTACATTCTCTTGATTTACAATTTGAAAGCTGTTTTCTGCAACTAAATTTAGTAATTTACTTTTTTCATTCTTGACCAAACACTGATTCATTGCTTTGTCATTTTCTTTAGTTTCAAGCACGTTTTTATGTTCTTTTTGCATCTTGTTGAATTAATACTTTCATATTGCAACAACTTTATATTCTTGTATTGCTGTTTCAAAATCTGAATCATTTCTATTCAAGAGTTTTTCTTAAATCTTCATAACGGTTATGCCTAGTGCAATCCTATATCTTATTAAGGAATTGGGCTTTTGAACAATTTTTTCGTGTCATAAATTGAAAGATCATATATGTTTACAATATGTGTACAAAACTATTTTTATTTTTATTTTTTTCTTATAATTAAAAAGTTGTATCAAATTGAAAATACATTTTTAAACCTAGCACCGATGGTAAGAAACGTAAACACGGACAATATCGCCAATATGGGTGATTTATGTTATTTATGATGATTTATGTACTAAACCTAAATATTTGACTGCATTTATTAGTTTCCTAGCGATTTGAAAATATACTTATTTTTAATTGTTATTTAGGCTGTCGGTGCTGTTTTCGAGGTTATACTGATATACCTTTACATACATATATGGAGGCTCAAAGGTAAGTTCAGAATGAAATATTGAAATTAGATTAGGATTCCTATTGTTCTTATAACTTTTATTTATATTATTTCATTCATGTAGGGAAAAAATTAACGTGCTCAATTTGTAGGAATAGTCCTTCATGTCCACAAACAATCTACATATAGCAACATAACCGAAGGTAGTAGCAATGAGATAGTCCTACAGGATCATCTATTTTGTAGCATACGAATAATCATATTCAAGAAAGCTTGAATAGACAAGAACAACATTTGACTATCAATTTGGAAGAGAATCGTATATGAAAAGACTTATATTTATGAAAGTTTTATACGATAATTTCATTTGTAGATGGTCGAAGATTTGTGTGAGTAAAAGCTTTTCACTAAAAAAAAATGGGTTAGGTGCCTTCTTTTATTTGGGAAATCTCTAGCTGATTATGCATTATTGATTGTTAGCAACTGGATTTAGTTATATTTGCAAATATTATTAAATTAAGAATAATTAATTAGAGCAATTAATTAAACCTTAATTAATTAAAGCAATAATGTAGTCTGGGTGGATTTTTTTGAAAATTTTGGGTAGTATATAATTTTGGGTAGTAAACAATTACTACCCAAATTATTCTGAATTGATTATTAATGTAATTTTTATATTATAATCTACTGTAATATATTATTCATATTATCCTTGTTGGGGAAAGTTTATTATGTATATTTAACAGTGTATGCAAAAACATTGTTTCACTTCTTGATGATAAAAATATAGAATTAATTAAACAGCCTTCGGTTAGTTCTGGTATAACATTATCACAATCTAAGGTTTTAGAAGGTAAACGAATTGCTGCACTACATATTCATATAGAATGCGTCATTAGAAGAACACGAGAGCATGATTTTCTCAAACATCACGCAGTAATTAACAGACTATTGTTATCATTGCTATAGCAATGCTATAGCATTAGTGATTTTACAATTACCAAATTTACTTAATGTTCTTTTTATAAGTTAACATCAAGTTATTATAATAAAAATATAATTTAATATTATAAATCTGTGACCATAAATATATCCACAGCAGGTATAGTATTATATTATCATACATTACTGAACTTAATTAGTAACAAACAGTATTTTATTTTGCACTTAACCAACAATAACTTTGACAGTATATATATATATATATATATATATATATATATATATATATATATATATATATATATATATATATATATATATATATATATATACAGGTAGAAACCGTTGACAATACTGACGTGATAACACTTTACCGTAATGACGTCACAAACATGGCAGCCAATATCACGAAACGTCCGTAGGTACGTGATTTTTTAAAATTTTACTTCATTTATAATTAATTGTAAAAAAAATAAGTTCGCATCGATTATCAATATTATTTATAATAAAGTTTTAGTAGAAAAAAACGATCTTTATTTTATATTCAAAAATCCATTTCTTTTGTTGTTTGTTTTCTATATATAATTGTTGAAAAATTATATTCTATAGTTTACAAAACTTCCATGTCTCTTAAAAAAAAAAGAGTTGCCAACTTTACATTAATTCCTAATCTATTTTTGCAATAGGAAAAAATAAAATAATTAATTTTTATTTTCTTGGTTATGTAATAAGATACATAGAGAAATGGAAAAAAGTTGTAAAACATTCATTGTTTCACTTTTCAAAATTTGCAAGTCTTTAATTATATTGTACATAATCGAACATATTTTTAATCAATATAAAAATAAGTTATAAAACATTATACTATGTCTATTTAGAATAGTAATAATAGTTAGAACCTTAGTTTTTATTAAAATTGTTTCTACAAAGGGCCTTTTAACAATAAGTTTCTTCAAAAATCATTCTAAAGTTGAGTAGTTGTTATCTATTTGAATTTCAATTGTATAAAGGGATGTATAAAGGGAACCAATGTATAAAGGGATGGGGAGAAAGTAATCATTTTAAGGGAAGAGGCAGTTTAAAGATGACTGGGATAGGCTATATCAGTGGTAGGAAGGAAGAGGTACGGAGGGTTCCAAGAGAGAATTAGAATGATGAGGGGACAAACTGGACAGGTGGTTTCGGGAGAGTTCGTGTCTTTTCGTGCATTATTGCGGAGGAGCACCACAAGAGATAGAAAATGTCTTCATTTTCTACGAGAATCTTTCTTCATCACATGGGATAGAAAATGAAGGAGGGTAGCCCCTTATTAGGCGTCTATTGAGAAGTGGCAGTGCCCGATTCTTAGCCTGTTCCACCAAAAGATTACGTTCAAGAGGAGGAGAGATGACATTCGAACAATTTGGGCTTGACGACATATAGTTTAAAAGAATGCTTCAGGGTGTCCCAGTCGAATTGGACAATATTTTGGGTAGCTAGTGAGATGGGGGAGAAAGCATCCCGGTAATGGACAAGGGACAAGACTGAGAGGTCTTCCTTTCTGGCTATTTATTCGGTTCGCATATTACCGAATACATTATGTTTGCATGGCCAGCAAGTTTATTACAGACTTTCTAGATTGAGCTTTCTGAATTAGGCTCTCTAGATTGAGCTTCATGGCTCAAGAAGTCTCAGCAGATAAACCAATTGAATGAGGGACGGCCGAGGGTATATGACATGGCCTTCCAATTGCTAAAGAGTTCGGCAGAGAGGATGCTATTTCAGAGATGCAATGGAAGCCACTTGTAAGGTTATCGTGGACGAAGGCCGAATTTATCAATGTAAATTATTTTATTAGGATGAAGGATGTGAGTGATTTTAGGGAATGTGATAGCAGGAGAAGGAAGATCAACCCAATAAGGGTTGTTATATGGAGAGAAGCTGAGGTTAGTGGCAGAGTGTCGAACTAACCATTGGGAGAAGATTGGGAAGTGCGGTTCCCGAGCTCTTTTATTGACGATAGAATAATGGGTTGGGGGATTAAGAGGGCCAACAAAAATTAATAGGGTTATGGCATCTTTGCCAGACCATTTCAAAAGTATCACTACGCGGTAAAAGGTAAGCGCGATGGGGTGAAGCTTTGATGAATGGTTCTGGGTTTATTGGACGAGACGGGAGTCAAATCTTGGAAATTGAGGTGGGATTCTTTTTGAGCTTTCCGGAGTATAAAAGAAACGCTGTTCAATCGAATAAAACTTGCGATCACTGGTGATAAAATAGTAGTGGGTCGGTAGGGATTTAGCTATAAGGATGCTGTCAATAAACCAGTGAATGATGAATTCGGGTTATTCTCAGAAAATATGACTGAGAAGTGACTGCTACTATGGAGGTACTCAAGGGGCTCCATAGTAGCGGTATAACTAGAGAGGGGGAGCAGAGAGGAGGCAAGTCAAAGGAGTATGTCCTGTTAGCAGAACTGAAATAAGTATGGGATAACGAGTTTAGAAGGGCTATATTTAGTTCTGCCATATTATGTTATTAAACCACGAGTGCCCGAGTTCAGCAAGTTGAAAGAATACTGAACGATAGTTGAGAATAAAATAACAATCTTAAGAAGTGACTAAGAGATAATACTTCGAAAGAACACATTAGTGAAACAGTAGAAATAACGATCGAGTAGAAATAACGTTAGAATATAGCAATAGGAAAAGCTTGGAAAGTAGGAGATGTATTGTAATATATCAACAACATACATCGCTTGCTGAATAACTAAGGGTTTCAGCGAAACTAAAACATAGTGTAATGTGAATAACATTGAATTCAGCTCACCAAGGATTATTTTGAATTGAAAATAAGACGGTTTTACTTTGTCTTTAGATTAGCAAGTGAGTTTCCACAATGGTAGTGCTCTGCAAATTATATGGTGTTTTTTTGCAATGTAATCTACAAAATGATTTATTTTATTTATATAAGTTATATTACCTATGTTTGTTTAAATAATTTAAAATTTCATTTAATTTATGGAAATAATATTAAATCTTAGGACAACATAATATATATATATATATATATATATATATATATATATATATATATATATATATATATATATATATATATATATATATATATATATATATATATATATAGATATGCGAATAAATGTCTAATAAGATAATATGAAATATCTTAGAACGAAACATAACCAAATCAATTTTCTTACAAGAAATTATCAACAATTTTAAACGTAATGCTTGAACGAAAATTAGTTTCATTATTTAACAATATCTTCCGAATATTCGTGAACATTTGCTGCTGGTGTTCATTAAGCTCCCAGTAGTACAATATTATAAATGTTGGATTTTCAACGTTCTCCCAAGTGTTTCAGTTTTATTATCGCAATAGTAAGATTAATTTGTTTATCTCAGTTGATATACAGAACGAAAGCATTAAAATATAACGATATGATTTAGATTTATATTAATATATATTTATTATATGAGTTAGTGTAATAAAGCACAATCACGTCAAAAACATGAAATATGAGTTAAAATTACTGTCGGAAAATTATTCATGCCACTCATATTATTTCTGCTAATATAAATTATCCAGTTAATAGGTAAAATCAAAATATGACCGACATGGGTATCTAAAGCGCTGGTGTGGTGATGAGTTGGTGCGGGTTTAAATCCTGTTACATGTATGTGCATTATTTGTATGTCTATGTGTATATGTGTTCTCTAGGGAAGAGTGTAAAATTGACCTCCAATAAAGAATTGACCCAATTGACTACCAGTCACGGTAGTAGTCAAGCTGGGTAAGGCCGGATGTTCTCCGAGAGGTCTTCTATCTTTTATCAGTTGTCAAACTTTTCGAGAAACTTAAGGTTAAGTAAAAATAAAGGAAATTAACGATAGGCCTCTATCTATAATAGGATATCTTGATTGGGGGCTTGCGGTAAGTTGTAGTGCAGTAAATGCAGCTGTAGCTGTAAATCCTAGTAGTTTAGAGGCTTATAGAATAACCTATGTGCTTATATACAAGGTTTAATACGATACAAGGTTTTCTTATATTTGTGGATTCTATTCGTGAAAAATTTAAATGTCTAGCAATTATTAAACACACCAGCTGATCTTTAACTATATATGTTTACTCGTAGTAGTAGATTAACTTTGCCTTCATTACATTCAACATGATAGCACAATGTTATCTTTAAAATGTCTTATGTTCTTCTTTACTTTAATCGGGTCATAATTCAATAAGATAATACACGGTCGTTGACGGAGTTTCTTTCAATTTTCTATGTCCATGTTAATCTATCTATGTCTTTAATTAATTAATCTATCTGTTAAGCATTAATATTAGCATTTATTATATAGTAACTTAACTATCAATATAAAACTACTCCAAAAAGCGAGAAACCGTATAAGAGGAATATCTGGATAATAGCACAAAGAAAAATTATAGATGTCTTACAAAGAGCTTCTCAGTCAAGTGGCAATGGACAGATTATAAAGCGCATTTACATGAGAGAAGGTCGATGAGACGTATATTAGAGTGGATACCGCGAGACATAAAGCTTAATGTGGAACGTCCATATACTCGCTGGCGAAATGATATAAGACGCTCACGGATAAACTAAATGATAAGTAACTGCCGATAGAAAGAAACGGTTCAACATGGGAAAGGCTTTTATCCAACAGTGGATGGATACGGGCTTATCTTTTTTGTGACGTATATCTGATTCGATGAACAATCATATTAAGTAAGCTTTGGCTCATTGAGCATGTTTACAATATGAAAAGGTTAGAAAATTTACCTCGATGCTTATAGACTTTAGTGGCTCTACCACATGAAGATTTGGAGCTTGAGATACTAAACCTCACAAAGAATCATATCACTTCATTCAATCTATGTCAGGATGTGATGGAGATTGTGTAGATAGCCAGTTTATTTAAAAACATTATTAACAAAACCAATTAAAAACTTTGGTATTTTTTAACTCCCTCATACACTCTAAGCGGAACATTGACTTATTCCAGATATCTTAGGTTTCAAAAGGATTAAGCTGTTTGGGGGTCTTTCCATGTTTTCGGACCACATGGTTGTAGTGGTGACGGTGGATGTCTTTCGTTTCCTATTGTTATCCAAAAACTTTCGAACGGGTCTAAAACAATGATCATTGAGGCCCAATGCTTATTATATCCAATATTTATCAGGCTGTTTGGGTTGATTCCAGTTGATGACAATATAATGGGTATTGTCTCAACGCACTTCATATCCCATTGTCTTTTTACTTGTTCTTGAAGCTCTTTATAGTTCAGAATGTTTTCGGTATGTTTTGCAATTAAATTATTATTGTTTCGGATAGCTATATTCATAAACGATGTTCTTGAAATTTTATCGATCACAAAATTTCTGCTTGGTAAGCACTGTTCGGTCCCAATACATTCTGTAACTAGTATGGGGAGTAATTGTAGTATGGGACTTTTTCTCATTCCTTTAGCTGTAGTTGTATTGTCAATTCTTGTTGATTGATCTTTGCCACTGCGTCATGTCCTTCTTTATATTCTGTTGCTGCAAAGGCTTCACAGCCCCCTGTTATATGTTGGATTGTCTCGGAGACCCGGCGCCTATATCTACATCGATCATTATAATAGAGCCCTTTGTCGTTCATTAGTTACATTGACGATAATTTTTCGCTACCTATTGCAGTTATACCAGATTTATCGCTTTTGGAAATCGACCCGTGCTCGTGAGATGAACAGGACATTTTAGATAGTTAGTCTACCTTTTCAAAGCAATGATATTAAATTTGGCATAATCACGTTTCAAATTAACATATAGATTGCATCGAAAAAAAATATTCGTTTAAAAAAGTTATTATCATTGTGTTCTCCAGATGATGCTTTATATTAAAAATGATTGTTTGAGTTTCCGAAAAATATTCAAGGGGTAGATTAGCAGAATGTGACGACAGTGACCAATTAAAAATATAATTCATTTTTACAAGACATTGGGAAGATTTGTGAGCGAACTCATTATATTGCAGAAAGAAACTTTATATTGAACATTATCTCTTGAAGTTTCCACAATTTTGGCCTGAAGTTTCCACAATGTTGGCTTGAAGTTTGGTTAATAGAGATGAACAGCCTTAATATTTTCACAAATAAGTATATAAAAATTTTCACTATTAGCCAATTGTTTTAAAAATGATTCTCCATATTCTTTTTCTCCTTTATTTAGGTTTTTCGCCACTATCAAAAACTCAAAAAATATCAAAAATACCTGTTCTTTTATAAAGGTATAATTAGATAGTGGCGAAAAATCCAAATAAAGGAGAAAAAAAATATATGAACACGCCACAATCATTCAGACATTACTTAAATGATTCTCCATTTTAATGTAAGTTACAATCTTACTCACGTGGTTTAATTTATAAATCATAATTTCAAATCTACCGAACATTTTTGCTACATTTAGTATGTGCGGTTGTCAAAGTAATTCCTTATTTTTGTAGCAAAGCCACTGATTTTTCTGCGCTAAAATAACTATGTATCCAAGGATAACTATTTACCAATATTTATCAAACTTCAATACATAATCAATCTATCTATGTCATCTCATTATATGTTCATGAATAGAAGAAAAACCACCGTTGAAGGAAATCAAATGTAAAATCTTGAAAACTTCATATTGTATTTAAAGTGGCCGATGAAACCTTTATTTTCAAAATATTGTGAAACAAACAATTGTCATACAAAAACAATTCCCAAATTGATTTTTTTGGAGTAAACAGGGACATCTCATTACGATATAAACTGCACTAGTGTTTTTTTATGAAATAGGTGCATCCCTTATTATCATTACAGTTTAAATACACTAATATATCACGCACTGTATGATCATGCAAATAGTACACTGTAGCCCACTTTTACTTACTTCAGTAACTGCTAAGGCGAATTACAGAAGATATATAGAAATTTTATTTTTGGAGCGAAATGTAAGGTCTCATGTTCCTATATATGCTAGGAAAAAGTGCGATGATAAAAAAAAAATACTGTACTACTCAAAGTTATCTCAATATTTAGTTAATTGACTATTAGAAAGAAGAATTTGAAAAAATGGACCAGTTTTCTTCTCTATGGACCCAACATTTTACAAAATGTTATTATTTGATTAATGTCTCGAGTAAAACTATCTAAATATAAAATCTATCTAAATATAAAATAAAATTTTATTTGAAAATGTTTAGAACTATTTTAATTAATTGCTAATTTTGCAAACATAATATCTTCTGCATAGCTTATAAAAATTCAAATTCTATACTACGTCTTTATGATAAATTGGATTTACCACCATTCCGATTATAATCTTCTAAGCTTTATTTAAGTAAAATAAATTTAAATTTAATTTTATATTGAGAACCAATTCAGTTCATTCTAATCCATGTAAAACATTAATTTTACTAAAATGTTGTGTGCTCTCTTTTATATATAATTTTTGAAAAATTAAATGAAAATATGTAGTTTTAATTTTCACATGCTATTTAGGTAATATTTCATGTTGAAAGATTAAATTCGAAAAATA
Source organism: Cosmopolites sordidus (assembly GCA_031761425.1). Lineage (NCBI taxonomy): Eukaryota > Metazoa > Arthropoda > Insecta > Coleoptera > Curculionidae > Cosmopolites > Cosmopolites sordidus. The sequence goes on from JARFXV010000076.1 coordinate 490,385, forward strand.
TAAATAGGAATGTAAATATATTCATGAAGTCAAAAAATGATAATAACTTTAAAAGGATGAGGTTATTTAAAAGGATGAGGTTATGAGGTTATAAGGTTATTATTCCGTTTGAAATATCAGAATTCATCAATTTAGAATTAGAATACATTAATTAAAAAATGTGAAGTGAAAAAAATTTGATCGTTTTCTTTATGTTACTACACCGTTATGGTTACAGGGAAGCGCTATAGTTATATCATGTCATTAATGACATATCTACGACATATCATGACATATGTCTATGACATATATTTATGACATATCATTAATGATATATCATTATTCATTAATGTTAACTAATAATTTAGGGTTCGTTCAGATCATAGCCAAAGCATTCATTCATTAGGTTATTGATGGTAAGTTGGGCATTGCATACTTCACACAATGGTCGTTCGGTGTTTTGTAAGATATTTATTTTTGCTTTAGTCTGCATCTGATTCGGAGTATGTCGATGATAGTTTGTATTCTTTTGTTATTTTATTTATTTTGTTGTTTTATTTCTAAAGGTTTCTCTAGTAAAAAACAATTATTCCTACATCAGATTGGTTCTAGTTAAAGCTGACCGTTTTCCCAAATAAATATATTTATACTTTTATATATATATATATATATATATATATATATATATATATATATATATATATATATATATATATATATATATATATATATATATACTTTTATACTCTTATACTTTTTAAAAGTCAGTGTGTATGGTTGGTAAATTTGAGAACGATAAACAACGGGTTTTTAATACTATGTGGGTTTATGTCGTTTTTATCCAGTGTTGTTATGTTGATACCTCACTCTGTGAGTGAAACCGCACCGCATGTAAGACGGTGATTGGAGTTGCTTGATAGCTTGATAGCGTTTTATTAAAGGCACAATAATTTGTGACGACATGATAATGGTGGAATGAAGTACTGGATGAAAATCTGTTTTTGATTATAATATATATATATATATATATATATATATATATATATATATATATATATATATATATATATATATATATATATATATATATTCACAAAAATTAATATCAGATATTAAAAAGAGAAGATTAATTTCTCTTTTTAATATCTGATATTAATTTTTGTGAAATGGCTTATTTTTTTAACTAAAGTGATATGTCATATGTATTGATTTAAAGACCTGTTTTATGTGCTCTAATTGCTAATTCGCATTACTTGTTTTACCAGCTGACGGCCTTTCTTATGTATATTATATTTCAATGGTATGCTTTCAGTATGCAATTCTGCTTCTATGATCGTCATCATGAGATTATACAATATTTTATTTACATCAACGCATGTGTACAAGCGGGACGCGTTAATGTTAATACAATTCCGATAAGTGGGCTAATCGGCATATTTGTGTCATTTTTTTTGTGGCTTTGTACTGTTTTTATTTAAGTTGATTTATGTATATTTGTTATTATTTTGGTTGGATAGTTTTTCATTTTATGGATAGGATTATTTATTATTATTATATTATATATATAATGCCAAGCTTATGTTTTTCCATTCCCCTCTGTGCTACCTGAAGTTCTTGAACTGACAGCGAGGTGAGTGTCCAGGTTTCGCTTCCGTACGTCATAACGGGCAGGATACACTGACCAAAGATTTTTTTTTAGACAAAGTGGTAGTTTGTTCTTAAACACTATGTTGAGCGAGCTTGCCAAATACCTGCCAGATGTATATATATATATATATATATATATATATATATATATATATATATATATATATATATATATACATATGCCGGTTTCTGGCCTTGCGTTCGTCTGGAGCTCGGCTGATGATCGGTCCCGAGAGACACGTGACGTCGCATGGTGGACAGTTGGGCGAAGGCGATCGGTGGCACCACGTAGAGAAAGGGTGAAAGATTTCTGTAATATTTCCTTCCACGGCTCCGTTACGCTACCTTGTGGTCATATATATATATATATATATATATATATATATATATATATATATATATATATATATATATATATATAATACTGGAGTAGAATGGAGTAGCATCACTAAAAAAAATATAAAATATTTTGTTGAATTAGTTTTAAACAAATATATTATTAATAAGTAGTCATAGTCACGGTTGTAATAACACTCTAACTTTTCAAGGCATTCACTAAATTGGATATATGTCCTCTTGATGCAAGATATTCAATGCGCATTGTTCACATGCTTTAAATCCTATAAAAGTAGTTGGCAGTCATGGTAATCACTCGAGAGTTACTTGCTTCCCAAGTATATAGCTCCTCAAACCGCAATTGCTGGAGTGATAATTATAAGCCTTCCTAATACGAAAAATAATGTTGGCTTTTTCTCCCAAAGCGTCTGCTCCTTTTAAGCTTATCATGACCATCCAAACAAAGTATAGATTTATTACTAATATAATAATAATATAATAAGTAAATCCAGTGCCCAATTAATTATATCTTGACACTGTTCTAAGCGACACGTTATATGGAGACCACCTAATAAAGGCGATAAGCCCTCAAAACCATCGTAAGTAACTTTAGATTAAAAGCCATCCTCAAAATTGTTCTACCTTGTTGAACCTTCTTATCCATGGAGTCAATAATGGTAGAATCAGCAGTGGATTGGAATCCAGCCTCACGGTTTTACGTTGAATTTAATCTGCGTTCTACATTTTTATAGTTAGTCACTTTTCTCTTCAAATTCAAGCCTGAACAACGCAATGCCTGAAACAACGGGGTATACGAACTGGTAGCATTTTGGTAGTTTTAAGCTACTACAGGCCAAGAAAGCCCAAATGATAAGGGACAAGAATTTCGAATGCCTTGGTAGCTCTATTTTATATATATATATATATATATATATATATATATATATATATATATATATATATATATATATATATATATATATATATATATCTCGCAATCAATCTTCCACATTCGGTGATCTAGCCAATTATTTTCATGAAGGCCTCTGCTTTACATCGCCCTCTTTACTCCCACTCTCCATGATAATTTTGGTCTTCCTTTTTTCCTCTGCTATATTCAAGTCCTGTACCATACTTCTGAGGGTCACCTTTCCCGTCTCCATCCTTTTCATAATGCCATACTACGACATTTCTGGGACTCCTCCACAGATGCAATATTTTCAGCGTTTCGCATTGTTCTTGGAACTCCGACTCGGGGTCTATCGCTAACTATTCCGAATTCTTGAAATTGCTTGAATAAACGATAAATTGTCATTTTATGAGGCGCCGGGCTTTTAGGATATTTTCGCTTAAATTCACGTTGAGTTAGGATAGTTTTTTTTAGTGGATATTACTAGTTTACTGTATTTTTTAGCGTATATTTATTAATTTTAATTTTTATTTGAAATGAATTTCCATCATGTATCGGCGAGTTCCGTTAAATACATTTTCGGTATTTCGATATATGTAGGATGTCCCATAATTTATCTGTAACTGGTGATAGTAGAGATCAAAATAAGAGGTCAATAAATGTGTTGGAAAATGCTAATCATTAAAAAGATACTGGGTGTTGAAAGTAAAACTAAATTTTCGATAAACTGAAATAATTTAAAAACGGTTGAATATATCAGGTTCAAAATCGAGGTAGTTGGTACAAACAAGAGAGTATTTGGTACAAACAAACAAGAGAGTATTTGGTACAAACAAACTTGTTCCTAGAGATCGTTTGCTACCTACTTGGTGACGAATTAACTCGTTCATATTTTTTTACCCTATAATGCTGGGAATATTTTGATTTTGACAAAATAGAGAAGAGTCATAATTTCCACGTAAAAAATGTACCCTTGGTCAATATCGATATCTTACGCCGTTTGCAATATATTCCTGTTCGAATATTTCATTGCACATCTTATCGATGGCTACAAAATATACAATTCACAAAGTGTGTCTTGAGTGTTGTGAATAAATTATTACGTCTCGATGACAACTGTCATTGTTTTCTATATCTCCTACCAAACATATGTGGAAACAAGTTTTTCCAATCTTGAGTTGTTATAAAATATAATAATTTGTAAAAAATATCCTGGCTTAATCAGTTTCCTAATCGTGATTTAAGGGATATGCTCTGCGTTTAGGCACAAATAAATTACAATAGTCGCGCTGCAGTTAGAAGGTATAAAGAGTTCTCCCCGAGTAGAATTATCCCAGATCTACAAATTTTTCAAAGAATTTTCAATCACTTAAGCTAAACAAGTTCGTTTTATTACAACAATCCTGGTGAATGACCGAAACGTATAACGCTGTGAGAAGAAGAGGACATTTTGGTCGGTATCGCGGAAAATCCTGAACTAAGCACTAGGCGTTGGGATGCATCTATAGGAATTAGCAAATCTACCGTTTCAAGAGTTCTTCATAAAGAATAATTGTTTCCTTACCCTTTTTCGAATTTAAAATTTATATCCACAATATTTGCTAGCTAGATCAGAATGTTGTCAAAATCTACTACATAAAAAAAAACGAAGACCTCATGTTCCTGAAAAAGATATTGTTTGCTAACGAGGCAACTTTTACCAGACGCGAAATTTTTAACATGCGAAATAATCATTATTACGCCCTGGAAAACCATACTCAATTCTATCACTTCAATTCAATTAATATTTTCTGAATCGGCCCATTTGAGCTTCCGTAAAGACTGAATGGAGATCAATATGTGCAGTTTTTAGAAAATGATTTATTAGATTTTTTGTACAGTATATCATGAAACTTAAGACAATACATGTGGTATATACAAGATGGGGCGTCACCGCATTTTACTGTTCTAACAAATATACTCATAGTGTTTTTAAAATCATGAATTTAGTTCATTCTTGTTGAATACTTGAAGCATGTGTCTAATTCTATGTGACGACTATCAATGGTAATATCAAATAATATGATGATAGACTCTTAGCTGTTTATCCGTACGGTTAGATGTTTACCCGTCTCCTATCAGCTCAAATGTCTAAGGCAGCAAGTTGTTGCATTGGACAAATCATTAAGTTTTTCTGTTTTATATTAAACTGTAGCTTTCCGTTTCCGTTATTAGAAATATTTGATTAATTTTTGTACAAGATTAGAAACTTTATTTAATATTTGCATTATAATGTTGTAAATAGATTCAATTTTGAAAACAGAAACAGGTTAATATTAAAACGACTAATGAAACACATTCATTCTAGATGAATTTCCGATAATGTTTACTTAAAATTTACATTGTATCGACATTATCCTATTATAGAATGCCTTACCCTAAGATTAATACACGTGTTATCATACTATAATCTCTGTTCAGATATAGTTGATAGCTTATCGGTTTGAAACAGGTAATCTAAATTTTAATGAGAAGGTAATATATAATATTTTGCTTCGCAAAACTAAACTGTTCATAAATGTGATTTATGATAAATTATTACATATATTACATTTTGATAAATTATATCTTGGATTTTTTAATAATTGCGTATACTAGTCTAATTTTTTTTAAGCGATGCATCTCGAATTAAAATAATCTTTATCTGTATACTATATCAAGAGTTTATTTTAAGTTAATTGAAAGCGGTTGAAGTATCGTGCTATCATTTTATTTTAGCGTCAATTGCTTTTCGTGATACATGTGACAGTTTGTGTTCGGATGTTGTGTAGTGCAGACGTGCATTATGGATAAATATACGCTAAAAGAAAGAACACAGTGAAATTGTTGTAATCCGCATTAAAAAATATTACAACTCAATATGAATTTAGGCGAAAATATACTAATTGTTCGGTGCATCATAAAATGACAATTTATCGTGTATTTAAGCAATCTCAAGAATTCGGAATAGTTGGCGATAGGCCCTTATTAGAGGTCTAAGAATAGTGTGAAGCACTGATAATATTGCACGTATAGAGCAAGGTGTGGAGGAATCTTTTTAAATGTCGATTCGATAACGTGATATACAATTACGAATTTCTCCACGCGTTTAAGCCGAATTTTGAGAAGTTACTTGCACATGTTTTTCTATAAGATTCAAATTGTTCATGACCTGTTGCCTACAGAGAATCGCAAGCCGTTAGAATACTGCAATGCTATCAGATCTCCTATTTTAATGCTGTTACATAATAAAAAAAAATCTTTAATGTATTTTTGATTGCGTCATTGGTCGGTCAAGAATTTTATGAAAAGGGGACTATTTATAAACCAGTCAAGAATCTGACAAAAATCTAGGGCATCATGGTATTTGTTAAAATTCTCACATTCATAGGATATGTAAAGATATATAATAATTACCTGTATTTTAAACACAGATATGCAAAGAACTTAAATTTCTTAAATTTATTTAAAGCGAATTATTCCTATTTGTTGGAAGCATTTCAGAGTACAATGAGAGTCCTAGAAAGTGCATATGTGTACATGTGCAGTGTAAAAGTGCACATGTATAACCGCAATCTAACTACAAAGAGTACTAATTAATGATAATTGATTTTAAAATGATATTAGGTAATTTTCAATATCATGAATACTTAAACTCCAAATAATTTATGCTGCACTCTTTTTTTGTTCAAAATTTTCAGAAAGCGCCTGAAGGAATCACCAAAACCATGACTATATAAATTGGCCATGTCGTCGGTATAAATGTTCCGAGCAGTCTGCCATCCTCTAAATCTCTACGTGAAAATACGCGAAAAGTTGCATAGTGGTCCTGTGGAAACGTATATTAAAAAGCAACGAAAATTCACCCATGTTTCACGTGGGTCCTTTGCCCATTCCTTTAGTCGACATCAGAACCTCAGCAAGTGTCTCCCGAAACCGGTTGGAGCGGAAATATTATATTAAGGCCACCGAAAACCGGTGGCCGACCTAAATGTTTTTATGTTCAAAATTCGAAGAAACCAAACTAAACCAACTCAAACTAAAATCGGAATCTAATACCGATTACCACTTCATAGTGGTGTTTAGATATCTATAAGTGCAATCTGAAGGAGTTGCGTAAGTGCAATCTGCCGCGATTTGTGATTTCTGATGAATCTTTGATTCATCGCTATACCTCAGAACCCAAGAAACATTCAACATATAGTTTTGACAGTGTTTCGCCCACAATGTACCCCTCCGCCCATTTGTTTACAGCGAAATTGGTGATTTGCATTACGAATTGACGCCTAATCCTACCTACTATTCGGACTTGTTCCCATCCAACTTTCTCTTCCCAAACATGATAAAATGGCTGGTTGGAAATAAATTTAGATCAAATAGTAAAATTCGGTTATAACGTATCTTTTGTGAAAAAAATTGATAAAAAAGTTGTGACAAAAATAAAAACCAAGTGAGTTTATTTTTACAGCTTAAAAACATACTTTCATACATATGTATTAAAATTATGAAAACAATAATTTGTATTATACATTTTTATAGCGATTCATAAAAAAGTTTTTGTAAATATCCTTCTCGTTCTAATTATGTCCAAACCCATTGAAAGTTATATGCATAAGAAAGTACAAATAACGTTTAAATGGGAATATGAAAGAAGTAAATCAGAAGAAAATTTAATTAATATTACCGTTTTTTATTCACAGAAATGTTTATTTTATCCATATAATTTCTAAACTATATGATCAATTTAAATGGTTTATCCTTTCAATTTATTGAGTGTCAAAAAGGCGCTAAAATGCTAAAACTACTTATTTAAATCGTTTTAACCGAAACGACTCTGGGGAAACACTGATAGAGCTCTCGAAATATCCACTTTCAATTGAGGACATGAATGTCGGTTCATTTTGGTTTTTTGTTTATTTCGACTACTTTTATGGGTAGGTAAATCATATACTTACAAATATATACAAATACAAATATAACATTAACGAAAATATGACTGTGATAGCTGTGCTTCTACGAATACAGTTGTATTGTCTTTTATCTGCCTGACGACTGTATATAATACATGACTTTGAATTAGGTTGTGTCCTTAAACTTTTATTGACATTATTTTTCGGAATACTATAAGAAGCATCAGCGTTTTTGTAAATACTGAAACCTAACAATCGAATTTGAAACAGAAAATAATTGTTCATGCTTGCCCTTGTTTAATGTTTTTTATTTATATCCAGAACAACATTAAAACATTCCGTTTAGAGACAGTCTTCTGAATAGCGATTATCATATAGGTTTTCAAAAAATATATTGAAAATAGACATATTTTGAATTAATATTAATTAACTTAAACAACTTAAACAACAAATTATTAAATTAATCAAATGATATTTAAGATAAAACAAAAACGTATGCATAATGTCTTTATTATTTCTCTTTAACTATTATTTTAGTAATTTTAAGTTGCTTATATATTTTACTTCTTTTTTCTAAATGTTTATTGATTTTGTTCTATCTTGGGCGGAATTTACAGACTATGGGGGTACTAGTACTCAATGTCTATATTATAGCTCATTAATCCAAGTAAGCACAAAATATATTTTTATAAACAGTTTAATGCTGAAATATTTTGAATATGACTAATATTTTAAACATTATGAACATATTGCTTATTCACAAAAATCACATACAATATATTGAAAAATATCGATGTCAATGTACTGCTCATTTGTTGCAAACATAACACACTCGTATAAACCACATTTTCAATTTATCACATACGTCACAAATCAAACTTCGTTTAGGTCCCTATTCTACTTTCATTAAGAATGTCCGAGCGTTAAAATAAGTTTTTTTAGCGAAAGGAAGCATTTAAAGAATTTTCACCAAACTTTTTTAGTTTTCTTCATCAACGGCAGAAATTTTTTCTTTTTTTTTCTGTGAGACTTTCTTTCCTCCTTCTCTTATTCCGTAGAGTTCTTGAGAGTTGCTGTGACATGTGAGCTTTCTAACTTTTTTGTATTTTTTCTTTTGCCCTTTATCATCAAATATAAATACAGGTTTTCTTTCTATAATAAATAAATCTGCTTTTTTTATTTTGGTTCCAATGAGTACTTTTTTCACACTAGAAACTATAGATGAACGATGAAGAAAATCTCAGCAACATTAAATGATGTTTTTCTCCGATGTATATTTTGTTTTATAAACAGTGAATATTCGTTTGAAAAAGCTGCCTCTAATTGACTAAAAACGACTGAAGTCCAGTGGCTGACGTGTGTGGAAATAATGGGATGGGGACGATAAAACATGAATCATATTTTCTCAACAAACTTCCTTAGCCATTAAACAATAATGACTACTGTTGGAATTTATGATCAAAAAGAATACAAGATGGAGCTCTGCAAATTCATAAAAAGACCGCCAGATATACATCGACATTCCATATCAAGCATCGTAATTGGTGACGAAACATGATATTTTCCAGGTGGGATGCTAAATGCAAGTATTTAGTAATACAAGTCCCAACTTTTTTTAAGTTACTGAATTATGCATATAGTGAGTACCATAAGGTCATGTTTTGGTAAAGGTACCATAAGGTGATGACTCTTTTCTAACTTACAATTTTACTATATTGTTTTACTCTTTTCGGGGGTATAATTTTGCTAGGAATTTACACATTCGTGATTTCTATCCCATCAAAGCAGCATGATTTATACACAAGTCATTTTAATTTCAAAACTATTGGGGTGAAAGAGCAGATTACAAAACAGTTGAGCTTACTGGTTTTAGGCCGATTTTTTAAGGAATAGAAAGGAATATTATTTACTTTTATTTATACGGAACTACCTAGTACTCTTAGCTTTTCTTAGTTTGAAGGGCTTCTTATGTCGTTTAGGTTGCTCTTGTGCGAGAATGGCAATTAATTAACTTGATTAAATCAAAAAAAAAAATATACGTATTGCTTAATGTAAAATTTAAATTTATATTTAAAAATACTCTTTTTGTACTAGTCAAAAAATAATTTCCATTAATCCTTTTGCTAATTTTTTACTTGCTGTTTGTTATTAGAATATTTTGTTTTCTCGTAAGAAATTCTTAGATTGATTCTCAATTAATTTGTTCAATAACTGGTTAATTTTTTGTTGTAACTATAATCAACTGAACAACAAATATTCTAATCTCAGTAGTCAGTCAGTGGAAAATATCAAGTTTCACCATCAGTTACGATGCCATAAAGTGTGGATGTATGTATATTTCGCGTTCTTACTAATAATAAACTTATTAATAAACAAAAATATATTTCAGCATTAAGTATAATTTATTAATATTATTTCATTTTTGAGCACATACTTTTTTTGTACTTATATATATAGAAAAAGAAGACTTAAGTTTTACGGACACATAAAACGGATGAATCTGAGTAGGCTAACTAGACAAATAGTCGAATTTTATGAAAATAGGAGTAGAGCTAAAGTAGAAATAATTAAATGGATTGCTGTAATTAAAGAGGACCTAAGATCAGCAAATATTACACAAAGTGAAATTCGGGCTGTTTCAGACACAAGGTTGACGTTTGGAAGGTTGGCCAGAGAGAAAAATGTAGGAAGACTGGAACAACTTGGTCTGATGAAAGAAAAAAAGCTCATAGCGAAAGAATGAAATTACTATGGGCGCAAAGGAAGGCTAACAACAAACGCCTCTAATTGTACTTCGCGTGGTCCACCAGGGCCCATATATATATATATATATATATATATATATATATATATATATATATATATATATATATATATATATATATATATATATATATATATATATATATGAAATTTCCTCTCAGTCACTTCCTCTCAGTTCAAGGCTGAGTAATGCCGGATGGTTTCTGAGAGGTATTCTACATTAGTCACTCGTCAGTCGGAAGATTTTTCGAGAGACAAAGTTAAGCCCAAAACTACGGGTTGATAGCTCGAGGTGAATGCTGACTGGGGTTAATCGATAACTGATGACCATGCTTTGGAGTTCATGCTGATGCTAATTGCTGATGTGCCTCTAAACCTAAATCTTATCTTTTTATACTCTTGGCGTGAAAATAAGTCAGCTTTCCTCAGTCGAATTCAATTAAAAAAAAATTTAATTTTTGAGTATATAATCTTGTGTATGTATACATACATACATACATACATACATACATACATACATACATATATATATATATATATATATATATATATATATATATATATATATATATATATATATATATATATATATATATATATATATATATATATATATATATATATATACTTCAGTGGTGTTATTTAAAATGTATAAGATATTTTCCTCCCTTTTATATCTCAACCTCCAAAGCAATCCATTAAATGGCCTTTTATCATGGCACTGTTTCTTACGTCAAACATTCATCAATTTAAAACACCATTTTGAACGGATGAACACTTATTTATGATCCTTTTCACTCAAGGGTTCATATTTCATAACTGATGGAGATAGAGACATCCGATAAAAGCTATGCCGATAGGAAACCGTTATGTTGACAAGTTAGAAGCCAAGAAAAAATTTCAACATCCTCGTAAATCTCGAACACGTTAAGGGTCCGTATTTTAACAATATTTTTAAGCTTTAAAATTCATGTATTCCAGTGTATGATAATATTTATGGTCACAGATGATAATACATTTTTTGTTATAATTTTGATAAGTAAACTTCGAATAATACATTTTAAACGACATAACACCATTTATGATTTTGAAAATTGATGAATATAATATGTTTGAATGAATTAAATATCATGTGTTGGCAACATATTAGCTAGTCCAGTTTTAAAAAGCTTTAATATTTTTTGTTTTGAGTTATTGATTAAAACAAGATTCGGATAATTGATAGCTAATTAAGGGTTAATGCTTAAGAAGAACATGTATTTGCAATACTGGAATTGTTTTTCTGTTTTGGATACCAAACTGCATCAAGACATATCAAACTATATCATGTCAATGTCGACTATGTAATGTCAATAATTAGTTCTTACTTAATAGGGTTACACAATAAGGCATAATGATAACTACTATAACTTATAATCCGTTAGCTTTTATTTTATCTTTAAGAACAAATAATGGCACTATGGTTTGAAAATAATGATGTTCAAATGTCGTCCGCGGCTTCGTATGGTAGAATGCATTCTGAAGACCCAATTTTGGAGAAAAATATTTTCCAACGAAGAGCATTTTTGGCTTAATGGGTTTGTGAACAAACATAATTGTATCATTTCGGCGGATGAAAATCCTTAAATTATTTAGGAGTTACATCTTCATCATCAGAAAGTCGGTGTTGTGGTTTTTGGACGGAGTGATAGGACGTTATTTTTTGGAGATAATGATAGAAATTGTGTAACTGTGAATGGTGAATAATATCTTTGGCCAGAATTTGTATATGTGTATATAACCACTGTGTTGTTTCAATAAGATGCTACGACTTGTCACACATCTCGTTAGATAATCGAATTTATTGCAAGAAAAGTTTCCTGGACACGTTATTTCGCGAAATGTTAATGCGAATTAATTGGCCACCAATATTATGCTATCTCACGTCCTTGGATTATTTTTAGTAACAAAAATAAACCCCGAAGAATTTTTGATTTTAAAAGAAATATTTCGGCTACCGTTGAAAACATATGACGCGATATGTGTTAAAGAGTAATCGAAACTTGGGTTTATCTAGAACGCATTCCACCAGACGAAGCCGAGGGGGATATTTGAACGACATTATTTTGAAAACATAATGCCATTATTTGTTCTTCAAGATAAAATATAAATTACCGGATTATGACATTTAGTTATCATTGTGCTTCCTATTAAAGTTTTGACATTCTTATTGGGCATCCTTTTATTTACTGGAACAATAAATAGAGTACAGATCACGATGGGATACAAATTTCAGGCAGACTGGGCTGGAATATTTCAGATACACAGAACTGACTACTTTACTTGGCACCATTCTAAGCAGTATATTTTTTGGCGTGCACGTATCACGCACTCACCAGATGAATAATTTCATGTCGATTTCCATGATAATTTTCTAAGATGAAAATGCATAATTCTAATCATTAAACAATGGTTTATCGATAAAATTTTATCGATGTTCGCATAACGATAGAAACAACGCCAAATCATCTCATTATTTCACTAAAAACGAAAAACCTGTCACTAAAAACCACTAAACTTGCTTTTTTTATATCAGTAGTTCATTTAACATTCCGATAATTGTTTGGAAGAACGGATTGTAAGAATTCGTACACATTTATGTGCTTTATCGTAAGCACTAGAATTCTAGTTAGCTTAGTGACGGACGAAAAATACCTCACATTATTAAAAAAAAAAACATTTTATAAATCGTTTATTTAGCTACATTAATTTGTTATCCCGTATTGAAATACAAAGGTAATCAAGCACCATATATATATATATATATATATATATATATATATATATATATATATATATATATATATATATTTTTTTTTTTTTTTTTCTAGATATGCTGCATATCCAGAATATTTGCAGTTTGATTCAAATATATATTCTGGATGTTGTACTTTTTTGTTTTCCAGGACCTAATGTTACTTTATCAGTTAACTAATATTGAACATGCAGCTACAAATCATCTCTAATTAATTAGTGGCATTGTGGAGGAAAAAAATAACTGAGGTCAAAAATGACGAAATATATTAAAAAATGATAGATCAATTACAAAGAGAAACTAGAGTGAAATATTTCAGACTAAAAAAATGGGAATAAATTACTAGTCAGCATTCGCTCGCAAAACACTCGCTCATTCGAATTCAATTCGGTTAAAGCTGATACAAGAAAAAATGAAGTTTATCAATCCTGTTACATTTATGTTTATCGAATCTTATTTCATTGGGCATGTAGTCCCCTTTCTTTTCTAATAGGCCTGTTATTACTTATGGGTGGTAGGATTACTGAGTGCGTTAATACGCTATTGTGTAATATATTTTGTTACTTTTTCTTGTTCAGCGCAACAAATTCATGGAAGGAATTATGATTTTGTAGTTTCTTTAGCAATTTTCTCTTCCGGGTCTACTTACGAGGGTTGATCAATAAGAACCCGTGTTTAAAATAAAGACGTAATTTTTTTCACAAATTTATTTTTATTTTTCAACGTAGTCTTCTTTTAGGTCTATACAGTTTATCAATCCTGTTACATTTAAGTTTATCGAATTTTATTTCATTGGGCATGTAGTCCCCTTTCTTTTCTAATAGGCCTGTTATTACTTATGGGTGGTAGGATTACTGAGTACGTTAATACGCTATTGTGTAATATATTTTGTTATTTTTTCTTGTTCAGTGCAACAAATTTATTGAAGGAATTATGATTTTGTAGTTTCTTTAGCAATTTTTTCTTCCGGGTCTACTTACGAGGGTTGATCAATAAGTACCCGTGTTTAAAATAAAGACGTAATTTTTTTCACAAATTTATTTTTATTTTTCAACGTAGTCTTCTTTTAGGTCTGTACAGTTTTCCAAGCCTTTATCCAACTTTTTTAAGCCGTCTAAAAAATACGATTTTTCAAACTCTCCAAAATACGCTTTTGTGTTGTCATTAACCTCTTCATTTGAGCTGATTTTTTTTTCTGTGACCCATGTTTTTAAGTTAGGGAACAGAAAAAAGTCGTTGGGTACCAGGTCGGCCGAGTAAGGTAGGTGCGGAAGCAATTCGTAGCGCAGTTCATGTAATTTGAACGCGACAATTAAAGGTGAATGTGCCAGTGCGTTATCGTGATTGAAAAGCACTTTTTTCTTAGCCAAATGGGGCCATGTCTTTTTCAATTTCTTATCGAATCTGTCCAACAACTCAGTGTAGTACTTCCCTGAGGCACCCATGAGGATTATTCGTTTGAAATCCCAAAAAATCGTGGCCATAACCTTTCTGGCCGATGGGACCGTTTTTGCCTTCTTTGGAGCAGGTTCATCCGGAAAAATCCATTGTTTTGACTGTCTCTTGGTCTCTGGTGTATAATACTGTATCCAAGTTTTATCAACGGTGATGACTCGATGTAAAAAGTCTTGCGGATTTCGCTTAGAGCGGTCCAAACACTGCTTTGATATTGTTAATTCGTACCCGTTTATTGTCAATCGTGAGCAATCACGGCACCCATCGGGTCGACACTTTCCTCACACCTATTTTATCATTTAAAATCTTGATTGCCGTTTTATACGAGATACCTACGACCTCAGCTACTTCTCGCACTTTTGTTCAGCTATCAGCGAGAATCATGTTACGGACCTTTTCGACGATTGCCTGGGTAACCACGTCTGACAGACGTTCTGGCCGTTCTTTATTGAAAACAGTTGTACGACCACGCTTAAACTCGGTATCTGACGGTTGTCATAGAACTTCACTTTTATTCTTTCGCATGTTTTTCCATCTAAATATAAAAAACGATTTATGGATCGATATTGCTCTTTTTTAATTTTATCGAGAAATACAAAACACGAATAATGCCTATGAAATTAACCTATGAATTTATCTGAAATTCAGCATGAGGTCGTTTATCAGTCTGCAGCACAAGATGGTAATGTCAATTTCACTCGTCAACGCAAACTTTTATCACATACGGGTACTTATTGATCAAACCTTCGTAAGTGCACTTATTCTACATTTATATTAATTTTTTCTCAATCTTTTAAGTATTTTTTAATTTTCTATTACTCACTTTATTAGACACCACTATATATTCCACACAATATATTTTTTATTCTCTTATGTAATGGATATTTCACAGTTGCAGATTTTGTTTTTTAAAGTGCTTTTAAAGTAATCAATTGAGAAAAATCTCAAATATTTATTGATTTACAATTCAAATATATTCGATTTTAGATTTTTTCCCATAGTGTTGCGGCACTATTTGGATTATAGTGGTTTCTATATTGCTTGGAGCTCATAAATATTGTTATGTATAGTTTTCTAATGTCCCAAAGTGCTGTCCTTAGAATCTTGGGAAAAGGACGAAGTTTTGTTAATAAGGGGCCTGCGGACCTATAGTGATGCTTTTACTTGCCAAGAACTTGTTAATTGAAATTGATGTGTGGCAAGCCGTGTTTTCACGTGGCAGTATCGGTGGGTTCTTGATGTTCGGACTCACACGAATAATAATTTTTCGAAGTATTTCTAGAAATTCTCGGTAAAAATGGTTTTTAGTTCTGTTTTACCATTTGGCATTGAGGCAAAAATTCTTTATGGGCGATCTCCTAGCTATCAAAAAGCAAATCGGTAACATTTGCACTTTTGCACTTGCACTTTTCATCTTTTATTTCGTTCGTTTCCGGATCGTATTAAAAAATCCAAGCGTTATCACCAGTTCCAGAAAATGATGGGCATTTTCAATCCGCCCCAAAAAGTCAAGACATGTTTCTTTTCTATATATTTTTTTGGTCCTGCAAAAAGTTTTTTTCGAAGATTTTTTCAAACCTAATTCATTGGTAAAAATGAGACTAACAGTTTTTTGAGTCAAATTCATCTCTTCGCGGATCATTCTGACCATCAACTGGTGATCAGAACGCATAAAATCCTAGATTTTGTGGTTATTGAAGGCCTTCTACTGCGAAATTTATCTTCAATCGATTTTCGGTCCTTTGAGAATGCCTTAAACCACCTGAAAACCTGAGCCCTTGACAAAATACTGTTTCCAAGGCCTGTTAAAATTTTGCAAAAATTTGGGTTAAATTGTTCCTAAACCTGGAACAAAATTTATAGCGTATTGTTGGTTGACTGTTGGCGTACATTGTTGGCGTACTGTAATTTGTTTTCTTTTGGAGTAGAAAATCTCTTGTTCTTCTTTTTAAACATTTTGTTTGTTTTTTAATAAAAAAACAAAATAATCAAAAGGTAACAAATTAATAAAATATATTTATTTAATTTTTATAATGTAAGTCAAAAATATGTCAACTCAAAATTAAATAAAAAATATCATATTTTATATAAAAAAAATTAAAAAGTTCAATTATTGAACAAGATATAGCTGGTATGTGTTAAACTTTACAAGAGGCGATTAATTAATATATCTATTAAATAAATAAAAACAAATCTATATTATACAAAGTTACAAACTTATTCAACAACTGTATTTATCATTCCAATAATTAAAATACTTCTACGAAACATGAATATCTTTGTGTTTCTGTACGTATTTTCAAGAAAAATTTGTAGTATGAACTTATTTCGTATATGATTCACCGCAGCATTAAAATAGCGATCGATAAATTTGAATGTTAATTCGTGTCATTGCGTGCTTTATATATGATGTGCTTCATTTAACCTCACTTTAAAATAACACTAGATGCGTTATTTGTGGCTTGTTGTGGAAAATTGAGTTATTTTAATCGATAGAAATTTATTACCTTACAATAGTAACGCTTACAAAATGTACATTTTACTTGTAATTCTAGTATTTTAATAATCACAAATTCATTTCTTAGTTTTTATATTTCAACTATCCAGATATCTTAAAATGTCACTATTTAAAAATATTAAACTTGGCATCATATTTGTCTTAAGTTATTAAAGTGTTTGACTTGAAAAAAAAAATAATAATAACGTTCATACGGTTCTTATTAGTTGCTTTTTATATTTGAATAAAACTATTATTGGAAATATCTAATCATTGGGAACTTACGCAAGAAAACCTGAAAAGACTTTTATCGAAAACGATGCATCATATCGACAATAAAGTGGAACAATTTAATATTAGAAAAAACTGAAACTAGCTGAATTTTTTAGTTAAAAGTAAAAAATAAGAAAAAAATATGATTTGCGTCATTCGGATCGCGAAATCGGACGCTTATAAATGCAATAGGAAGATCATATTTATAGTGGTCGGTTTGGAAGGTTATTTAATATGTGAAACTACATTTTTACCACCGGCATCCACACTTTTATATCAAATAATTTTGATATGAATTTGACATTTTCAAAAAGTTCTAACTCCCTGAGGAATTATGTCTGGATAAAAGGGTATAAGTAGAATCGACATAAAATCATTTTTAATTTTTGTTTGTGTATAGAATTTCTTAATACCAGTAACAGTACTTATAAGATTGATTTGATATATGTGATATATAAATAAAGGAAGTGACCACGGAATGGTTCGAGCAAAAGTTACGATCAACGTCGATGAGAACGCGAAAGAATGGTAAGATCAACGAATGGCAAAGTGGATACTGGAAAACTGCTGGAGAGAGGAAGCGATTTTGAGATTGATTGCAGACCAATCAAGGATAACAGTACCGACGGAAGAGCAAATTTCGGATATTCTAGTGGAGGAAGTAACAAATGATATAGAATCGATGAAGGACGGCAAGGGTCCAGGGAGGAACAGTCTAACAGTCGAAATGCTAAAAGCTGGTGGTCGGAGGTTACATAAAACACTGGCAAAATTATACTCAAAATGCCTCAAAGAACAAAAAGTACCTGACTTATGCAGAAATGCAGAAGTGATCCTTTTACATAATAAATTAGCACCGGAAGATTTAAAGAACTACCGTCCAATAAGCCAGTAATGTACAAAGTTTTCACTAAGATAATATCTAAAACAGTATTAAGAAAACTGAATAATGCACAATCAAGAAAACAAGCAGGATTCAGAAGTGGATTTACTACAATGGACCACATCCAGGTTGTACAGCAGGTCATAGAAAGGCACAACAAATATACCATGCCACTGTGCTTGGCTTTTATCGATAACGAAAAGGCATTTGACTCCATCTCAAAGCATGCCATAATGGATGCACTGCTTAGCCAGGGGGTAGACAAATAATATGTAAACCTACTAGGATCGATATATGATGGAGCTACAGTGACAATTCACCTTGATGATCTTGAAGTGGTCATTTATGTAGAACAAGGTGTAAGACAGGGTGACGCAATATCACCTATTCTTTTCTCGGCTTGCTTTGAGGACGTATTCCGTAAATTTGATCGGGAACAGGATGGTGTAAAAATCAATGGTTCAAACTTAAACCATCTTAGATTTGCGGATGATATCGTTCTCCTTTTAACGATGCATACAAGAACTTCAAAGGCGAACCATTCGAATGGCGAACCATTCGGTTTAAAAATACTTGGAAAAGAGTCAGGTTATGTTCAATATATTCGCTGAGGACGGGAGAATTTCAGTTTTGGGAAGGGATTTGGAGATTGTGGACCACTTTATATATCTTGGGCTGCGGATTTCAATGGAGGGGGATACCGCTCGCGAGGTGGAATAGCTCAACATAGTGTTTAAGAGCATACTCCCACTTTGCCTGAAGAGAAAAGTCTTCGATTAGTGCGTTCTGTCCGTTATAACATACGGAAGTGAAACCTGAACACTTACACCGCAATAAATTCAAAAACTTCGGGTAGCACAGAGGGAAATGTAAAGCTGTATGCTTGGCATTACAAGACAAGACAGAAACCCCTCTGTATGGATCAGGGAACAAACGAAATATCTTTATATAGTATAACATGATAAAACGAGTGAAGCAATTGAAATGGAGATGGACAGGCCATGTAACGAGGCGATGGAAAGACAGATGGATCAGGGCAATCTTGGAGTGAATATCGCTTGATCGTAAACGTCCCCGAAGAAGACCGGAAGCTCGATGGACTGATGACATTGTTAAGTATATAGGATCCGAGTGGCAGAGGAAAGCCCAAGACCGTGAAAGTTGGAAGCATGCTGAAGAGGCCTTCATCCTGCAGTGGATCGATAAGGGCTGATGATATATATATATATATATATATATATATATATATATATATATATATATATATATATATATATATATATATATATATATATATATATAATATTATATATATAATATTATATAATGACCGTTTTTTCAAAAAACTGAAAACTTTCATAGAACTTGATTTCTGTAATTTTTTCGTAAAATTTAGTTTCCTAAAAAGTACATTTAAAACAAATATCAAAAAAAAACCTTCTCAGTAGGTCAATTTTTGAAAAAGTTATGGCTATTTGAAAAACATTTTCATTTTTTTCAAGAACCCATAACTTTTTTTGGGTTGGGTAAAAAAATTGAAAACATTCTGAGAAATGTCTTTGGGGGCATGGGGGATCCGGTTCAAAAGTGGTCGATTTGGCATGGAATGCCCCATATATATTGTGCGTACTGTTTCACTGAATTTAATTAAAAGTGTAAAATCTGACAAGGAATCACCCCTTAGTTACGCCAGTTCGAGGTAAAGTTGGTAAAGGCCGGATGCTCTCTGAAAGATTGTCTGCGTGGTCACTCAGCAGTCGGTAGGCTTCTCAAGATACTTATGGTTAAGCACAAAACCAAGGGTTAATAGCTGTGGGGGTACTGACCAGGGTAGCCGATGACCATGTTTCGGAACCCACGTTAAGCTGTAGGTCCAGTCGCTAAATAGCCTTCTCATTTGCTGATGAGCCTCTAACCCTGAAACTTTACTTTAATATAATTTATTGAATTTATAATGCAATCCTCCAAACGATCTTGAATAATTTGCACTCCACGCGGAGTTATAGGGTGTTATAATTAATGCACTTGATGGACCTACTTCTTAATACATTTGTTGCATCAAATATAAAGAAAATAATTTAATTTTTATATTATTACATGATACTGTCATGGTGTAATCAAATATTATAAAACGAATTTAATTAGATATATTTTTTATAATGCTGCATCGTTTTTCTTCGGCCTTTGACAGAAAGATGATGACAACATTACTAATAATTTGACATTTCAATCTGTTTTAATATTCTATACAAAACTTTTTAACTATATTTTACGAATTTTTTGTCTTAAAATTTTGTAATTATAAAAAATTATTTTTAAAATATTTTCTTTAATATTAGCTATATATTGAAAATAAAACTTCAATTGTAGTGTAGTTTTTTATACCTATGAAGAAATGTATATAACTTGAGTAATAACTAGCAAACCTTTCCATAGAATATTCGATGATGCTGGATAATATATCGGAAAAATTGAATATATTTTATTAATTAAGGCAATTATAAATGCACATTTATCATATATTCTTAACATATATGATTTATTAATATATGTTTTAATTCAGTATGACTTAATAATGACATCTAGAAACCATTGGGTTGTTGCAAAAGTTGGTACTACTAGGGTGTTTTTAATAAAAGGTAAGGTTAAGGTTTTAAAAAGGTAAGATTTTAATAGACTTCAAAAATGGCGGGAGATAAAAAGCATTTTTCATTTATCATGCTTTTTATGCCCAAAAAGGCAAGAGTGCCTGCTTGTGCTTGCAAAAAGGCAAGAATAACTGGTGATGCTGATGGTAACGGAATATTGACCCTAATTGAAAGTTATCGGCATATAATAACTCGAGAGATCGGAGAAGCTCTTGGACAACTGTGTCAAGGTGATTATGTCAACTTGGAATTTGGAATTGTTGACAAGTAACTGTAAGGAAATTGATCCATTTTTAAGGTGGAAATATGGATCATGTATAATAATGTTAAGCCTAAGATATGGTGCAAGGGCAAATATGCTCCTCTAATCGGCGTAAAATCCAGTTTTCTTTCATATAAGGTTATGCTATGCATTTGCTAGGACTGGAAGGAAATCGTTTGTTATGAGCTATTATCGGGAAACCGGTCTTGTTTAATTACTGGGAAATTTACTCTTCACTAAGGCCTTGACTAACTAACTTACTAACTAACACCTTGACTAAATTTTTATGACTTGACATATAAGTTCGGGTCCATCCATCGTACTCTGTCTACTCCAGTTACCATTTAATTTTTTTTAGGTTATTTCAAAATATCTTATACTGTTTTTTTTTACTTTTTTGGAATACTCGAAAAATCACGATCGACAAATGGATCGGTTCTTCAGTCAAAAACTTCACTTCTATGAGTGTGAGTTTATGCAGCTATCGGAGAGATGGAGAAATGACATTGAATAGAACTGCACATACATCGATTAAATGTAATTTTTTTCTTTCTAATTATAATCAGTTTTTGTAATTTTTTTCTAAATGTAATTAGGAGATTTGAAGATTGTATCATAGCCTGATAATGTTAACATAGTCAACGAAACGCGTGTTGGGAAGTAAAAAAGTGATTAGGGCTAGTGATAAATCTCTTCAAGTTTAGTGTTCTATACCAAAGGTTTCAATATAAAAATTTATTACTGTTTGTTTAAGTTTCTCTCTTGGAAGCGATGGGAAATCGTTTTAGCCTAACAACGTTTTTCACAATCATCAATATATCTTCACGAGTTCCATTAGCAACATCTTGATTCTTTTATTAAATTTAAAGTCTGGAAATTGTTGCGAATTTGTTTACCTGTTGACCCTATGACTTATTCGCTGTACTTAGATACAAGTCATTCGCACACATGTACTAAATTGAACTAACGCTTTTCCTAGAATATTTCTTGTTTCTTTAAAGTATGCAGTTATCAGCCTTTATCTAATCTTTCGTATCAGCATAATTAAACATCTTTACAATAGAGAGTCTTAAGGGAATTCCCTTATTTTGTAAATAAATTTTAATCAAAAATTTTAATGTTTTAAATATATTTTTGAATGACTTGTTACTTTTCGACATTAGTTATCATTTTATTTATTATTAGTATTTTATTATTGGAACTATGTAAATTATGATTATATAAAATATCTATAAAAAAAAATGAAACAGTGTTTTATTGTTGTAAGGTATCCCAGGCGCTTGACATGTAGATGCATCGCATCTTCAGGTGTAGACGTGCTTTAAGTTCATTTAAAGTTGCTGATGGCTGTGGCAATCGATCAGGAGTTCGACAACCTAATAAAAGGCATATTGTGGATACTTAACGGACCGCATTGTATTCAAATTAGGATAATTGCTTGAAACGACGTAGTGCATGAACTCATTTCATTTTGAACACTTTTAACAGTACCACAATAATAATGTTTTGGTTAGTTATAACTGAATACGAAATAACAAAAAGTTTTCACAATATGATAACAATTAAATTAATTAAGTTATTAATAATAAGATGAATATGCAAGTGTTCAATATCGATATAGTGAGTATTTACTCAGTTTGATTCAAATATGTATATTATGCCATTCTATTATTTACCGCATAGTATATTACATATACTATGCCATTCTATTATTTACCGCAAGATTAAGGACATTTTGATAAATTATACAGGTCGGTATGTTTTTTGTAACATTAATGAGAATGTTCTTTTTGCATTTCATTTAGGTAGTTATTAAAACACCTTTTTACAGAAATGACCTAGCACGTCCCATTTTCAAGTAACTAGTTTTCCTTTATATCATGAGACCATTGAAATTATTTGGATCTCACTGCACTGGACAATGTAGGAATTACCACAAGACCATAGAGGGGGGTATTTCCACAGTAATCTAGGTACCTTTCAGGGGATATTTTTTGTTTTCTATAGTTTAGTTTGCTTCTGTTTCGTTTATAATGAAGTCAAGTGTTTATGTGGATTTTTATATAAAATGGTAAGTTTACTTAGTTAATGGCGAGTTGTCGATTTTGCAAAAATCCAGTGGAAATTTATGAAGAATTATGTGCAGTCTGCTGTTCCTATGGTGTGGAGAGAATCTACTGACCATCTAAGTGATTGCTACTCTTGTATCACTAAAACAGAAGGTATTTCAAAAAAACAAAGGGACAAAATTCAGTATCCAAATTTGCCTTCTGCACTTAGGCTAGTTCTTCATAGCCAGGAACTACCGGTACCGATTGCGCCTTAAAACCTGGACAACATGTTTCCCGGTGATTCTAATTCTTCATCAGGATCTTATCCACAACTGCATGAGCACCAGTTGTGACCCAACATTTTTAACAACTACCAGTGAACCTCACTTAATAACTCAGAATGAATTAAATGATTTGGTGCGTGACCTGGGATTGTCAAAACAAAAATCGGAACTTCTTGGTTCCAGGCTTCAACAGTGGAACTTATTAGATAAAAATGCTTATTAGATAAAAAAGTGTTCATCGAAAATAGAACGAAACATTTTCAAGTTTTTTTTTTAATGGAAGGATTGCTAGGTATCTGTTGTGATAATGATTGTGTAATGAATGAGCTTAATATAGAACATGTTCCTTCCCCGTAATGTATTTGCATAGATTCGTCGAAATACAGCTTAAAAGCAGTCTTGCTTCATAATGAAAACAAAAACCATACAAAATCGCGTTAAATATGAACATTATCAGTGGGATATTTATGGGGATAGACCTTCTTTTGAACCTGGCACTTCAAACATAAAATATGCCCCTCTTGTTAACCCAAAGAAGGGGCTTCTTTCGGCTTTCCATATTAAGCTTGGATTAGTGAAAAACTTTGTCAAAGCCATGGACAAAGAAAGTTATGGTGTCAAGTACCTAAAAGAAATATTTCCCCAATTAAGTGATGCAAGGCATATTTATTGGACCTGAAATAAGGAAGCTTCTAGATGATTTACGTTTTCAAGAAAAATTAAATGCAAATGAACTGGAAGCTTAGAAGTGTTTTGTAAGTGTAGTGAAAGGATTTCTGGGCAACAAGAAATGAAAATTATAAAAACTTCATAGATGAATTCTTGAAAGCCTATGAAATACTAGGGTGCTATATGTCCTTAAAAAATGCATTTTTTTACTCTCGCATGTGGAGTTTTTTGCAGAAAATTTTGGTGGTGTCGAACAAGGCGACGAACAAGGAAAGAAATTTTACCAGAACATCAGGACGATGGAGGCAAGATACCAGGGACGATGAAATCCATCTATGTTGGGAGACTACTGCTGGGTTTTAAAAAAAGATGATGCTACAGAAAACAAGAGGAAGAAAGTGAAAGAAAGAAAATGAAAAATGAAAGTTTTCGTTGCTGTATGACATCTCATGTAATACATTTTTTATTCAGATAATCTTCAATAATGTGTTTGCATGTTTATGTTAAATAAATATTAGATAATAAAAATGTGTCGTCTCCTTTTTCCCCCACCACCGACCCCCTGTATCAAAAAAAAACTGTACATGTTACAGTAATTAGTTTATCATTTTCGGATTTCGGACTATAATATACTTCATATACATCGATTTTCATCAATATAACCTTAAAAAAGTTTAAATATGTTGACTTGTGTTATTTGCTTTGTATTTTTATTTTGGGGAAAAATTCTATTTTCAATATTATATGCAAACCTGCAACGCCCCGATAACGTAAACGAGACTCTTATCCTTGGATACCTGCTCTCCGAATAATGAGTAGTGAACAGACATGTGATTTGTATTATTACAACGTTAATGTATGCAACAAAGATGCTCCAAAGTACGGGTATGGGAAACGGTATAAGTAATAAGGTAAATATTTCCAGAGAAAACAAAACGTATTATCATAGAAGACAAGATACAAAGAGTAATTAATCAAGAATATAAGTGTACAACAGGAGACAGTACACAATTAGCATGTCGGAAGATAAAGTATTATGAAAATAAGACTAATTATTGTGAAAAGCTATATGCAGCCTTATTAATTATTATAAACTATTGATTTGACATCATATGTTAAAAAAAATACCAAGACCAATAGTAAATGTTGAAATATGGGTAAGCATTGGAGATATTTTCAAGACTATTTCAAATATATTTTGCATGTAATTCTTTTGTTAAGAGTAGTTTACATCTTCGTTATATATTGGGTCATAAATAGTCACTTATTGGAAACTCACTTCATTTATTTGCATTCTTTTTTTATTAGAGGACTTTAAATCCTATCATAAAATAATCCTACTGTATATGTTAAGATCTTGTTTGTATCTATATCTAATAAAATTTTTGAATATTAATTAACTGAATAATTGTAAAGCACAATTGACTAACCCGTTCTTTCATAGATTGGTTTGAATGGAATGTAATTGACTATATTGAAATTAAGCATTTGCTCAGGCAATCTATTATTTTATATATAGTATCGTTGATGTTTTTCCATTTGTATTTTTTCATATATACTTTAAATTGTTCAATGTTCTAGGCAATTTTTTTCCATCTTCATTTTTAAATCACTTTCAAAAATTTTCTTTACTAAGGTAGTTTTAATTTCATTTCAATTAAAAAATTATACCTATTTAATAGTTTTAATATTCACTACTATATCCTTTTCTATCCTCAAGAAATACATGTGGATAAAATGTTTAGAAACTACATAAGTATCACTATCAAGATATTAAGGTCTTAATTTAATACCCTGTATGTTATGTTGGACCTTTTAATAAAGAGTTTTATTTGGGATAGATAATCAATTATATACTAAATTTGATATCTGCAAATGTTTTTCATCTTGACGTTTGAAAATTTGAATTGTAATTCAAAGCATTTCAAAGATTTGAAGCCAGTGAATCTGTTTTGGACATGAAACACCTAAGCTGCAATCGTTCTGATCTTTCATTACAAAATATCAATAGCTCATGAAAATGTTACAGAAGACTCAAATAACATGTGTTAATTTCTTTACGTTTCAATATTTGGGTATTAATGAGACTACTGCGGTCAATTTTAAATGACGAAATAATCCTAGAATAAAATAAAATTCAGTGAATACAATAATTAAAGTTTTATCATCGTTAACTTTAAAGGTTTTTACATCGAATTAAAAATAAAACTAGTTATTTTCTGATAACATTTCTATTATCCCCCTTTTGATTTAAATGATATCTAAGTTTTGACCTAATTGAAGAATAATCCTCGAACAATCTATTTGTAAAGTAGTAAGAGATGCATGTTTGAGTAAAGTTATTTTTAAAACATAAATGACAAGTAATCAGATTTTGAATTAAATTGAAAATAAATAATGTAAGTATACAGGGTGTTTGGTGCATCGTTTGCCAAATTAAAATGACCGATATTAGGGGTCTTTTGCTATCTCCTTAACTTCCCTAAAGCATTATTGGGCTCACATATTTTTTTGTGTTAATTATTTAATTCTTTGTTTGAAAAATTCCAAAAGTCAGCATTGAAACTTGTCAGCATTGAAAGTTTTTCACTTTTAAACTTTTTTAATCTGGAATGTTGTAGGGTTCTATGAAAATCAAAATTAGATGTAAGCAACATCTAGTTTTTTATAGACTCGCAAAGTTTTTGGAAGAAGTAAAAATATATTTAAAGCTCAGTTTTGAATTGCATATTAAAAAAAAACTAAAAGCGATCATGGTCTTCGAATTCTTAAAAAAATCTCTGGTTTATCCTCTTTCTAACGGTATGCATTCATGTCATAAACATGTTTTACTAACTTCACTAATTTGCTAACTTGTGTGTATCGGGATGCATTAGACAGATTACTTATTTGCGTAAATAGCATACGCTAAGTAAAATACTATCTCACTCTTGCGCAGTGAAGTTTGGCTGCTGTAAAAATAAAAGCACTAACAACACAAGTAACATAATTAAAATATTATTGGCGCTGCGTTGGAACAACAAATGCATTAATCAGCAAACACAGTCAAATCTCGACTAAAAAAACTGAAACCACGGTGCGCGTTTTTTGAGCTGGTTTTACGTTTATCTTACGTTACGTTAATGAAAGAAAGAGATAGATGAAGCAATTCTACTGTGTATGAGTGAGATAGCAGCTTTTGCCTGCTTTGCGCGTGTTGTTTATACACAAACAAGTTTTTATCCTGCATATCGAATATCAGCTTAATGCGTCCCGATACACAAAATTAGCAAATTAGTGAAGTTAGTAAAACGGTTTTTATGGCATGAATGCATACCGTTAGTAAGAGGATAAACCAAAGATTTTTTTAAAGAATTCGAAGAACATGATACCTTTTAATTTTTTTATATACAATTTAAAGTTGAGCTTTAAATTTATTTTTACTTTGGACTACCAAAAACTTTGCGAGTATGTAATTTTGATTTTCATTGAGCCCTGGAACATTACACATTAAAATAAAAAAATAATTTGAAAGATATACCAATTAAATTTTTTTAATTCAAGTTTCAATGCTGAGTTTTGGAATTTTTCAAAAAAAAAGATTTGAAAATTAACATAAAAAATCTGTGGGCCCAATAATGCTTCATGGAGGCTGAGAAGATAGCAAAAGACGCCTCCTATCGGCCATTATATTTTGGCAAACGATGCACCAAACACCCTGTATATCTTTAAATCCCAAATTAATTAATTTGATGGCAAACCCTATTTTATCAATTGTGTCCAAGAGTATTTGATTTGATTCATAAATATCCCGTATATGCTATGATTTATTTTTTTCGAGGCTTTTCGACGCCAGAAGAAGCGATTGATGCGTTCAAAATGCATGTTTTCGAGATACCTCAATCTGAATGGAAAAAGTGCTATTAAAATTGTTTCAAACGTTTGCAGAAGTATATCGATCATTGCGGAGAATATTTTGATAAACAGAAACACTATTTTCAATGATAAATATTTACTTCTATTTATTATTCCGGATAGATAAATAGCAACCCTCATATAACCACTGTTTTCTTTCAACAAGACGGCGCACATATCGCACAAAACTTGTCATATATCTCCACAGAGAATTAATTTATTGCTGGAAAATCACCCTGGACGCTGCGCCATCTCGCGAAATGGCAATGTTAACTGGCCACCAATATAACGTTATCCACCTTCTTGGATTATTTTTTGTGGGGTTACGTTAAAGTTCTCATTTACAGAAATAAACCCTAAACAATTTTGATATTAAAAGAAACTTTCAAGCCATCATTGAACATATTTCAGGCGATATGTGTGATAGAATAATCGATAATTGGGTGTACAGAATACATTCTATCAGATGAAGCCGAGCCGGGATATTGAACGTCATTATTTTCTAAACAAAATTCCATTGCTTGTTCTTGAAGATTACCGGATTATCACTTGTAGTTATCATTGTGCCCCATTTTAAAGTTCTGGTTCTTTCTCTTATTGGACAACCCTTTACATTTATTTATATTCTTATTAAGACAAGTATATGGGAATGACTGTAAATTTCACATATAACTCTACCACAGTCGACTAATAAGATAACTGGGAATTAGATAACAATCCTAAATATCGAAGAGGCTTCTTCGAAGAGACTTCAACTATGAAGAATAGTATTGAAAAAGTATATCAACTTTTGGGTAATGATGTGTTTTTGACTTACTAATAGATGTATTAGGAGTGTCTAAAGACTTAAATAAAAGTGATAGATAACAAAGTAAAAAATTGGTTTATTGCTTTTTAAAAAATGAACTATCACAAAGTAACGGACAAATCAATCAATAATTCTAAAGACTCTTATAATTATTTGAAGAAATGAATTATTTGTTCCCGCTTTGATCCGTATGTACTTGCACAAGAAGATAAACCGGTGCATATTGTTACAATTCGTTGATTGAAACATGAACATTTTATATGAAAATTATCTGATACATACTTCATACAAACAGTTTAAACAAAACAGAAACAGTTTAATTTTTATTTAGATAATCTTCGTGTTATCTCTTTTTGGTTCGCTATTACAATAAATACTGGTTTATACATAAAATGTGTATTAAAGTGGTTTATTGATTTATTGGAAGCTTTATCCAAAACATAAATATATTTATTTCCTAATAATAAACCTATACCTTAATAATTTTATAGTTTTCTAAACATTATATGAATTTCGCTAACCAGAAATTGAATTTTCCTTTAGAACTGCTTTTGGTCACGAATTCGTTCAGACCTACGTCAAATATTTGTTGCGACTTTATGCAAAATTTCATTTTCTTTATTGGATAGCTTAGAAAACACTAACATTTAAGGATAATATTTGTATATTATAACATGTGTAAAAAATGCATTCATATATATATATATATATATATATATATATATATATATATATATATATATATATATATATATATATATATATATATATATATTACATCCATTCTATTTTTCAGATTTTTACAGCATATATTTGCAAATTAAAAAATGTGGTTCAGCAGGATGAAGCCAGTGATGGAGAATAATCGAACATTTTTGCGATATCCCTTGGACTCCATATTATTCAGATTAAACTCTTTGCGGTTTCTTTGTTTGGGCTTATTGAAGATCTACATTCGAAATCTTTTTATATTACGCCAGCTGCAAGACCCATTCGCAAACCATTCGCAAAAAAATTGCACTTGTGCCGGAAGAAATGTAAAGAGTAACTAAAGATAAATATTGTGATGCAAACTATAACGGAAATCTCTAAAATAATCAATTCATGCCTATTAAAAATTGTTTTTCTTGTTATACTTTTTATATTGAAAATCAAGGAATTTACACTTATTCGAAAAAAAATGTTTTATTTTCCTGGAACCCCGCATTACATTATTTTTTTTTTAGAAATGTATAAGGGGTTCTTTCCTTTTTGAAAATTATAAACTGCAATGAAACAAATTTGCAATTTATTTGTCATTAAGTTTTTTACTAACTAAGGTGCGTTAAAAACCATTGTTGTATCCACTTCAAATTGCTAACGGTTCATCAATATATAGTATACCACCACTAACCCTAAAAATGAGACCTATATACTATGAAGTGTTTACCATTTGAAATAATGTAATGATGTTATATTTGTTATCACTGTTAAAAAAATCAGTGGTGCAATACTTATATTATTAAATTGTCAATTAAATATAACGTGTATTTTTCGAAGAAAGACAGTTGACATAAACAATGACCAACGCGTGATCAGCACGTGATATTTTACCTAGAAACACTGATCGTCCCTGCTATTGGTGGGAATCGGTCGAGCCGATTTAAACCACCAATGAAAACCCAGATGATAGACGTTGCGGTTCGACAGAAACACAGGGTTGGCGGCAGTAACTCATACACTGCTCTGAGATTTTTCATTTATTGAATTGCATTCTATTTACTTATAATTTTATTTTATTTCCATAAAATGTCTGATACGGACACATCTGATGAAGTTGTCGATATTACCCATACTCCGCCGAAAAGGGGGACATTTCTTAGTGCGGTCCTGTAACGATTACGTGCAATAAGCCTGAATATGTTTGGGTTTAGTTTCTTTCTTCAATAAATAGGCTATAGGTGACTTGTCGGCATAGAAACCAAACTCCAACTCTTACTAGTGTGTAAAATATAATTATGATTTAATGTGATCACGATACCTAATAATATTATTAAAATTTATTAATTCTAGGACTTTTGCTTGGTGTCATTGCTTGTTTTAAATAATCTATTAGAGACAGCGATTCTGGTGTAGACATAAGAATTCATTACAGGAATAATTCAAAATTCACAATTTAAATCTGTATGGTATATTCATTAGCAGCATTTAATTCGTTTTTGTTTTTGGAAAAACTGACCGTATGTATATATAGCGTTTCTTATATTTTTCTGTTATTACAGGTGTAGGGGTCATCTTAATTTTTCATCGATCTTCAAGTTGAATTACTTAAGTGGATTTACCATGATTAACTATCTTTGAAGTCTCTTTAATTTTAAGATTATTGCTTTGGTAACTAATGGTATGGTTATAACATCAATACAGCTTTATACAATACATCAAATAATTATCAGAGAGAACATTTTTCAAGATATTAGAACACTATATATTGTTGGAGCTCAAATTTCACATGTTTTATATCTTTTATACTATTGAGGTTTCAATATATCATTATAGGTGGCGTCAACATCATTTGTAAAAAGGTGTCTCATTATTAACAAAGACGAGATCCGACAATCGCGCAACACAGCCAATATAAATTCTTATGTGACAAAGCTTACGTTGCATTTTTGGTTCTCTGATATTTTTGTTTTAGAGTTGGTCTTGAAAAAATGTTTATTTCATTTTTATTATTTGTTTATTTTATTATTGTGTAACGCTTGTAAATATTATAAACAGTATATGCTATAAACAGTAATGAAATGTGTTTCTCGTAAAATAAAAAAAAATCAAAATCTTTCTAAGCAAAAACATTATAATACAAAAAGTGAGTGAAAATATCTCACGTGTTATGCAGCACCTGAACTATTTGTGTAAAGTCGATTATTAGATGGAACGTACCATAGTAAAAAAAATACAAAAGATTTGTTCAAAGTGTATTTATTTAAATCAAATAACCAGTTATTTGATTTAAATAAATACACTTTGAACAAATCTTTTGTAGTTGATAACTAAAATACAAGTAACACATCTGTCAATAAGTCCACGATCTGACAAATAAAACACACTTTTTTGCAAATTTCGACTTTATTCATTAACATATTTTCCTTGAAGAGCAATACTATCATTCTAACGCTTTTCTAACATTTCTACACCTTTTTTAATAGAACTTTGCCTTTCTCTTTGCCTACAAAATATGCTTCAGTTTCGGCAGTTACTGTTCACTGGAGTTCCATTTCTTTCCAGCGAGCATTTTTTTGACATCTGAGAAGAGGTAATAATCGCTGGGGCCTGCTCTGGAGAACACGCTGGAAGAGAAAGCAATTCGACGGGTAATTCATGCAATTTAGCCATCGTTGCCTACGATTTATGACACGGTGCATTGTCTTATTATTTATTCATTTGGGGCCTTTTTGCGATCTCATTTTTCAAACGCACCAATAACAATAAGTAATATTTGCTGGTTTTTCCTTTCTCGAGATAATCGATGAAGAATATTCATCCCATTAAGTATTGCCTGAATTTTTTGTTTTTTTACACAGTGGTTCTTTATTTACATAAAAACAGATATTTTTGATATTTTTTGAGTTTTAGATCAGGGTGAAAAACCCAAAAAAAGGAAAAAAATAAACTATATTCCATGTGCATTCCAAAATACTGATAGCTGTATTTTTGGTCACTTTGGACAGCTTTCTCAGCTGAATGAAGATTTGAGTTCGCAGCTAGTTATGGATCTGTGTTTCATCCATTGTCGCATACCGCATAAAAATATTTTTATTTCATTTAAACAGCTCTGAACATTGCTCAGAATCATTAATACATTGTTGTTTTTGGTCTGCTATGAGTCGCGGTAAAAATTTTGACAGCCATTTATGCATTGCCAAAAGTTTATGCAAAATGGTGTAAACACTTCCTTTCAATATCTTTCTATCAGCTATCTCTTGTAGTTTTAATCTACGGTTTTGCGAAATAATTTAGTAAATTTTTCTCATGTTGTCTGGCGTAACCACCTCATTTGGACGTCCAGAGCAGCATCGGTGCTTGTATGGTCACGTTTGAATTCAGCATATCGATCAATTAGGATTGATTTTCCAGAGGCAGAGTCCGGGTAATGTTTATTAAGTCATTGTTTTGCTTCAACGGTATTTTTCTTCATCAAAAAGAAATGCTTAATCAACACACGAAATTCTTTTTTTTTCATTCTATTAAAGAAACTAACTAAATATATATATATATATATATATATATATATATATATATATATATATATATATATTATATATATATATCTGAACTTCCACAATATTAGATAGTTGCATGACAATTGTTTCTGCTCATAGTATCTTCTTCAGATTTGAAAATGCAATATTAAAATGTTTATTAATAGTCGCAGTATACACTAATTACTACCTAATCTAAATAAAATCACAATCTTACCGCACAACGGAAATCCCTTATTGTACGGAAATCCCTTATTAAATATTTAGAAGTGCAATATAAGTTCAATAAGAGTGAATTATTTAAACCTACATGGTCATTGAGCAAAATACCAACATTTTTCCTTTTGTCAATTTCGAAGGTCTTAGACTTACAATGAAATAAGAAATCTATAGTTACTTTGAATTTGCATGAATTCGCATAAGTAACTTCATCATCTACCCATTATCCATCAGTTACACTCAACTCGCACGGTCCTAAGATGTCCTCTGCCGTTCGAGTTTAATATACTTGATGATGTCATCAGTTCATGCTGTTTTCGATCTTCTTCGTGGAAGTTTATAATCAAGCGGTATTCATCCTAGCATTGTTTTGGTTCATCTGTCGTCACATCGCCTCACTATATGGTCCGCCCATCTCCATTTTAATACCTTTACTCTTCCAATGATGTCACATACTTTCGATTGTTCTTTGAACTATGGAAAAGTATTTCTGACCTTCTTTGTAATGCCAAGTATAGCCTTTCCAATCCACTCTGTGCTACACATAGTTTTTGAACTGATTGTGATGTGAGTGTTCATGTTTTACTTCCATGAAACATGTCATAGGTCATAACCGGCAGAACGCACTCATCAAAGACTTTTCCCTTCAGACAAAGTGGTAGTTTATTCTTAAACAACATAGTTGTTGAACCTGGCAAATGCCTGCCACCCTCATTTGCCATGCTTTTTTACGAGGTACCTCCCGGGAGGTACCACCCTCCTTTGAAGTCCTCTGCCCAAGATATATATATATATATATATATATATATATATATATATATATATATATATATATATATATATATATATATATATATAATGGTCCACAATATCCAAATCCCTCCCGAAAACAGAAATTCTTCTATCCTCGGCAAATTTATTGAACATGACTTGGCTCATTTTCAGGTTTATTCTCAAATCAAAAGTTCTCTTGCATTTTGTAGCTCTTCTATTTGTATTCGTAGCTCACCTGGGTCTTGTGGAAGGAGAACGATATCATCTGCGAATATTAAATGGCTTCAATATGCACCATTGTTTTTTATTCCATCCTATTCCCAATCCAGATTACGAAATACATCTTCAAGGCGGGCTGCGTTGTTATATATGTTATATATGTTATATATGTTGATATGTTACTTTTCTTCGCATGTACTGATAGATAACTAAATCAATTTTTAACTTACATAAATTCTCTACACAATAAAACTAAATTTACAGTTGAAGATGAAAAAAATAATAAAATAAACTTTTTAGATATAACAATTAAAAGAAAAGACATTTTTCATAAACCATCTACTACAGATATAGTAATACATAACAAATCATATTATCCGTATATGGCGCTATTTAATTCGTTTATACATAGACTCTTAACTAGACTCCCTCAATTCCATTAGACAATTATAAAAAATAATTAAATATTATTAAACAGGTCGCGGTAATTGATGGATAAGATACAAATATTATGACTATAATAATTAATAAAAAATGTTATTTTAATACTATTAATCCAATATATCCGATCACCGATAATAAAAATAACTAGTACAAAACCTTACATATACACGAAAAGTAATTAAATTAGTTTCAAAACGATTATCAAAGACAAACAAAGTAAAAATTGCTTCTCCTTTATATCATGGGATCATTAAAATTATTTGTACCTGACTTTTACCATTATTGAAAGATATTATTACTGGAATTGATAATTACCACAGTATTACCAGGTTATTTTCACAGTATTTTACGAACCTTTAAGAGAAGGTTTATTGTTTTCTATAGTTAAGTTTGTTTATGTCTCTTCGTTGAGACGTCGATTTTGCAAAAATCTAGCGGATAAGTTTTATTATAAATATGGACGATATATTTAGCTAGATCTACTCGTAAATCCGAGGAAGTCAAAAAAGCCTATCTCATGTTGGCCTGTCTCAGCCCTCATGTTGGATGTGTGAGTTGCCACGTAAATTTAGTGCAGTGGATGCAATAGATAAAAAGGAATTGGCGGCTTGGAGTATTTTGTAACTGTAGTGAAAGGATTTCTGAAAAAAATTTCAAGAAAGATGAAAACTAAAAAAACCTCATAGCTGAACTCTTGAAAGCCTATAAAATACAAGGGTGTCGCACGTCCTTAAAGATGCATTTCTTACACTCCCATTTAGATTTTTTCGAGAAATTTTGGGTGCAGTAAGCGACAAAAAAGGAGAGAGGATTCACCAGGACATCAAGATGATCGAAACAAGATACAAGGGACGCTGGAACCCATCTATATTGGGCGGCTACTGCTGGTTTTGAAAAAGAAATGATGCTACAGAACACAAGAGGAAAAAGTGAAAGTTTTTGTTGCTGTATGACATCTTATGTAACATATATTTTTATTCACATTCATAAATATTAGATTGTAAAAATATGTAGTCTCCTTTTTTTCCACCACCGACCCCCTGTAACACAAAAACTGTATCTGTTACAGTAATTAGCTTAGCATTATCGGATTTAGGACTACAAATACTTCACATACACCTATTTTCATCAATGTTACCTCAAAAAACGTACTCAACAATACCTCAAATAAATTTGTTGTCCGGTGTAATTTGGGGTGTCTTATTAAAAATAGTAAAAGTCAAACCTATAAACTTAATAAATCTGGAGTACACTTAATTGAGTATCGTTTGTAAAAAAGTCCATGTTGATCAAGCGGAGAGATATTTTTCTATTAGGCTCAACGAACAAAAAGAAGATATATTATAAAACATAATAATTAGTATTATGCCAATTATTTAATTTTAGAAAATCATACTTTTAACGAACGTTTTAAATTTCTTCATACATTATAACTCTAAAAAACTAGATCTCTCAGAAAGCTTAAAGATTATTAAAAGGAAACATTTAGGTATTTTGTTAAAGTCCAGGTAGCCCTAAATCGTTTACTGTTATTGAACTTATACTCGTATTACACGTCTAGATATTGAAGAAGGGATTCCGGAGCATTATCGTTTATTGTACTATAAGATTGTGATTTTAGGATAGTAATTAATGGATATTGCAATGTCTAACTGAAAAAATGTAACATTGGATATACCTTAAGTATCTAAAGAATGCACTATGTGTCGAAACAGTTGTCATAAAATTTTCGAATAAACGGAAATTTAAACATAAGTATTAATTCATTTATTAATAAGTATTATGATTAAATAAGTATTAGTATTAATTCATAAGTATTATTTATTTAAGAGTAAATTTAATTATTTTGACAGTCTTGATGTAAAAGTCTCTACAAATAACCAAAGATACATCTTGTATTGTATTATCTCACCAAATCAGTCTCGTTAGTTTTTATTTACTCTCATTTGCTAAAAATGCTAAGGAAAATTAAGAAAACAAAAATAAAACACAAAACGTTACTGACTATTGCAATTCGGGAATTACATTAAATATATTATTTTAGACGTATTTTCCAATACTGACCGACATACAAATGTATTCACACTCTATATTTTTCAGAATGCTAAAATAATGGTTGAGTGAAAGAAAAAGTAAAATACGTATAAAATGATTAATTTTTTGTCTATACGGGACCCGCGGTATTTTGCGAGTGTAGGTGCGAGTTCATATTCAAGTTGTATTATTTGAAATTCGAAAATACCCCTTACCAAGTACGAGGAGTTGGCAAATTAAATTCAGACCTTTTTGTCCTTACAAGAAGAAATATGAATCAAAAAAACCAATTGGAGGACAAACTGTAGACAATGATATTAAATCATTTGTATTATTATCATATTGACCCCGACGCCACTACCTGAAGTAGAACAATCGTATAATGATGATTTTGTATAGTCTGACGGTTGCGCATTGGTTATAAAACGTAGACAAAAAAGGTAACCACCAATTTTCTCTATGCAGGTGTATCGTTCTATAGAAAATAGGGTATAGAAGCTATTGCCTATAATAGTTAATCACTTATCGTGTTTATTCAACACCTCACCTTGCCATACCTTAGAGTACTCCAAATCTCCTACATGTCTCCTTGTAGCAAGAATATCACTAGATTAAAGCTCTTCGAAATCTTCATTTTACATTGGCCAGCGAGATATCTAGATCTTCTTAATTGAAAATATGTGTGATATAATAGATTAACGAGTATTGAATGAAGGCAATCCTCCTCAGACAATGAAACCCTCCTTAAGACTTTAGGTACAAGTAACCTGGGTTAAAGTATTCCGAAAATCACAACGACCACACCATTCGAGCGCTATCTGGACAAGGCAATGAGTATATAATGAAAAATAATCATCACTGGTCCACTATTTAAATTATTTGAAATTTTAATGTTTGATTATTTTTTTTATATAGATACCGAAATAAATAGAATAATTACCAAAATAAATAGAATCCAATAACTAACTCATAATATTTATAATATAAAATTTATTTTCTATATTATAAATACGATGAATTAGTTATTCGATTCTATTTATTTTCGGTATCTATATAATCAACCATTAAAATTTCAGATAATTTAAATAGTGGACCAGTATTGATTATTTTTCATTACATACTCATTGCCTTATCCAGATAGGGCTCGAATGGTGTGGTCGTTGTGGTTTTTGGTATATTTTATCCCAGGGTACTTGTACCTAAAGTCTTAAGGAGGCTTTCATTGTCTGAGGAGGATTGCCTTCATTCAATATTCGTTAATCTACTATATCACACATTCTCAATTAAGAAGATCTAGATATTGTAGCGTTCACAAATTCTTGATCGCTACAGGTAGCATTCGTAAATAGTTGATCACCACTGGTAGGTTTATTTCGAACAAATTCTTAACTGAAAGAGCTCCGGTATCGTTTTGGACAAGGCAAGACAGTCTAACTCCAAATCTCCAGGTGGGCGGATGTTTTCGCGCCTTACCCTTCCGACCGAGGTACGTAGGTTTGCTGGCCAAGTCACGTTTGGGTTGATTTTTCTTATATTCTTATAGAGGGTTTTACGACCCGGCAGCAGAGAATCCGATCAACAGACACCAGGCCATTGAACGACCACCTATTACAGAGTCCGACCATCGTGGAAACCTTACACCTTTTTGGGGCCACGTGGCAGAGTAACCGGTTGGTCAGATCGAAATTATTTCGGGACCCCCGCATAGGGATACCGGACTGCCCGCAGTCGTACTCAGTGTTTTTGGACACCCAGTACCTTGACAGGCAAGGATAGACAACATCAGGAAATAAGGCCAGATAAACACTTTTTTTATTATATTTTCATGTACCGTTAAGGATTGCAATTACCAGTTATTTTTCACAAATACATTATTACCATAATTTCTTATACTGATAATGGTCACGTTATCATCTTATATTTTGCGTCTATTTGCCGTCTGACCATTATTGGTTACCATAGCGTTATATATTTATCGTTTTACTATTGTCAGAATAGAGGAAATAACCTCTAATTTGTAAGTATAGGGACATAGAGACCAGCTGGTATAATTCAGAGCTGAGTATTTGATTTTTGATTTCTTTCACGGTAAGGTATGGAGAACCACCTTCCCTAAACCTTCCCGTGCCTTTTATTTGATAGTTTTAGTTATTCCTTTTTTTGTGTGCTTTGTGTCGTTCTTTTTTGAGTGTGCTTTTATAATATATATGTATAAAATTCTAGTAGACCGTTTTATTTAAGATAGACCCCTTCCCGGTTCCAGGGTCTTTTCCGATATATGAAGTAACCGGGTGGCGCTCAACTTTTGTCGTGGCTTCATTCTGTTCTGGAGCTTCTTTCCGGTGCTCCCGGCGAACAGCTGCCGTCGCTGTGATCTATATGTTTTTTATTTTGTTTCAAAAGAGAAAATAATAGGTCACATAAATTTGACGTCCAACAATTTGGGGCTTGATTTCAAGGACAGTTTGATGCTAGCGTTTATGCACAATCCCAGAAGAGAAAGCACAAGTACGGAGGAATTGTAAATTTGGTAATGAATAGAAACATTAGAAGTCAATAAAATCGCTAGTTAAGACGGAAACGCATTTCCAAACCTTTAAAAAAAAACCATCGAGATAGAGAACCGGATAATGATACTGTAGTTTGGAAATTTTAATTGTCAAGGTCAAATTAAAATAACTAAATATTCCAAATAAATATATTTGCGAGAAGGAAGGAATTTTTTTATCAGTTCGTCAACAATTTTTTGAGAAAACAAAATTCGCCTTCGATGGCGTTCTTTCTATTTTATTTCATAGTTTTATTTTATATTCTTATTTTTGAATAATGTACAATGACCTTATATATTTGCAATTTATGAGTTAATATAGAGTTAATCTATTTTCTATTACGGTATTGTATCTGGGGTACCGGGAGAGTTAGTTTAGTTTTTCTGAATTTAATACCGGGTCTTTTCAAAAAGATTTGGGAATGTAAACTTTTTTGGTGAACTTTATTTTTATTATTACATTGTTGTTTTTGATCTGGTTTCTTAAATTTTATTGAATCATAATGGCTGACGAAAGATTTAATGTTAATAATTTATTAAACTATAAACTGGACTATTACTTAGAAAGAATTCACTCAGTTTTTATAGTGTTGGTTTTTCGATTTAGATTCGAAAAATGTTTTTAGTTGCTTGGAGCGAGTTTCCGACTTATCCCAGTCTCGTAATTTTTCAGAGATAGAACTTTTTAATTCAGCTGTCGAATTTTTCGTTGGCGACGCCTTTGTGCGGTTCCGAAGTGTTAGGGGTGTTGTGTCAAATTGGTCAGGTCTTGTTTCAAGGGTGAAGAGAGATTTTTTGTCGCCTCATGCAGACGATGATGTCTGGGAACAAATCCGGCAGAGGAAACAGAGACGCGCTGAAGCAGTTATTATTTATGTGGCTCAGATGGAGAATTGGTTCTCTCGGTTGTCCGTGACCCCTGCTGAAGTTACCAGAGTCAAGTACATCTGGAGGAACTTGTTGCCTGAATATGTGGCGCAGTTGGCGTTACACGATAGTGTTACTGTCTCCGAACTATCTGCTTTGTGTAGGAAGTTGGAGGATGTTCTACCCTCTACTTCTAGAAAACCCTCTCAGTTGTTTGTTTTCGATGACCCTCATAAGAGTGGTCGGTCACGTCGAGATAAGAGAGAGAGAGCTGGTGGTTCTAAGAAAGATCCACTTCACCGTGAGTCAAGTTGTTCTAGTGGTAAAGATGTTCGTAGTTTTGGTAAAGATTCTGGGAGACCTCCTGCGGTTGTGTGCAAGGGAGATAGGAAAAATAGCCCTAAACCTAAGGTTGTGTGTTTCAACTGTAAGGGAGTCAATCACACCTTTCGTTCGTGTACCGAGAAGAGAACAGTTTTCTGCTTCCGTTGTGGTGAACCTAAAGTTAAGCTTTGTTCTTGTCCTAAGTGCTCAAAAAACTAGTTAGGCCATCAGGTGTCGCATGCGGTCGGTATCCTGATAGAAGGCAAACCTCAAGGTCGCACGTAACAGGTCAGGTTGGAAAAAATGGTTAGAACACGTATCTCATTTTTATAAGACTTATACCTGTGATTCGGAAGTTTTACCATTGTTTCTAAAAAGGGTTAATGACAATCGTCCATATATTTCCATCAAACTTTATGATCAGAACATCATTGCTTTATTAGATTCTGGAGCTAATACCTCTATAGTTGGTGCTAGCGGAGTTAAGATCTTAAAGAGACTCAAGATTAAAATTCGTCAGCAATAACTCTAGTGTGTTTACTGCCGATGGAACTCGACAGAAGGTTGCTGGTCTTGCAGACCTACCGATTTTTATTAACGATTGTTATCGATTCATTAAAGTCCATATAGTACCCTCTGTAACACATGCTTTTATTTTTGGTATCGATTTTGCTAGGAGTTTTAATCTAGTAATGAATTTTAAGAATAATCATTGGTCGATTCACAATGATGACTTCGTGCTAGGTGCAATACGAAAAGCTTCTGATAACCCTCCAGTATCCAAACTTTTTTCCATTGAAGATCTTTCCGTTATCCAAAGGGCGGAGGCTCTAGAACTGTTAGATTCTTTTAGAGAACTTGACAGGAAGGATAGGTTAGGACGGACCGATAAGATTAAACTCTCTATAGATACGGGCGATAACCAACCTTTCAAAAAGAAACCTTATTTACTATCCCCCTATATGCAAGAAATTCTGAATAAAGAGTTAGATTCTATGATCCAGTTGGGCGTAGTCGAGGAATCTCATAGTCCATGGTGCTCTCCAACACTTTTGGTAAGGAAGCCCACGGGTGAATATAGATAGAAGATGGAAGATTTTGGAACGCTCTGACGAAACACAATAGTTTTCCATTACCCCACTTAGACAGAATACTGAGTAACTTACGAAATGCCAAATACATTTCCTCAATTGACTTGAGAAAGGCATTTTGGCAAATACCACTTGAAGACGCTTCTAAAAAAAACTGCTTTTTCGGTTATCGGTCGTGGACAATTTCAGTTTACAGTCGTTCCCTTTGGCTTGTGCAATGCGGCACAAACACAAAAGAGGTTGGTTGATTCGATATTTGGACCTAAATACGAACCACATATTTTCTCGTATCTGGATGACATATTGCTATGCTCTCCTACCTGGGAACATCATGTGGAACTTTTAAAGACCGCTAAGAACCTACTTAAGCAAGCTGGTCTTACTGTTCATTTAGAAAAATGCCAATTTTTTAGGACATCTTTAAATTATTTAGGGTATATAGTCGGCAACAATTCTGTAGCTACTCATCCGTCAAAGATTGAGTCTATGTCGAACTATCCGCGTCCGCGCACTTCAACCGAGGTGAAACGTTTCAGTGGTATGTGTTCATGGTTGAACGACCTTCTTAAAGGCAAAAAGAAAAAACAAGCCATAGACTGGAATGAGAGAGCGGAGTCTGCATTTTTAGCCATCAAACAGAAACTTATAAGTGCACCAATCTTAGCTCAGCCTAATTTTAGTCAGAAATTTTTCGTTCGGTCCGGTGCGTCTGATGTCAGTATTGGAGGTATGTTGACCCAGTTTATAGACGGAGAGGAACGAGTAATTGCTTACGCGAGTCGCTCCTTATCTAGAGCGGAGAAGAATTATTCAGTGACAGAGCGTGAATGTTTAGCCGTTATATTCTGTATTGAAAAATTTAGGCCTTGGATAGAAGGTTCTCGTTTTACGTTCATCACTGATCATTTTAGTCTCTTGTGGCTTTTTAATTTAAACGGTCGGTCAGGTAAACTTAGTCGTTGGTTACTGAGGTTAAGACAGCGTACTTTTGACCTACAGCATAGAAAAGATTCGATGCACTTGGTTCCTGATGCTTTGAGTAGAATACCGCATCCTGAGGCAGAGAGTAGCCTTTCAGCAGATTCCGTGAATACGTGTTTGCAAGTTTCCTCCATCTCGATCGAAGTAAATTCTCTTGACCTCTGGTATATTGCGCTCCATGAAAAGATTGTAAACAACCCGGACAAATTTCCTCAATGGCGAGTTGAGAACCACTACATTCAGAAATTCATTCCTTGTAAGCAGGATCATACTTTTAATATTCGAGAGTGGAAAACCTTGGTTCCTAAACCTCAGAGAGCGAAAATTATCGAGTCGTGTCATATTCCTCCCACTAGTAGCCATTTTGGTTTTCGGAAAACCTTGTTCTGACTACAGGAGATGTATTATTGGCCTAAGATGAGGTCAGATATTTTGAGATTTGTAAGAAGTTGTTTGGTGGGTGGCGCTCAGAAACACTCAAACTTAAGTAAGATTGGTATTATGGGTAAGAAGAAGGTAGTTGACCGACCCGGTCGATTTTATAGGTCCTTTTCCTCGT
This sequence comes from Cosmopolites sordidus, assembly GCA_031761425.1. NCBI lineage: Eukaryota > Metazoa > Arthropoda > Insecta > Coleoptera > Curculionidae > Cosmopolites > Cosmopolites sordidus. The sequence continues at coordinate 533,764 of JARFXV010000076.1, forward strand.
TCCAGAAAGGGTAACAAATGGCTATTGGTAGCCGCGGATTGGTTTTCTAAGTACACGTTCATTTTTCCGTTGAGAAATGCCAAATGCCCAGCGGTCATGAACCATATAGAGAATCACATATTCCTTTCGGTTGGAGTTCCCCAAATCCTGATTTGTGATAACGCTTCGAATTTCAAGAGCAAGGGTATGAAGGAATTATGTGACAGGTATAAAGTTAAGCAATGGTTCACGCCGTTTTATTCTCCTCAGTGTAACTTCGTGGAGCTATCAGGTGTTACATAGATAGACACGAGGACTGGGATTTACATATTCCGGAAATCAGACAAGCCATCAATACCGCGATCCATGAAGTAACCGGTTTACCCCCGTCATATCTGATGTTCGGAAGGCATGTTCCCTTATCTGGAGAATATTATAACTCCCCTTTCCCGGACCAATCTGTTGAAGTCGTACCTGGCGACAGGGGCACTTATGCCGAGAACTTGAAAGAGTTTCGTGATTTGTTTGTTGAGGTACGTCGGAAACTTCACTCTGCATATGAGAGGAATTCAAAATCCTATAACCTCCGGAAACGGGATGTAAGTTTTAAAGTGGGTGATAGAATTTGGCGTCCTAACAGGAAGTTGTCGAGTGCTCCCGATATGGTCGCATCGAAACTTAGCCCCAAGCACATTCTTTCCTTTGTTTTTAACAAGTTGTCTCCTTTAGTTTACAAACTAAAAAATATGGATGGGTCACGTGCATGGAAATGGCACGTTAAAGATGTATTACCCTGTGTAGAGTCTTCCGATGTTCCCGGAGTTGAACATAGTTAGACTCAGTGACGTTTTTGATTTATTTTTTTGTTCTGAGCTGGCAGTTTTTAGGTACAGCCTCACTCAGCCTTTTTAGTTCTTGTTTGGAAACGTCACTTTTCACTTTTCTTTTTCTTTTCCTTTTTGTACTTTTCCATACTTGTTCAGTAAGAACAAGTCTGTGTTACGTTATCGAGTTTGCGCTAGACGCATCTTATTTGAGAGGAGAAATCTTTGTTCCTCCGTTTTGAGTTTGTCTAGAATTACTTGGAGAGTAATTCTAGGTTTTGTTTAAGTGAAGTAAGGGCCTTACTTCGTTTTGTCGACATATGGCAGTGTTGTCCACCTTTGGTTCCGCTGTGCCCGTGCGGCGATTTACCTCGTAACCTTAGGATCAGATGGCATTTCTATTGCATGTCGCTGGCTTTAGCCAAGTTACGTTCGGTAGAAGTTTCGCGTTGGCATAAATTGCCACGGAAAAGTTTTTGTTTTGTCGACACTGGACGTTGATGTCTGCCTTTGGTTCCGTTGTGCCAGAGTGGCGATTGAGCTCGTAACCTTAGGAACAGCTAGCGTTTCAGTTCGGTGTCGCAAGTTTTACTTAGCCAGGTTGGATTTACTTGGGAAGTAAGTCATGAATTGGCTGTGCGAATTTTTCGCGGTCGTTCTGCATTAAGTTTCGCGTTGGCGTGAATTGCCACGGAGACGTTTTCTTTGGTTGACACATGGCCGTGCTGTCTCTCTTTGGTTCCGTTGTGCCCGAGTGGCGATTGAACTCGTAACCTTAGGACCTGATAGCATTTCCATACCGTGTCGCTGGCCCTAGCCAAATTGTGTAGATTTACTTGAGAAGTAAATCGTGAGACTATATCTGCGATTTTTCGCGGTGATTTGCGTAACGTTCCGTGTGATTCGCCACGGTATCGTTTTCTTTGGTTGACACTCGACAAAGCTGTCCGCTTTTGGTTCTGCCGAGCTCAAGTAGCATTTGAGACTCGTAACCTTAGGATTAGATAGCGTTTCCGTTTGGTGTCGCAGACTTTAGTTAACTCAGTTATATTCGCTTGGGAAGTGAATCTAGAGTTGTTGCTGCGAGCTCCTCGCAGCGAGTCTGCGTTACGTTTTGCATTGGTATGATCCGCCACAGCAAAGTTTTTTCGACCTTTGGTAGTGCTTTCCGCCTTTGGTTCCGCTAAGCCCGAGTGGCAATTGGACTCGTAACCTTAGGATTAATAGCGCTTCCGTTCGGTGTCGTTGGCCTTTGGCCCGGGTTTGATGGTGAATATGTTGGTACTACCTTTCGTTAGCTAGTTTGGCGCAAGCCGTGGGAAGGATTTAGGCAAATATAAATGTATTTATGCTTGGATTTTAGGCCTTTCTCATAACCAACAACTGTAGCCTTCAGCCAATAGAGTTTTCCTTGTCTAGATTTTTAAATTGGTACGATTGAATGTTAGGAGGGAATTGCGTTATTTTGTCTCCTCGACAAGCTTGTTTGGTTTTCTGGTTTAGAAGTCCGCACCAATTATGACCTACCGAATTTGACCTACTTATTGTGACTCCCATAGGAACGTGTGATACGCGAAAGTTATCAAGACTAAACCTAGTGACAACCACGCTTCTGTGTTTCGCAAGCGCTCGTTATTGCTTATTCCGCTACTCGTATTCTCTCAGTCCTATTTCTAGACTCGACTATGTCGGTTTTCTTTATTTTACCTCGCATCTTAGTTCACTATCATGCAGGCTTTAGAGTTATTTTTTTTCAGTGTAGATCACTGAGTATTTTTCCATTTTTAAGGGCCGTTTTAGGACGGGTGCCCTAGGATTTCGGGATACAGTCCTTGGACAATTCTCAGAGAAGGACACTACGGGGGGTGATCATGTGGTGGATATAGGGGTTATTGTTATGTTTTTTCCACCTTTTGGAAGTTCACTTGCTCTCAGATCGTTTTAAGGGAGGTCTGGAGACGTGGCTGCGAGTGTAGTGTTGTTCAGCTGAGGTTGGTAAACGAGGTGTCTTTCCTTTCAGTTTTCGGTAAAGACACGCAATGCCAACTGAGTTACCGTCGCACCCACCCAGCCGTTATGATCTAACCAGCTTGATCAGCATGACGTCTGTTAAGTCATAGCCTTGGGTTCCTGGACGACTTTCTGGGTAGATGAGTTATCTTCCGAAATTTATTTGGTGTTGTGTTTTGAAAATCGTTTGGTATGTACTTTATACGTATGTTTTTTTGTGCACACGTTGTATCTATATTCTCTTTTCGTATTTGGTATACAAGAGGATATTTCCTTTTTTTGGTATTTTCTTTTGGGATAGATTGGGTATTTCCTTACCACTGTTCCAGTGTTCAAGTGTTCCATTCCATAGGTATATACGCTTCAAGGTAATCTCCGATATGGACCGATCAAAATTAAAGCCTCCTCTCGCAGTCTTTAATTTTCTTTTTGGAGGGAGGTAATGTAGCGTTCACAAATTCTTGATCGCTACAGGTAGCATTCGTGAATAGTTGATCACCACTGGTAGGTTTATTTTGGATAAATTCTTAACTGAAAGAGCTCCGGTATCGTTTTGGACAAGGCAAGACAGTCTAACTCCAAATCTCCAGGCGAGTGGACGTTTTCGCGCCTTACCCTTCCGACCGAGGTACGTAGGTTTGCTGGCCAAGTCACGCTTGGGTTGATTTTTTTTATATTCTTATAGAGGGTTTTACGACCCGGCAGTAGAGAATCCGATCAACAGACACCAGGCCATTGAACGACCACCAATGACAGGGTCCGACCATCGTGGAAACCTTACACCTTTTTGGGGCCACGTGGCAGAGTAACCGGTTGGTCAGATCGAGATTATTTCGGGACCCCCGCATAGGGATACCGGACTGCCCGTAGTCGTACTAAGTGTTTTTGGACACCAAGTACCTTGACAGGCAAGGATAGACAACATCAGGAAATAAGGCCAGATAAACATTTTTTTATTATATTTGCATGTACCGTTAAGGATTGCAATTACCAGTTATTTTTCACAAATACATTATTACCATAATTTCTTATACTGATAATGGTCACGTTATCATCTTATATTTTGTATCTATTTGCCGTCTGACCATTCTTGATTACCCTAGCGTTATATATTTATCTTTTTACTATTGCCAGAATAGAGGAAATAACCTCTAATTTGTAAGTATAGGGACATAGAGACCAGCTGGTATAATTCAGAGCTGAGCATTTGATTTTTGATTTCTTTCACGGTAAGGTTTGGAGAACCACCTTCTCTAAACATTCCCGTGCCTTTTATTTGATAGTTTTAGTTATTCCTTTTTTTTGTGTGCTTTGTGTCGTTCTTTTTTGAGTGTGCTTTTATAATATATATGTATAAAATTCTAGTAGACCGTTTTATTTAAGATAGACCCCTTCCCGGTTCCAGGGTCTTTTCCGATATATGAAGTAACCGGATGGCGATCAACTTTTATCGTGACTTCATTCTGTCCTGGACCTTCTTCCCGGTGCTCCCGCCGAACAGCTGCCATCGCTGTGATCTATATATTTTTTATTTGGTTTCAAAAGAGAAAACAATAGGTCACAATATATCGCTGGCCAATGTAAAATGAAGATTTCGAAGAGCTTTAATCTAGTGTTATTCTTGCTACAAGGACACGTGTACTGTTTTGCTAAAAACAGAGATTTGGAGTACTCTAAGGTATGGCAAGATGAGGTGTTGAATGAACAGGATAAGTGATTAACTATTATAGGCAATAGCTTCTATACCCTATTTTCTACAGAATGATACACCTTCATAGAGAAAATTGGTGGTTACCTTTTTTGTCTACGTTTTTTAACCAATGCGCAACCGTCAGACTATACAAAATCATCATTATACGATTGCTCTACTACAGGTAGTGGCGTCGGGGTCAATATGAAAATAATCCTAATGATTTAATACGGTTGTCTACAGTTTGTTCTCCAATTGGTTTTTTGGATTCATATTTCTTCTTGTGAGGACAAAAAGGTCTGAATGTAATTTGCCAACTACTCGTGCTTGATAAGGGGTATTTTCGAATTTGAAATAATACAACTTGAATATCATATAATGAAAAATAAAACCTACACTCGCAAAATTCTGCGGGCCCCGTTAGACAAAAATGTAATCATTTTATACTTATTTTACTTTTTCTTTCACTCAACCATTATTTTAGCATTCTGAAAAATATAGTGTGTTATGTCGGTCAATATTGGAAAATACGCCTAAAATAATATATTTAAATGTAATTCCCGAATTGCTCCGGAATCCCTTGTTCAATATCTAGACGTGTAATACGAGTATAAGTTCAATAAGGGTAAACGATGTAGGGCTACCTGGTCATTTAACAAAATACCTAAATGTTTTCTTTTAATAATTTTTAAGCTCTCTGAGAGATCTAGTTTTTTAGAGTTATAATATATGAAGAAATTTAAAACGTTCGTTAAAAGTATGATTTTCTGAGATTAAATAGTTGGCATAATACTAATTATTGTGTTTTATAATATATCTTCTTTTTGTTCGTTGAGCCTAATAAAAAAATATCTCTTCGCTTGATCAACATGGACTTTTTTACGAACGATACTCAATGAAGTGTACTCCTGATTTATTAAGTTTATAGGTTTGACTTTTACTATTTTTAATAGGACGCCCCAAATTACACCGGTCAACAAATTTATTTGAGAAATTGATTAACTTTTTTGAGGTAACGTTGATGAAAATAGGTGTATGTGAAGTATTTGGAGTCCTAAATCCGATAATGATAAGCTAATTACTGTAACAGATACAGTTTTTGTGTTATAGGGATCGGTGGTGGAAAAAACAGGAAACTACATATTTTTACAATCTAATATTTATGAATGTGAATAAAAATATATGTTACATAAGATGTCATACAGCGACAAAAACGTTCACTTTTTCCCCTTCTGTTCTGTAGCATTATTTCTTTTTAAAAACCAGCAGTAGCCGTCCAATATAGATGGGTTCCAGCGTCCCTGGTATCTTGTTTCCATCGTCTTGATGTCCTGGTGCAACCTCTCTCCTTGTTTGTTGCTTACTGCACCCAAAATTTCCCGAAAAAATCCAAATGGGAGTGTAAAAAATGCATCTTTTAGGACGTGCGACACCCTTATATTTCATAGGCTTTCAAGAGATCATCTATGAGGTTTTTTTAGTTTTCATCTTTCTTGAAATTTTGTTCAGATATCCTTTCACTACACTTACAAAATACTCCAAGCTGCCAATTCCTTTTCATCTATTGCATCCACTGCACTAAATGACAAGTGACAATACGTGACAACTCACACATCAAACATGAGGAGCTCAACTTTTATCTTGATCTCCAATTTGACAATTAAAATATAAAAGATAGGCTTTTTTGACTTCCTCGGATTTACGAGTAGATCTAGCTTGTGACTTTAAAATATATCGTCCGTATTTATAACAAAACTTATCGGCTGGATTTTTGCAAAATCGACGTCTCGACGAAGAGACATAAACAAACTGAACTATAGAAAACAATAAAATTGCTCTTAAAGGTTCGTAGAATACTGTGAAAATACCTTGGTAATACTGTGGTAATTGTCAATTTCAGTAATAATATATTTCAATAATGGTAATTGTCCAATTGTCCAGACCAAAGTCAAGTACAAATAATTTAAATGACCCCATGATATAAAGGAGAAGCAATTTTTATTTTGTTTATCTTTGATAATCGTTTTGAAACTAATTTAATTACTTTTCGTATATATGTAAGGTTTTGTACTAGCTATTTTTAATATCGGTGATCGGATATATTGGATTAATAGTTTCAAAATAACATTTTTTACTAATTATTATAGTCATAATATTTGTATCTTATCCATTAATTACCGCGACCTGTTTAATGATATTTAATTATTTTTTATAATTGTCTAATGGAATTGACGGAGTCTAGTTAAGAGTCTATGTATAAACGAATTAAATAGCGCCATATACGGATAATATGATTTTGGTTTTTGAAAAATATGTCTTTTCTTTTAATTGTTATATCTAAAAAGTTTATTTTATTATTTTTTTCTTCTTCAACTGTAAATTTAGTTTTATTGTGTAGATAATTTATGTAAGTTAAAAATTGATTTAGTTATCTATCAGTACCTGCGAAGAAGTAAAGTATCAACATATATAACATATATAACATATATAACGCAGTCTGCCTTGAAGATGTATTTCGTAATCTGGATTGGGAATAGGGCAGAATAAAAACCAATGGTGTATATTGAAGCCATTTAATATTCGTAGATGATATCGTTCTCCTTTCACAAGGCCCAGGTGAGCTGCAAATACAAATAGAAGAGCTACAAAGTGCAAGAGAACCATTTGATTTGAGAATAAACCTGAAAATAAGCCAGGTCATATTCAATAAATTTGCCGAGGATAGAAGAATTTCGAAAGTATGTGACATCATTGGAAGGGTAAAGGTATTGAAATGGAGATGGGCGGACCATATAGTGAGGCGATGTGACGACAGATTGACCAAAACAATGCTAGGATGGATACCGCTTGATTATAAACGTCCACGAAGAAGATCGAAAACATCATGAACTGATGACGTCATCAAGTATATTAAACCCGAACGGCAGAGGAGATCTTAGGACCGTGCGAGTTGAGTATAATTGATGCATAATGGGTAGATGATGAAGTTACTGATGCAAATCCATGCAAATAACTATAGATTTCTTATTTCATTATAAATTTGACAGTATTTCTATTAAGTTTATATAATTGAAGTTGTTCATGTCCAAAAGTCTAAGACCTTCGAAATTGACAAAAGGAATAATTTTGGTATTTTGCTCAATGACCATGTAGGTTTAAATAATTCCCTCATATTGAAGTTATATTGCACTTCTAGACATTGAATAAGGAATTCCCGTACATTGTCATTTGTTGTGCTGTAAGATTGTGATTTTATTTAGATTAGGTAGTAATCAGTGTATGCTGCGACTGTTAGTAAATATTTTAATATTGTATTTCCAAATCTGAAGAAGGTACTATGAGCAGAAACAATTGTCATGTAACTTTCTAATATTGTGGAGGTTTGGTATAAGTATAAGACATATGTCTTATATTTTTTTTTTACTTAAAATTCATATCTACCAAGTATCTCTACCTCGCTTAAATATATAAATATAATGGACTATATAATATTCTATTATTATATTAGGAAAAATATTTGTAGACTCTATTTTAACAATTATTCTGATTCCAAATGCATCCTGGAATTTTATATGAATGGCGCATTTTAAACTAATTAATAACGAATTGCTACAAATATGAGTATCTCTATTCTGAAATCACTATGGTAAACCGCATTTATGATAGTTGAATTACATACAATATGACTACATGAAATAATCGGTCTAATAATGCGCAAACCTAATTTGCACAGTAACGGAGTTAATTTGATACACTAGATTTAATGTTTATATTGTTACATTTCGGCATAAGCAGACTGTATGGCTTATTCCCATAATTTAATTTATTGATTGATTCCAAACCAATGTAAATCGCAATTTTGTAATTTACATTGTTTTTGATGAATTTATGATAACAAATATATAAAAAGTAATTATTAATAATAAGCAATTAGAAGTACATTAGGAATCAAGTGTGTCTTCTTCTGTAGAATCAAGTGTCTACTTGTCTAGTCGTCTCTAGAGTAAAGCATGATAATATTTGTCTACGTTGGGCAGTTTTGCAGTTTAGCGGTTTTGGCAGGCAATAATGGGTTGTTTATTTTTTTTATCTGATATTCAAATGTTATTATTTTAATTTCTAATTTATATTGCTATAGTGTATTTGCTGTGTTTGTTTGATGGAAACAAAGACAACAGAAAAACGTGTTAAGAGTACAGGACATTGAAGAAAGAGTACTAAATATTAAGCTCACAGTTTTTTCATCACAAGACATATAAATCTAGATTGGAACGTGAACTGTATAATGTGGGGATGCTAACGCTTGGAGTTGTGCTGTTGACATTTTGCCTGAAATGCAAAATAGAATAAAGTTAGTGAAGATTTGCAATTTTGTATTGTTATGTATGATAATTGGATCTTAATTAAGCATTGTTATATCTTAAAATACTCCGGAACTTTACTTTTCAGTGAGACAAATCTCTCCACCGTTTAACAATGGGTAATGTTTGACTTCTTAAAGAACTTCGGAGTCTGCCTTTCAAGTTGGCTTCAGATCTTTCCCCAATTTAGCACGTAAATTTATACATTATTTACATTATTGCATTATTGGTAAATAACTTCTAAGAAAAGCTTATACTTATTATTAGTAATATACTTATTATTATGGATTGGAAGTCTACATTTTACCACGAAGGCTACCAAGATATTTAGAACTTTTCATAAGTTAGCACAGGAGGAAAATTATTGACAGATCAATTCAATCTTTTCTAATTTCTAAACTTTTTGTTTGATGTTTAAGTTTGCTTTTTTTTCTTTTAGCTTTCCTTTTGAGTGATTTTTTTTGGAAGACAGATCTTTAGGTCATTGGATACGGTGGCTTGGAATCCTAATATAAACTAGTTCTCGACGAATATTCACAGATTTGGTGTATGATCTTCCTTAATTCTTATTTCCATGGCATGTTTATCCAAGGAAGTTCTCGCCACAAAAATGAGCTTTGAGCTTTGAATTATGTATCGATACGTATTGGTGAAGAATTCGTTTTGATTTTTATGAACAAGGTTTTTTAATCAGATAGCGTACTAGAGGCAATTCAATTTCAGATTAGATTCAATTTTTGAAGGTTTCTGTTAGATACATTTTTACACCACCATTTTTTGACCTCCTTCGTACGTTTATGGTATGATATGGTATGATATGGTATGGCATGGTACGGTGTATGGCATGGCATGGTATACCATACCATATCATACCATATCATTCCATATCATACCATATCATTCCATATCATACCATATCATTCCATATCATACCATAAACATTCGACTTTTCTGCTAGTTTAAAACTCGTGACACAGATGCAAGTGATAATGCGGTGGTACAAATAATGGTATTATGTTCTGAAAATATTGTCGTTCAACTGCCCCCTTCAGCTTCGTCCCCTTCTTTTAGCTCAATGCAATTTGGGACGGACCCCCAAAAATACGAACCTGGGAAAATTATCTTTTCCGATGTTTGTAAGTGCATTTCTGGCTTAATGGGTTTGTGAATAGACATGACTGCAGTATTTGGTCCGGTGAAAATTCTCAAGTGATGCTGGAGTTTCCTCTTCATCCTTAGAAAGTCACTATTTGGTCCTGTTTTTGAGCTGATAGGACCTAACAAAATATCTCTGAACTGAAATGATGAATGTAGATATAAATAATGTTTTTTTAACAAGACCGTGCGCGACTTGTTACGTATTCTTGTCACACAATCGATTTATTACAAGAAATGTTTTCTTGGCGCGTTATTTCGCGAAATGATAATGTTAACTGGCGACCAATATCATTTGATCTCACGCCTTTGGATTATATCTTCTGGAGTTATGTTTAATCTCTGGTTTGCAGAAATTAAACCCCAACAATTTTTGATCTTAAACGAAACATTCAGACTTCCACTAGTTTTTTAATCAGATAGTGTAGTAGAGGTAATCCAATTTTATATTAGATTCAATTTTTTAAGGTTTTTGTTAGATGCATTTTTGGACCACCATTTTATGACCTCCTTCGTATGTTTATGGTATGGTATGATATGATATGGTATGGTATGGTTTGGTATGATATTGTATGGTATGGTATGGCATGGTATGACATGACATGACATGACATGACATGACATGACATGACATGGTATGGTATGGTATGGTAAGGTATGGTATGGTACGGTATGGTATGGTATGTATATGGTATATATATATATGCTAAGTGGTGGTGTTTCTTATAGGGAAACGTTAATCAGTAGGTTTCTGTAATAACTAGACCTAACTTAACGTGGACTCCGAAACACGATTAACAGCTTTCGATTAACTGCACTCATTATCACTGATTAATTGTGAACCTTTGTTTTGTGCTTATCCTTTCGTTCCTCAAATATATTAACGACAGGTGAGATACCAACGCAGAAGATTTCAAACAACGCAAAATTTCAAAAGGCATTTGACCATAACCTAGCCTAGTCACTGAGGTGAATGAGGGGCGATTTCTTGTACAAATTTTGTTTGAAAAATAAATACAAACAAATTATGAATATCTACATTTATGAGAGACAGTTGAACTCGCACCAAGGTAGCCATTGTACCAAAAGTGTCTTAGGCACCGCGGCTATCACGACTACTTTTCAGATATTTATAGCATGTTCGCCATTTAAATACTACCCATATTTTTTCACACTAACTTTTCTGCCAATTTAAAACTCGTGCAATGTACAATACCCCACAGTATCTATTGCTTTCCTTAGTATGTAAAATATTAATTAAGCGTTAATTGCTTTCATATACGAGAATAACTAGATACTTTTTATGATATCATCAATGTTGGTAATAAAGGGTTGTCCAGCAAGTGTCAAAACTTTAAAAGGAGACACAATGAGACACAACTACAAGTTATAATGCGGTAATTTTTATTTTATCTTGAACAACGAATAATGGTATTATGTTCTAAAAATATTGTCGTACAACTATCCCCTTCGGCTTTGCTCCCTTCATCTAGTACAATACATTTAGGGACGGACCCCCAAAAATTAGAACCTGGGAAAAATAATCTTTTCTGATAAAGTCCAGTTCTGGCTTAATGGGTTTGTGAACAAACATGACTGCAGTATTTGGTCCGATGAAAATCCGCAAGTAATTCAGGATCTACCTCTCCTCTTCTCAGAAAGTCACTATTTGGTCCTGTTTTTGTGTGTTTTCTTTCAACATTTGCCACTTGTTACGTATCTTGTCAGACAATCGATTTATTGCAAGAAAAATTTGCTTTACGCGTTACTTCGCGAAATGATAATGTTGAATCTCTGGTTTACAGATATAAACACTCTTTATAATGGGCAATTTAACAATGATTTTTTAACAGTTAATCTTGTACTAATTTCAGGTAATCTGCAAATTTTAATTCCATTATTTGTGAAACCGAACAGTTGCCATTTTTAGAAATGGCGTAGAATACGGAAGAGGTTATAAGATTTTGTTTGCTCAACAATCAAAAGAGCTGAATTTTCAAATATTTTTTTAAAGTTTACGTGTTTTATTTTTAAGAAGCATTTAGTGAAGAAAATTCTAGAAATATTCGTCCTACGATTGCATTCCAAAAAGTCAAAGTCGGTTCTGGACATTACTTTTCATTCTTTCGAAGATGCTCGTGACTGCAGTTACCGTCAAAGAACCACTAGAGCACGAAGAAATACTCAACTTTTTTCTGGACGGAATTGGAGCATATCAATCTTGAAAGTGTATGTTTTAATAGGACAATTAATAAGATAGCATTACGTCGCATAGAATTGTTGGAACAATCGATTTGTTACAGGTAACGGTTTTGAATGTATTTTCTCCTTAAATGGGTATTCTTGAATAGCTTTTATTGGGAATATGTTAGAGAAAATATTTAAATGAATAATCTCCGATCAATCTAGTAACTCAGTGATGGCAGTCCAGATGTCATTGGTAAAATAGAGCTACAATTATGTGAAAATGATTCAACAGTTTAACAAAACTGTGACTATTTATACGGACAAAGCAGGTAGAAAATTGTAGAAAATGACTGTTGAAAAATCCTACATTAATATTATATTCAGATTTATTTCTATGATTTGGATAATCTGTTTTATCAATGTTATATTCATAAGTTAATTGACATTAACTTAATTAATTTAATTCAAATATTATTTGTCATACATTAATATATACATTTAAATATACATTTATATATACAGAAATACATTTAAATACATTATGCTTTATTTTATTTATATTTATTTAATGCAATATTTAAAAATGTTTTTTTTTTAATTAACGATTAAAATCATCATCTTTATTAATATTCAATTTGGTAGATCAAATCTAAACCTGTTTTAATTTGATAAAATGGTCTTAGCTTATATAGAATATAATTAAAAATTATGCATAGTGTAAAACATTCAGTGGTGAAGCTCATAGTGTTTGGACATAAGTTTAGTATGTAAATGTAAAGCAAACATTGTCGAAAAGTCGAGTGGAACGATTCGCTGTGTTTGTCATTTTCATTTAAAATTGTTGCTGGGAATCTGAATCCGTCTACACGCTGATAAATGTTTCTATTTAATTGAAACATTTAACAAACTGGAATGATGTTGCTTTTTCGAAAAAGACATAAAATATAGCTGTTATAAAATTAGTTATATTAAGTCACACAATGATTTATTAGTGATTTGAAAATTGAACTCGTGAATCAAAACATATATATATATATATATATATATATATATATATATATATATATATATATATATATATATATATATATATATATATATATATATTTATATATATATATGGAATCTGTATTGACTGAGTACTGCACAAAGTGGCCCCAAAAAGTCTAGTTACGGTAATGGTTGGGCTCCGAAATAACTAACTTCTACAACGTCTTGGTCCCTAATTGACCGTGTTCTATAATTACCGGGTTATAAAATGACTGGTATCTATATCAGACGGGCCATAAAACCCTCTACAGAAATATCAAAATAATAAGCCTGACTATGGATTGGTCAGCTAATCTACGTACCTCTGACGGAAGGGTAAGGCGTGGAGACGTCTGTTCAGCTCGAGATTTGAAGTTACAATGTCTCGGCCTTATGCTGAATGATACACGTGCGCTTCCAATTAAAGCTCGTACAAAATAATCTTACCTGTAGTGATCGATCATTTATAAACGCTACAATGGATAACGAAATGTGAGTCCAAAAGTTAAAAAAGCGATTTGGTGTTTAGTGGTAAATCGTTTCGAGTTTAATGCTTCACACCAAAGGATCCAATAGAATAATTGAACAAAAAATATGTTTTGTTAGATATATGTCTATTAGAAATATGAGATGAGAAAATATAAGTATATTATGCATTTTTAAAATAATAATCTGAACCGAGGATATTTCTAGCAATACTAAACTAATAATATAATACTAGTAATACTAGTAACACTAATTATACTAAAATTAAATAGTATGGAAGCTAATCCAAAAAACGTAAATCAAATAACTCTTCGTGGCAGCTTTTGTATTATTGGAAATTTCAAGTGAAGTTGTAGAAAAAATGCATGGTATCATTTTCTTGGACTCCTGCAGGCAAATCCAACAAAATTTAGGCGGTCATTTTTTCCAAAACACCTCACATAAATAACGGCTTCAAACTGTGGGTAGGAAAAGTTCTTATATTCTGGCTGTAAGGGGCAACTTATTTAAGACTACAATTCAATAAAGAATATTTAAATCGACAAACACGCTGAGAAACAAACATGTCAGGGAATTGTATAAATAATACGGGGGTGTGTGTATATAGAGGAAAACATGAGTTAGGAAATGGGAATAGTATAAACAGAGGTTGTATATGAAAAAAACGATGTAGAAATAAAATAGTAATGTGTAAAAATAAAAATAGTAAGGCTAGTTTGGATAATACGGTATGCAATTTGTGTCAAATTTTGTGGTAAAGGTTCAGAGATATAAGGAAGTTCTTCCGGTGTCCAAAACTGTTTACTGATAGAATTTCCTCCAGGCTTCCACCAAGACGATGGAGGCTCTGGGGACATTTAGTTCATCGCACTCCAAGAGAATGTGTCTAGCAGTGATTGAAGCATCGCATCTAAGGCGCGTCGGGGGAATGTCCCTGTTCTTCAAGTAACCGTGAGAGAAAAGACAATTTGTTACCGTTTGTGGTTCCCAAATTACCAAGTTACCGTTTGTAGTTCCCAAATAGATTGAATTTTGATTGAAAAATCGTTTGTAGGAGATATCGGGCGGTAGCTTTCAATAGATGAACAGATTTTGTTCCTTTTATGAAACTTTCCCCGCACCAGATATCATTGTAGATGTCAAGTAGGGTGCGTTGTGCAGACTTTGGCGTGTTCTTAATTTGTGAAATCAGGGTGTTATCAGAGCCAGGTGCGCCTGAGCGGCATCTTGCAAATACTGTTTAGAATTCTTTATAAGAACAGGGAAAGTTGATCGGAGATGGTGTATCCTCCTCGAGTTGTAACGCAGGTTCGTGTCGGTATTTGTGTAGTTTAAATAGAAGATCAAACTTGTCGTCGCTGGACATGTTATAGAAAAAATTTACAAAACATTCCACTATGTCGTCTCCCCTGTCAGTCAGCCACACCCCGTTGTCGAATATATTATGGATGTGTTTGATAGGAGGGCCTCCTGACCTTGCTCCAAAAATCGGAGCATGTGGATCTGTAGTCCAAGGAACTGATAAAGGTGGCCCATGAAGTTCTTTTGGCATCAAGAATGATCCTTTTGGCAAAAGCTTGGCATCTCTTTAAAGCAATGAAATTGGCCTGATTCTGGCGGTGTTTAACTTTGTTTAAAGATGATTTCCTTTTCCTCACGGCCTCGGCGCAATTCTTGTTCCACCATGGAACGCGGCTATGTTTTGTCATGAAAGTTGAGGTTGGGATGGAAATGTTAAAAGCATTGTTGATGGAGGCAGCTAAGGAGTTAATATTTTTTTGAAATTGGCCAGGAAAGAGGTCCTTCAAAAATATGGGCATAATGTAGCTAGTCTATTTTAGAGGTATTCCAGATCTTCCTGGTCGAGGTTGCACTTGTCAATCTAGCTGCAATGATGGCAACAGGTAAGTGATCGCTGCCGTGTAGATCTTCAATAACGCTCCAAGTAAAAAGTGGCTGTATGGTTGGAGAACAAATGGTTAGGTGGATGGTTGAGAAGGAACCTGACGACATGGAAATATGTGTGGCGGAGCCTGAATTCATAATAATGAGACCTTTCGATTGTACCAGGTTCATTATGATATCTTCCCTCAGATCCATCCTGATGGTAGGACTGTGAACATTAAAATATTATCCAAGAATAATAGGAGGAGGGACCTGGGTAAGTAAGTCCTTCAGTTGCGTGATAGCGAAGTTGATATTTGGGGGAAGATATAGATTGCATACGGTGACGGGGAGTTCTAGGCATGTTCTGAGAGCTACAACCTCGAGAGGCGAGTTGAGAGCCAGTTGGTGACAGTCTAGTGATTCATGAATGAGTACTGCAACTCCACCTGATGCTCTGGCAGCTCTATATGGGATGATTTGCCGCAAGGCGGGCAAACAGTTGTAAATGAACATTTCTGTGAGATGTGTCCGAACCTCTGGCACTGAAAGCAGCGAAGTGGATTCGGAACATATTGTCGCACTTTTTGAATTAAATATCTTGCTCGTACTTTTTCTGGGAGTGGATTTTCGAAAAGTTAATATGAGACTGTTGGTGGGTGTAATTACTCCATCTGTTTTGAATGTGATTCGTCTTACGGCTACTACACATTGTTCAATCCATTGCAGAAATTTTAAGTTCTGTGGGGTTCTACTTTCCCTGCCAATGTGTGCAGATTAGAGAGAGATTCAGGATTTTTCCGGAGTGCTTGCTGTTTGCTGTGATAATACAGAAGGGTGCCATCTCGAAGTTCCTTGACGGAATCAACCTCTCCAACAAATCCAACAATGCACTTATGGATGATGAACGGAGAAAGCTTGGCTAATGAATCATCTTCGGATTTGACAATGAAATATTTATCGAAATCAGGATTCCTTTGGGTAGTATCAACTGGAGATTTTATCCTGGGTTTTTTCGTCCCGGTTATGGGAAAGTTTGAGAGGTTTATTGAAGACATATGAGTCCCACGAGTTGGGAAGAAAAGACGTCCGCCGCAGCAGTGCTCTGTACTGCGGTAACCCTAAGTACTTCAAAGGGACGGAAGGTACTCGTCGTAGGCCTCGTTACTGACATATGATACCCTCATCTGCCAATCAGTTCTCGTCACGGGTCGCACTACAGCTTGGCTTAAAGGTCAACTCGGATCCCCGGGGGCGTCATTCAAAATCGCACCGGGCCCAGTTTCTGTATCTGGGCCCGGTGCGATTTTTTCTGTTCTCGCTATTGCAAAATTAGGCGGCGCTCTTCGTCAATACAATGTTTAGTACGACCCATTGTTTTTAAAATGTTTGTATACACAGAAAACTTACACTAACAATGTCAGTCAAACTTAAAAAACCAATTTCTAAATAAAATGTTAACCAAATATATTAATATACTTCAACACTTATTATTTTGGCCACATTATTTTTTAAATGACATTCTCGAATTTATTTTATTTTGTAACTATTTTATCTTTCAAATATTTATCGAAACTGTGAATGATTTATATTTAGACTTTATTTTCGTGGTATTTGTGACAGTCTGAGTTTGGTTGTTGTGTAGTGCAGACCTGCAACTTTAATTATGGATAACTACAGGTTAAAAGAACGCAGTAATTGCACGTAAAAATTAATGCACCTCAACGTTAATTTAAATCCGGCACATCATAAAACGACAATTTATCGTTTATTCAAGCAATTTCAAAAATTTGGTACAATTGAGAATAGGGCCCGCGCAAGAGGTCCAAAAACAGTGCGAGGTGCTGAAAATATGGCACATGTGAGGGAGTTTCCAAAGGCGTCGATTCGACAACGTGGTTTACAATAGGGATTTTCAGCAAATTAGTTACCTACAGACAATAATATGAGATTAGAATACTGTAATGCCATCAAATCTCGTAATTTGACGGCTCCGTATTATTATTTAATGGGGATTTTTTAAAGAAAATGTATTCATAAATAAGCCCCAAACCATCCACCAACTCAACGACAACAAATGTGCTGAAATCTTTGCATTAACACCAGATATGTTGACAAAAGTTATGGAAAATATGTTAATAAGGACACCTAGGCATAGCTTTCCTGCAAATGTTCTGTATACACTCGTACTAATCTAGTCATTAGTCTAAAGTGACTATCCTGCCTATATGGTTCTTGTATGTTTCCTAATATACTTTTAACGAGAACGGCCACGAAATGACCTTAGATGTCGGGTCGGCCTTATTTCTAAATTATCTCTCTATAATTCAATAGATTCGTAGATGATTCGTACTTTTCCTATAGATAGCGATGCGATAGCAAATGTGATTATATTTCTGAAAAGTCGAAAGTTTTGTTTTTAGTTTTGTTTTGATAGCTGCCAGCGCGATGGATGCTGTGTTTGCTCATTGAGGATCAAAAATTGAACACTTCACAGCTGTGTTTACAAAATTACAAGCATAATCCGAAAGAGCTTCTGTGGCGATTAGTGACCGGTAACGAAACTCGAATTTAGCATTATATAACGAAGGAACAGTTAAAACAGTGAGTTTTACCTGGCGAACGTGTCCTGAAGAAAGCGAAGACACTTCCTATGGCTAGAAAGGTGATGACTATTTGGAATTCGATTTGCAAGGCGAATCGATGAACATAAACATTGACTATGTGAAGTGAAAAAAGGAAAGTCGATCATAAGAGAGTATTATGATTCATTACTGGTAAAATTTCAGAAAGAATTAATAACAAACCCTCTCATTTGTCGAATAAGAAATGCTGGTTCGTCACGACATTGCACCCGCCGCATTCACTTGCCATTACAATAGCGAAAATGGTTAATTTGCGTTACGAATGGGCGCCGCATTTACCGAGTATTTATATAGCAGGCTGAAAAGAATTTCGACTAGCTGCACTTTTTTGAAGAAATAAATAAGTTGAAAATGTTTGGTCGAAAGGTTTCGGACTAAAAAGAGAGTGTGTTTAAAAATAAATTGATTTTCGATTAAAAAAAACAATATTTCATTTAAACAGTATTCGTCTTTTCACTCTATTCTCGTTTATCTGGAAGCCTGAGTCCCTTGTTATTAACACAGAAAATTCCCTTGTTCAAAAAATATCAGACCTCCAATCACAGTCACGCTGTAAAAATTCTTGAACATACTTTAATTTTGTAAAATCCTTTAAGCGTCAGCCTCATTGGTGGTGTCAAAAATTCAAGTAAAATTTATACCCACCCATGAACTTGATAATCTCATCCAATATAATATATATATCATCCATAATCACCGTGTGAAATGATATTTCAAAAAATAATTGTAATGATTTTGTGGAGCTACAAAATACATTTAGTGATCTCAGGATTGATTGGCATAAACCAAATAATATGTTGGTCTAATTTTTATATCCAATCATTGATAACTGAATATTAAATTGTATTGTCATTGTTTTAATCTGTTCACTGTGAAGGTCTCCTAGAAAGATACTTGTTTTTAGTTTCTTTGAGTAAGTAACTAAATTCTTATTCCACACATATTCTCGTAATATATAACAATAAATATTTCTACAGCATTGTTCCCGTACAGACAAATTTTTTGCTAACTATTGACCAAACAAAATAGATATATTAATTATTTCAGATACACTTGCTTTAAAATTTGTTTGTTTGCTAATCATATTATATTCATAAAATTGCGAATATATATCTTAATATTACGGCATACCAATTTACCAATTTAATGCATAAGAAACCTTTCCATATTATATAAGCAATCTATTAAAACCGACTGGCTAATATACCCAATAACATTTATATTTCCCGGAACGGCCATAATGAGCAACTTGGATATTTTGTCGATGACGTAAATGCTACAGGTCCATCAATCAATTTCGCTTTTGTTTTTTAGATACTCTGACAGATTGGCTGTTGCTTTAACGATATGAATTTGGACATTAGTTTACAGAAAGTTATCTAGATATATCACATGAATGATGGTTTGACGGTAACAAATTTAAGAATCACATAAAGAAAAAGCTTCTAACAAAACATCTAACGATATATATATATATATATATATATATATATATATATATATATATATATATATATATATATATATATATATATATATATAACAGAAATAACAGTTGTTTTAGATCACTAACAGTGGCGGCTCGTGAGTTTTTAAAGTGGCAGGGCGGAGAAGAAAATATGCTGCTGAAGATTTTTTTTTGTTTTCCTTCCTTCCTTCGTTCCTCCTTTATACTTTCCGTGCTATTGAAACCCTATACAGGAGGTGAACTAGGAAAACATTAAAATTTTGTATTGTTACTACTTAAGGACATTGGAGGATGGGTTGTTGCTTGTTGCGCAGATGAAGGAATGAATAAGTAGATATTTACCGTTTCCCGAAAAGTAAACCATTCAAACAGTTGATTGTAACTGCAAATCAATAGAGAAAATTCAATCGAGAAAATCAATACAGAAAAGTTCACAAACTATCAAAGTTTTATGAAAAACTTTTACAAATTTTACAAAAAAGGGTTATTGTGCACATATTTGTCGGTGAATAGCACCTCGCCGTTTTCTAGTTTTTAAAGTGAAATTCCATTCGCCTGTTTTTGTCCAAAATAAATTTTTCATTAACTTTTTCAGTCCGGAATTAGTTCGATTATAGCACTCTCAATATTTAACATGCCTAAAGCATTTAGTCTATCTTCCTCCATTGAATTTCTAAAATATGTTTTAATCAAGTTCAAAGTCGAAAAGCACCTTTCGGCTTCGGCTGTGGTCATCAATATAATCACTAGTATTCTCAATATCTGAGTGATTTCTTTAAAAGCTGTATCCAGTCCCATATTTTAAATAAAATGTAAAGTCTTTAAACATCAGTTAATTTGCAGTCTTTAATTTAACAAATCCCACGCCTTGAATAAAAAATTTCCAATTCGGTCTTCAAATCTTTTTTTCTATCGTCGGAAAACTTTGACATATAGTTTATTGTCAAATTTTCGCGTAAAACTTGCCCTATTTTTACATTCTTTTTGAACTTGACTCAAATTCAACACGGCGTGGGACGATCGTCAGTTTTTAATTCAACTTTCTCCTCCAAACTTAAATTAGTCATTATTAACTGTTTTAAATCAGACACCTGTATGTTTGCAATTAAAAATTGATTGTTTTTTATTTAAAAAGTACTACTCACTGTGTACACACGTAACAAATCCCAAATTAAAATTCTAGTATTCGCGAGGCGAACGAAATACACGATGCGAGACATATTAAACGCTCAATACCCGTTAAATAAGCGTTTAAAACTAATAACCGATACGCTCGGTCGAAGGGAATCTACGTCCAAATCGCATGTTTTAGAAAGCAGTTAAACCCCCGAATTCTGATAACCAACAAAACATGTAACGCCAACGGCGAGATAAGATGACAACGTACGGTCGCTGGAGATAAACGTCCGACCAACGATGTAAAAATTGTGGAGAGAGGATGGAATTTTTATCCGCATTATTTGGTGTGGTGGATCGACAGACGTTCTTTTACATTTGGAGATTTTAATTTTTAATAATGTCTTAAAATGAGTTAAAGGAACGAAACTGAACGGAAATAAAATAGGGTGTTTTGCTCTGAAAAATTGTTTACTTTGATATATGCTGGATGGGCGGCGCCCCAATGCCCTTCCCCACGATCCCCTGCCCTGCCACTGATCATTAAATAGTAAGATCGTAACTCAAGTATAATTATAAATATTATATATAATATATAAATAATATATAAATAATATATAAATATAATTTTGTGCATAAAAGGTTTTTGGAGAATCATATCTATAAAACTTATATAAAAAGATTCACATAATAAGTTGAAAATGAATTTAACGACAACTCTGAGATGGAAATTCTATTTTAAAAAACAATATTATAATATTTAATTCTCAACTTCTAAATTCAATCATTAATGAAACCTATTCAAATTCATATATTTTTTCTAGATTCATATATTTATCTACAGTCATAATAAAGCACTATCTTTAGTTAAACGCACTATAAGAATTATCAGTTCAACTATATATCCTTTAATAACCAGATTGAAATAACGTCCCGTTAATAACATTTGATATACTGTTTTTTTTTCGATTGATGTTTTCTATACAATTGTTTACGGTGATTTAAGACTAAACTCTAAAAACATCAGGAGATTTGATTTGAAAAAGTGATTTGGTGTTTAGTGGTAAATCTCTTCGAGTATAGAATTTCACACCGAAGGTTTCAATAGAAAAAGTGATTTAAGGGTTAACATTTCGACATTCATGACGGAAAATGTTTAAGATCGCCAAATAAAGTTAATGTTCAGTTATTTTTGTAAAAGTTCACCTCTCTCGTTTACACCACCTGAAAAAGATTTAACTAAGAGCAGTTACATTTTCACTTCAAGACAATATGGGATAACAGAGTGCTAAAACTATTTAGTGTTCGTTCTACTTCGTTTTTTTTTTCAGATTATTCTATCTATCTATTCTTATCTATCTGTTCTATTTTCAAATCCTTACAGTTACAAATCCAAGTATTATTGTAGCGTTAAAAGGGAATACGGACTACCAGGAAGATTAGTTTGTCGTCTTGAATTATGAGTTTTACTGGAATCTACACTAAACCTGATCAAAAATCATAGTAATGTATATCTTTTTTTTATGAAGGGATTAGGAAACCTTCATAAGACATCCATTGTACAGATATATTCTTATGCCGGATGTCCGAATGCCCGAATAGTATAGTTCATCTTGGAAGACCCGTGTCTATTGTTGAAAAATTTTTTTCCTTCTGTATGTCGTCCGCGGTATTAGTTTTTAAGTCTAGTCTAGAATTCCCATTCTTATCATCTTATTTGATCCTCAGTTTTAATTTTTATTATTTCTTTCTATCATACCCATATTATAGGTCCAGCGTCTTTCCCTTAGTAAGACTAGGTCAGCGAGAGGTTATTTCTTTATATAATGTCCGCATACAGATGGATTTGTTTCTATTTTAGGGAGTAAAAAACGGTCCGGTTCCATATATTATCTCTAACGCAGTAGCAACATTCGTTATTTTCAATTTTTTCTGTTCTGTGTAGATACGAACCGAACATTTCAAATCCCGTTCTGGCTTGTTTCTAGTGATAGTTTACATCGAATTTTAAATTCTGCCTCAATTTTAGATCGCAATGAATGTTCAGCCACATAAACGCTGTATTGCGAGTTTATTTTGTTGTTTATTTTTTCTACCAGTGCTTTATAGTGCATATCATTAAAAAAGTGTATTTATTAATAAGTGTATTCATAAGAAATATAGCGTAAGAGAGTAACAAGAATGGTCTCAGACTAGTAAATTTCCCAAGAGAGACATATATGGAGATAATATACATATTATGAATAATCCCAATTAAGAATGAATCAAATCAAACTGTCCATCTATTAATAGAAGTGAACATACACACATATGTGGCCTTCCCCTTTTTCTTCTTCGGCGGGGTACCATATAAAAATCTGTGTCAAGATAAAAATCTTTCATTACTTATTTTTCTGTACTTGTTCTTACCATTTGAGTTGTTTCTTCCGTAAAAAATCTGTGTTAGAAGGTTTTCATTACTTATTCTCCGTACGTATCCATTGTGTTAAAGTTTTTTCGTTCCAGTGTTGTTTATGATATCGTTATTGACTCCCATTATATTCCTTACTTTCTTATGTTTACCTTTTCTTGATCTATCTGCAGCCCATCATTTCATTAATACAGTTATAATGCTTTTGATATTAGAGTTATGAATTCTATGTATAATTTTGATACAATCTAATTTCATAGCACATTCTAATAATGACATGACTCACCTGCTTCGAGCATATCTTCGATGAATTGCCTTATCCATATTACTATCTTGCAGTACTGTGAGTCCTAGATGCTTGTATTATATGGTTTGTAAAATATGTAATATACCATCTTGTTTCAATAATTTTGTATTATTCAGTATGCATTTGTCAGTATTTTCTTTTTTCCTAGTCATTATAAAAACTGCATAGTGGCTCTATTTGTGCTGGAAGATTCATTTTTTCTATAAAGCAAAGAAATATATTTATAAATATAAACTTCTAACAAAACAACGAAAGGGGAATTCTGTTGAGTATTCGTGTGGTCTTCCTGAGTCTTCAAACGTCTTCAATCGTTATGGCCAACTGACAATAGTGGACGCCTTGAATTGTAACGCACTTGTCTTTGTAATGGGTAACGGAGACTTGACTCTTGGAGGCATTGGTACACTGGACTCGAACACTAGCAACTGACTTTCGCGTGACAGCTAATAGTTGAATTCTGGTTATGTCTCGTGGTCCTCTGTATTTATAGTCCTGTTTGGATTGCGAGGAATGCACAAGAATTTTATCGGTTTACTTAAAAACTAATTTATTTATAAATGTACAGTAAATTCTACTTGATGAAAAAATAACTGTTACAAAATAAAAGTAACTTCTAACAAAACAACGAAAGGGGAATTCTGTTGAGTATTCGTGTGGTCTTCCTGAGTCTTCAAACGTCTTCAATGTTATGGCCAACTGACAATAGTGGACGCCTTGAATCGTAACGCACTTGTCTTTGTAATGGGTAACGGAGACTTGACTCTTGGAGGCACTGGTACACTGGACTCGAACACTAGCAACTGACTTTCGCCTGACAGCTAATAGTTGAATTCTGGTTATGCCTGGTGGTCCTCTGTATTTATAGTCCTGTTTGGATTGCGAGGAATGCTCAAGAATTTTATCGGTTTACTGAAAAACATTGGTATTTAACTAAATATGCATTATCAGTATTTAACATTCCACGATAAAGTATTATATATAACTCGGCGTATATTTTTTAATATTTTTTTTCCTAAACTACTATAAATAATCAAAAAGGAATAAAACAATTTTTTACTTTATTATCTATCACTTTTATTATTTAATTTATTTAATAAATGTAATAGATAACAAAGTAAAAAATTGTTTTATTCCTTTTTTAAAAAAATGAACTATCACATAGTAACGGACAAATCAATCAATAACTATAAATAATATTATAGATAAAACATTTATATTACGTTCTAATGGGAGTTTGCATTAACTAATTTGCTCTTTTTTTATTAAACTTGATTTTTTGTCAAGTTGTCGTGTGTAGACGTTTTCTTTTATTTTATTTATACTGAGACAGAACATGCAATTTTGCATATAGTTTCTATAATAGTAACATGAAAATATATAACTGTAGAAAATTATTGAGTTTTATTTAGGTATACATATAGATACAGTTTTATACAATATTTGGAAATTTATTTTAAATATTATAAATATTCCATCTGATAAATGCTCAAAACTTTATTGCAACAAGAGGTATCTTACGCATATCATTATCGTTCACGATATTGTCATTCATCTTCTGAATGAAGGTTTTATATTGGTTATTTTGCTATTTGGGTGAGCCAGTATGGGACACTGTATAAAGTTTAACTAAATACGTTCAAAATACTATATACCAGTACAGTTTAATGAACCATGCGTCATTTTGGCCTTCGAGGAACTTAATCTATTATGTTCTTTGACATGATAATTCAGTTGGGTTACCGTTGTGCGGTATTACATTATGATTATATTTGCTAGTAGCAAGTTAATTATTAGGTGGCGTAGACATTATCTGGGCAGACATTCGGAAATCAACCATAGTGATATAAAGTAGAGAGTCCCAAAAATTGATTTATGTTCCTGAGAGGGCAAAAAAGAGGGGAGGTATGATACGTCAAGTTCATTCAAATTTGAAAACATAACAGGCTTTATTTTCTTTGAAAAATATATTAAATAGGACGTGATTCTTTGTTAGATTTATTTCTAAACGAATTGTTCTTCAGCGTTTTGTATTTGTTGCATCTACCACTGTAAAGGTTATTTTCTAAGAAATAACATAACATTATTCATTATTATTCACGTATGGGCCCTGGTGGACCACGCGAAGTACAATTAGAGGCGTTTGTTGTTGCTAGCCTTCCTTTGCACCCATACTGATTTCATTCTTTCACTATGAGCTTTTTTCCTTTCGTCAGACTAAGTTGTTCCGGTCTTCCTACATTATTCTCTCTGGTCAACATTCCAAACGTTAACCTTGTGTCTCCACCAATTTAATTGCAGCAATCCATTTAATTGTTTCTATTTTAGCTCTACTCCTAATTTCATAAAATTCGACTATTTGTCTAGTTAGCCCAGTCGGATTCATCCGTTTTATGTGTCCGAAAAACTTCAGTATTCTTTTTCTCATATCGCTATGTATATCTGTGTATTGTTTGATTTCTTGGTTTTCTCGAAGTCGATATGTTGTGCTATTTATTTGTTTGGGGCCTAAGATTTTTTCTTATGATTTTTCTTTCTTTCTTTTCAATCTCCTCGATGTTTTTCTTTCTATTCAAAATGAGCGTTTCTGCGCCATATAGACATTCTGGCTTAACATTGTTATAATGTCTCAGTTTTGTGTTTTTAGATATTCATTTTTTGTTGTAAATATGTTGTGTAAGTCCCAATGCGGTTTCCATTTTTTGACATCTCCCTTATTGGCCGTTTTTCCAACCCGTTTTCCATGATTATTTTACCCAAATATTTAAATTGAGGGATCCGTCTAATGTTACCATATTTTGATTTTAGAAATGGTGTTCTTAGTCTGTTGCAGGACATGTATTGTGTCTTTTCAAAGGAAATTTGGAGTCCTACCTTTTCTGCTGTTTCCTTTAGGATATCAATTTGTTTTTGTGTCGTTAATATATCTTGAGCTAAAATATAGCTTGAGAAACGCCAGAAAATCTATTTTGATGTTGATTCTCCCCAGTTTAATGGGCTGGTCAATATTCAGGGCCGATTTTTTTACACGCCACTCCTATATTTCTTTTTCTAGAAGACAGTTGTGTCATCCCCTTGTCTCACTCCAGTTTTAATTTCAAAGGGTCAGAGATGTCACCCATCAATATAACTTTTGACCTTGTGTTAGTTAGTGTTGCTTTAATAATTGCCAGCGTTTTCAGATATAGTCCTTGTTCTTTCAAGATTTGGGTAACAAATTCGCGGTCAATATAATCATATGCTTGTTAGAAATCCACAAATGTATAGACGAGATTTTTGTTGTAGAGTTTTTGATCCTAGTCTTTGGATCAACTTTAGATTCAGGATGTGTTCTGGGCAGAATCTGCCCGGTCGAAAACCAGCTTGATATTCACCAATTTTAGGTTCTAACTGTCCCTGTGCTCTGTGTAGTAGACATTGAGATATCATTTTGTAACAAACTGGGAGAAGAGATATCCCTCTGTAGTTGTTTACATCCATCCTTTCTTATGTAGTGGATGGATTAGAGCATCTTTCCAATCGTCAGGAATCCGTTCGATTCGCCAAACTTCTTGTAAAATTTTGGTTATTTTCTTGATTGTACCTGGACCATTAAATTTTAAATGTTAAGTTAAAAAATAAAGTCACTCACACAATAACGGCACTTAAGTCGAGATCCTTTTTTAAAGGAGAGATCCGAAATCGGGCCTCATCATTTTTTGCGTATATATACATATAGTTACCATTCGAATCAGTGCGCCCTAAAACGAATTCTGACGAATTTTTTGTTGGAGTTTAAATTTAAATTTTTTTATATTTGTTATATTAATGAGATTTCAGTATATCATTATAGGTGGCGTCAACATTATTTATAAACAGGTGTCTGATTATTAACAAAGACGAGACCCGACAATCGCGCAACAGTCAATATCAATTATTATGTGACAAAACTTACGTTGCAGTTTTAATACTCTGATATTTATGTTTTAGAGTTGGTCTTGGAAAAATTGTTTATTTTATTTTTATTATTTGTTTATTTTATTATTGTGTAGTGCTTGTAAATACTATAAATAGTATATGCTATAAAGAGTAATAAAAAATCAAAATCTTTTTAAGCAAAAACATTATAATAAAAACATTGAGAGAAAATATCTCTGGTATTATGCAGCACCTGAACTATTTTTGTAAAGCCGATCATTAGATTGAACTCACCATAGTAAAAAAATACAAAATATTAGTTCAAAGTGTACTTATTTCAATCAAATAACTGGTTATTTATTTAAATTTAAATCAAATAACTGGTTAACATATGTTAATAAGTCCAACATATGTAAAACATATGTTAATAAGTCCAACATATGTAAAACATAAGTCCACGGTCTGACAAATAAAACACACTTTTTTGCAAATTTCGACTTTATTAATTTTCATATATTTTCCTTAAAGAGCAATACCATCATTCCAACGCTTTCCTAACATTTCTACACCTTTTTTAATAGAATTTCGCCTTTCTATTTGTCTTCAAAATATTCTTCAGTTTCGGCTTTTCCTTTTTGATTTTACCTTTCTAGAAATAATCGAAGAACAATATCCCATGAGCATCCCAAAATACGGAGGTTATAACCTTGCCTACCGGCAGTTGTGTTTTTGATCGCTTTGGATGGCTTTCACTGCCTGATGTAGGACTCAGCTGAATGCCAATTTGACTTCGGAGTGTAGTTATGGATCTGTGTTTTATCCATTGTCGCATACCGCATAAAAGCATTATTTTTATTTCGTTTAAACAGCTCCAAACACTGCTCAGAATGACTAATACATTGTTGTTGTTTTTTGGGCCGAGTTATGTGCAGAGGTCCTCGACCCATTCCAATAATTTAACTAATTTAAACAAGAATCAAAAAACACACAAAAATGGGTCCACCAGCTTTAGATATTAATAATTTAAGCATTATTCCACAATTCGATGGAAATCCAAATAAATTACATAGATTTATCAATGCATCAGAGTCAATCTTATCGTATTATTTTGACGTAAATGATCGAAGTAGTTTTCAAAATATTCTTTTATTAAATGGTATCTTAAATAAATTAGAAGGCAGAGCTGAAGAAGTTATCGCCATAAACGGTTGTGATACCTGGGACAACATAAAACAAACATTAATTCCAAATTTTGGTGATCAACGAGATGAAAATTGCTTGAATCAAGATTTGGTTAATTTAAAACAAAAACCACAAGAATTACCGACACAATTTCACGAAAGGGTAATTCATCTGCTCAATACTATTTGTAATTATATTGATTTGCACAGCACCACACCGGCAGAACGAACTAGTAAGAGAGATTTTTCCACTAAGCAAGCATTAAAAACATTTTTAGCAGGACTAAGGGATCCTCTAGGTCCAACTATACGAGCTATGCATCCAAATTGCTTAAGTCAAGCAATACAGTTTATAACTGAAGAAGAAAATATCAAATATTATCAAAAATCAACGCATCAAATTCCATTTACACTACCAATTTCTAAAAATTCCCATCCACCAGTGAGATTTCCAATAAATAATTTCAATAACAATTGTAGACCATTCAATCAAATTCGTTAACCCCCTCAGGTTCAACACATACAATTTCCTCGTGGACCAATAAATCTACAAAGAGAAAGAAATATTCCAAGTAATTCTCAAGTTTTTGGAAGAAATTCCAATCCGAGACCCATACAAAACAGACCCACACCTATGAGTATATCTATAAGAAATACTTCCCAATTTACAAAGCCGAATCAAAATTACAATCATTTTGCAAATCAGGGAGCAAACAAAAATATAATAGTCGAAGAATTGTTTAACACCGAAGACGACACCTCCGAGCAACAGGAAACATATGTCGAGGACATTAACACCGAGTACGAATTCTATGAAAACGAACATGAAACGACTCAGGATTTTCAGGAAAACCTGGTTCAAGAGACCGAACCTTAGTAGAGTATCATCTATCGTCAGACAAAAAAGAATTGCCTTACATTTTAATTGCGAAACCTCATCTTAAACTATTAATAGATACAGGGTCAACAAAATTTATTAATCCTTACATTGCATATAAATTTTTTAAAAATGAAATATTCTATGAACCTTTTACAGTATCTACTGTCTTTCAAACTTCTTCTCATGATTATTGTTGCGAAATACCAATGTTTTCTGAATTTAATCAAAACGAAACTTTAAAATTTTACTTGTTTAATTTTCACAATATGTATGATGATCTAATTGGACTAGACAATTTAAAATTACTAAACGCAAAATTAGATTTTCTAAGTTCATATTTAATAACACCGCACAGTAAAATACCTATAAAATACCAACCAACTGTTCAAAAATGTTCTCATTCTATAAAAATCGAACCGCATACTAAATTAATAACCAAAATTCCTGTAAACATTAAAAATGGTGATGTATTAGTTCCACATCAGAAGATACAAAATATAGAAATTCCAGAAACCTTAACAATTTCAAGAAATGGATTAGCTTCAGTTCAAATCTTAAATAAAACGGGTAAAGAAATTTGTCTGCTCTTGACGACACCAATAAGAGTAATTCCATTCAAACAAAATGACTACGAACTTTACCAAATTGGCATGTCCAGCCCTGATAACCAACAAATTATTGATGTAGAAAAACTGATTCGAACGTCTCATATGAACCCAGAAGAAAAACATCATGTTATTAAGCTATGTAAAAAATATTCAGATATATTTTATACCGAAAATCAACCTTTAACTTTTACCAATCAAGTGAAACACACCATTAAGACAAAAGACGAAATACCAGTCTACACTAAGTCTTACAGATATCCGTTTATTCATAAGGACGAGGTACAGAAACAGATTAAATCCATGTTAGAACAAGGAATTGTTAGACCTAGCGATTCATCATGGTCATCGCCAATTTGGGTAGTCCCCAAAAAACCAGATGCTTCTGGCAAGAAAAAATGGAGAATTGTAGTCGACTACCGTAAATTAAATGAGAAAATCATTGAAGACAGATATCCGTTGCCTAATATAAGTGACGTCTTAGACAAATTAGGTCGCTGTAACTATTTTACAACACTCGATTTGGCAAGTGGATTCCACCAAATTGAGATGGAACCATGTGATATACCAAAAACAGCTTTAAATGTCGAGAACGGGCATTATGAATACGTCCGAATGCCTTTTGGGTTACGCAATGCACCAGCTACTTTCCAACGTACCATGGATAACATCTTACGTGGACTACAAAACGAAATTTGTTTAGTATACTTGGATGATATCATTATCTACTCGACATCTTTGCAAGAACATATCGTTAACTTGAAAAATGTATTCCAACGATTAAGAGAAACAAACTTCAAAATTCAATTGGACAAATGTGAGTTCTTGAAAAAGGAAGTTGCTTATTTAGGGCACATAGTAACACCAGATGGTGTGAAACCTAATCCCGACAAGATTATTAGCATACAAAAATACCCTTTACCAAAAACCACCAAGGAAATTAAAGGATTTTTAGGTCTATTAGGGTACTACAGAAAATTTATTAAAGATTTTGCGAAATTAACAAAACCGCTAACTCTTTGCCTAAAGAAAAACGCAAAAATTGAACATAGTCCCAAATTCATAAAATGCTTTGAGGATTGTAAAAATATTTTAATGAATGAACCATTGCTACAGTATCCCGACTTTACGAAGGAATTTAATCTTACAACAGACGCAAGTAACGTAGCAATAGGAGCAATATTGTCACAAGGACCTATTGGCAGTGATAAACCTGTATCCTATGCATCAAGAACTTTAAATGAATCGGAACAAAATTACAGCACAATAGAAAAAGAACTACTAGCAATAGTATGGGCTACAAAGTATTTCCGACGGTACTTGTTTGGTCGCAAGTTTAAAATTATAACAGATCATAAACCACTTCAGTGGCTGATGTCATTAAAAGAACCAAGTTCTAGATTAGTAAGATGGAGATTACGTCTAGAAGAATATGACTATGAAGTGATGTACAAGAAAGGAAAGTACAATACGAATGCAGATGCACTTTCCAGAGTAGAAATTCATACTAAAGAATTTGAGCAATTAGTAGAATATATGGACAAATTTAATGATATAATGTCTAGAGAAAATGATGACAACGCTTCAATATCTGGTAATATAGGAGAACAACCCCTTATATCTGACGTAGAAAAACCGGAAGATGCTCAAAATGAAAGCCGAAATGATGACGACGATCGCATAACAGTACACACTAGTCACGAAGACAGTATTCTTGGAATACCACTTTCAGAAAAACCATTAAATATCTATAATAACCAAATAATTATAGACCTTGTTTATTATTCACCTGCGAAACCAAAAACAATACAAATATTCCCTACAAAATCAAGAACTAATGTACAACTTTCAAAAAATAATCTAGAAACTGATCTTATAAAATTCTTTAAAGAATTTATCAAACCCAAAATTACGTACGCACTTCACTTCAAAGATGATAATTATCTTCCGGAAATATGGAACATACTTAGAAATACATTCAAAAGTTCAGCATTCAAACTCGTTAAATGCAATGTTATCTTGGAATACATTAAAGAGAAAGACAAATAAAACACTATTATTCAAAATTATCATGAAGGAAAAACCAACCACCGTGGAATTCTAGAAACAGAAACACGTATCAGAAAAAATTACTACTGGCCAGGAATTAAATCAGATGTTACAGATTACATCAACATGTGCGAAAATTGTCAATTAAATAAATATGATAGAAACCCACCACGTCAAAAGCTAATGATTACTCCAACACCTTCTAAGCCTTTTGAAATAATCCATATAGACACTTTTCAGGCTCAAAGACAAAAATATCTAACTATAATAGATAATAGATAGATTTTCGAAATATGCTCAAGCCTACCCATTACAATGTCTAGCCGTTATTGAAATTGTACGATCATTACTTACTTTCATTACACATCATGGATTACCAAATGCAGTTACAATGGACAATGGTACCGAACTAAAAAACAGTGTTGTTCAAGAATTTCTTCAAACATACCATATCGAACCTTACTATATCTCTAACAATCATCCAGAATCGAATGGGTCCATAGAACGTTTCCATTCTACTGTATTAGAACATTTACGAGTGATTATTAGTAAAAACAAAAAAACTGATATTTTAAATCAAATGCCTTATGCAATTTTGGGTTACAACAATTCAATACATTCTGTAACAAAACAAAAACCAATTGATATAATAAATGGACATCTGAATTCAAAAGATCCTTTTGATATTAATTTAAATCAAAAACTCATTAACAATTATATCGTAGAACATCGCCAAGCTACTCAAGAAATTTATAAGAAGTTAAATGAAAACATGACTTCTCAAAAGGAACGTATCATCAGTAAACATAACAAACAGCGAGAAGATCCATTATCATATGAAGAAGGTGAAAATGTTTATAGGAAACTAAAGTCAAATAACAGAAATAAATTAACACAGAAATATGTACAAGAGAAAGTTAATAAAAATAAAAATATTAAAATTCATTCAGGATCAAAATTAATTCACAAACAAAATTTAAAAAGACCTAAATTGAAACGTAATCCATTACAGGTCCCAGCTTCTGCTGCCAGCAGCCCTTCAAGAAGTGAAAATAACCAACTTAGCTCAAAACCCGGGACTTCTTCCGTATAAGCTAGGAACAGCGCATTTAAAATCAAAAGTTCATACCTTCCGTCATTATTATGACCTAGAACCTATAGAAAGACAACTTCTCAGGAAGCATTATGATGAGCTTACTAATGTTTTAGAGATAAAACAGAATCCTTTTTATTTTGAACTTCAAAATTTTCATAACGCAATGTCATACCAACTAATGTCAGCGGAACAAACGTATAATACTATTAATCCTTAATATCGTACCAAAAGAGGTTTAATTAATGGCTTAGGCTCTGTAATCAAAAGCATTAGCGGTAATTTAGATGCGGATGATGCAGAATTTTATGTGAATAGTATTAATAAATTACAAACTAACCAAAGAGGCATCGTAGACAAGGTAAACAAGCAAATTTCTCTCACCACCAAAATGATAGAAAACTTTAATAGAACAATATCCCTAATAAATCATAATCAAGATATAGTCACTGAAGGTATAAAAGAGATGAGATTGAGAACTGACGACCTAGTATCAAATCTAAATCATTATCTCGACTCTAAAAATGTATTAGATCAGATTAATATAAGCCTTAGCGTTATTTTACAACTATTAACTAATATCGAAAACTCAATCACTTTTGCTAGATTAAAGATCCCACACTCGAGTCAACTTAAAATCGATGAATTAGAATCAATGTATGATACAGCCGTAAAGCTATATTCAAATAATGAAATGCTTTTCCCGAAATCACATTTTAATTATTATTATGATGCTTCAGAAATTCAGGCATTTTATCATCATAAAAAAGTTGTTTTCATAATTCACTTTCCAATAATTTATCCTGAGACCTTTCAATATTTCCATTTATATTCAATACCTACACAAAACCTTACTACTATTATTCCTCATAATACTTATCTGATTATGAACACGGATTTCTACCAATACATGCCAGTACCTTGTGATATGCTGCAGAACGAATACTTCTGTACAAAGGCCAATTTAAGAAATGGATTGGAAATCGACAATTGTATCCACCGATTATTAAAGTTAAAAACCAGTCTCCAAGCTTGTGAAGAAATTCAGATCGAATTGACTAGAAAACAAAATTTGAAACAACATGCAAAGGGACAGATTTTGTGCAGCTACAAGGAACTTATTTAATCGAAATACCCATTGATTGCAAATTTCGTACTAAGAAAATATACCGCTGGACGAAATACACCAATTACAAAGGGAGCAAAATAAAATAGCACCCATTGAATTAATTGGTCTCTCACATATTCAACACAGCTTTTGGACCATGCCAATTTGCCTTATCCTAATCGCCGCTG
Source organism: Cosmopolites sordidus (assembly GCA_031761425.1). Classification (NCBI taxonomy): domain Eukaryota; kingdom Metazoa; phylum Arthropoda; class Insecta; order Coleoptera; family Curculionidae; genus Cosmopolites; species Cosmopolites sordidus. The sequence continues at coordinate 568,313 of JARFXV010000076.1, forward strand.
GAGTATGGTATGTCTTCTATCGACTGAAAAGAAGAAAGCCACAAGCCGATCCAAGGACCGAAGCCGAAGAACCACAACCAATGCCCAGAACGTTCTTCAACCCCAAGGGACAATCTTCCGTTTAGGGATGGAGGAGTTATGTGCAGAGGTCCTCGACCCATTCCAGGAAACTGCTGAGAGCCGAGTTATGTGCAGAGGTCCTCGACCCATTCCAGGAAACTGCCGAGAACAGCCAGCCTCAAATAGCTGACATTAACAATTTTACATAATATTGTTATTCACTGTGAACCCCCTGGAATATATATATATATATATATATATATATATATATATATATATATATATATATATATATATATATATATATATATATATATATATATATATATATATATATATAATATTGTTATTCATTGTGAACATTCTGATTTTATGAACGATTGTAATAGTCAATAATTTTAAAGATTATTAAATTCATTTGCGAATAAAATTTGTGTTTTTAAAAAACTACATTAGTAACCAAAGTATTTAAGTCCCGCTATGAGTAACCGCAGAAACCATTTCGACAGCAATTTACGCATTCCCAACAGTTCATGCAAAATTGTGTAAACACTTCCTTTCAATATCTTTATATTAGCTATATCTTGTGGTTTTAATTTACGGTTTTGCGAAATAATTTTGTGAATTTTTCTGAAGGTGTAACCACCTCATTTGGACGTCCAGAGCGCCATCGGTGCTTGTACGGTCATGTTTGAATTCAGCATATCAATAAATTATGGTTGATTTTCCAGATCAGAGTCTGGGTAATGCTTATTAAGCCATTGTTTTGCTTAAACGGTATTTTTCTTGATTAAAAAGAAATGTTTAATCAACACACAAAATCCTTTTTTTTTCATTCTTTTGAAAATAACAAAAGTGGCTTCACTGAAATCACAAGTCAGAAACTAGCAGATAGATTGTTATGAAATTTTGACACATGCGTTTGAAGGTTAGCACAATCGACCACTGACCATCTAACATATATGTCAAACCGGGAACGTATTGACCGATATAATATACGAACAGATTGCCTTTTTCACGAAGTGATCTAACTGATTTGTAAATGCCAGCAAATTTTGCTTTTGCAACTAGGTTAAGGAAATTGTATATATTGCATCGATTATAAGACATAGCGTTATAAGACATAAGATCTATAAGTAGTTCCCAAAATTTTAGGTCAGTTAGGGCGCTTTCTGAGAAAACGGACGATATGGTTCGTTTAAGTTGATCCGTACGTATGCAAAACATTTTTATACAAATATAAAAAAATATAACATCAATATAACAAAATATATAACTCTATAACTAATGACATAAAAACTGATGATATAATGTTTGCAAGACGAGGTTAGTCAATTTGATAAAGGAAACCCGTTACTGGTAATCAATGCAAATCTTTGAAATTTTATATTATCGCATAAATAATAAACTGGAGAACATGAAATAGCTTCATTGATGCCCATGTATTATTGTCACCAATTTTACATCTCACATGATATTTTAAATTTTTTTAAACAATCTAAAATACTGTTTTTTATATCTTTATGGAATGAGTTTAAAATGATTCTAATTTTTAAAAGCTTATGAAGTATTTTTTGACACAATTTTTACCTTGAAAAGTGGTTATAACCTCCCTAGTTGTCATTTATGCAAATATATTACCATTATAAATAAGAAACAATAAATGTTGAAATTGTTGAAATGTGAATACACAGTATGGCGGAAAATAACGCAACCTTTTTAATAATTAAAAACAATTACTTATTTTGCCAAAACTATTTCTTTTTATTCAAAATACATGCCTTCCACGTCAATACACTGCTGGACATGTTCACCCAATGCTAACATAGAGTTTTAATGACATTTTACGAAATGGCCCTAATGACCGACATTTTGAACTTTTGTAGTACTGACATAAAACATTCCTTTCACGGCCAGTTTAAGTTTCGGGAAAAGGAAATAATCACACGGAGATAAATCAGGCGAACACGGAGGATATTGAAGCCAAAAATCACGAACAGCGACGGTCCTGTGTGGTACATTGTCGCGCAACAAAAATCAACTTTCTGGCGCCCGATATTTAGTACTCACTCAAAGGATTCTCTTCCACAAACTCTCTATAACACCCAGATAAGATTGGCCAATTATATTTGGGCTCTTTGGAAGAAATTGCCGTAGTATAATACCTTCAGAATCGTAAAAACAGATCAACATTGTTTTTTCTTGTGACTTCTGGATACGCAATTTTTTCGATTTCGGAGAGCCTGGGAACTTCCTGGAAGCACTTTGAAGCTTTGCTTGAGGATCATACTTAAAGCACCAAGTCTCGTCCCCTATTACAATCGATTTCAAGCATGTGCAGTTCCCTCTAGCTATATCAATAAAATTCTTGCAATGTTCAACGCAAGCAATTTTTTGGTCTTCGTTCAGTTCGAGGCTGAGTAAGGCCCTGGGCGAGATATTTTCGGTTAAGCACAAAACCAAGGATTGATAGCCCTAGGGGGGTGCTGACCGGGGTTTTCGGTAACTGATGACCGTGGTTCGGAAGCCACGTTAAGCTGTAGGTCCAGTCGCTAAATAGCCTTCTCAGTTGCTGATGCGCCTCTAACCCCAAAACTTTACTTTATATATTGGTCCTAGTTAAACTATAATAACTTTCTATATAAGCTATAATAGAAAAAAATACGTGACTTAAGTGAAAAAATGTTAACAATTAATACATTAAGTAAGATAATAACAGATGAAATCCATCACCTTTTTAATTTACGCGTTAGTGTAAACTTTACTTTAAAGTTAAAGTTAAAATATTCATTACTTTCACTTCAACAATAACATTTTCAAATAGAGATCTTTCTAAATACTAACAGTGCAAAGAAAATTATTTTTTAAATTAAGTGCATGGGCGATATTTTGATATATGGTACCCGAGAAAACGCGATCGACAAAAATATTTAAATTACATTAACAACACACTCCAGCAGAAATAGAAAAATATGATAACATTCACTTCTTAGGTCTAGAGACAATATTTGGGACGTTTGAATCACTTTTACTTTTCAACATAATCTCTTTTACGTTAACAAATTTGGTAACGGTTTAAATAAGGGTATTTGCAGTGTCGGTTGGTCCACAAGGGCCGGTGGGTACGTGCCCCACCTAAAAAATTAAAAAATGAAATGAAAAAATTGATGTCTGACAGTTATACTCGTATTTCTACACAACAAAGTGTGTGTATGATGCTAAGAAATGGAAAATTTTTGGTTGCGACGCGTTTCCCTATCCCCATTCCAAAATTTGTTTATAGGTGCCCCACCTGTTTTTTCGCCCACGAACTGCCGCTGGGTATTTGTAATTTAGCTTTAAACTGAGAAACATTCAAATCAGTCTAAAGCAGTTTGCATTAATTAGCGATAAAAGTAAATGAGTTGCCTTCGTAAAACACGATAACATTGTTCAAGAGTGAAAGTTGATTAATTAAATGGACCCTTCATGAAGTATATACAAATGGAATCTATTATAAGATATCTTCAAATAAACTTCAAATAAAAAGTAGGTCTAGAGATTTTACACTAGGATGAGTCTTATGAACATGTATCTAGTGCAAATTTGATTTAGTGCAAGTGGTTTGCTCGCTAACATCGTCCCCATTTTTTTTAGCAGCGAAAAAAAATTCTGCACCACTGATATAAGACGATACATGATACACGATGCAAAAAATTTCTTCAAAAACATTCGAGGTATCTTTAGGCCGCAAATAATTAACATTGCACCGGTCCGAAGTGTTGATGGTAGGGACACAATCACTGCCATACAGGGTTGAGAGGCAGATGGAAGGAGCATTTCGAAAACTGGCTGAACGCTAACTCAAAGGCTGATGAAAGAGTTTTGAAGCTTATCCCTTGAAAACTTACATTTATCAACATGGTCGAAGAGCCCACTATGGGCAAAGTAGAATGGCAATCCGGAAGCTAAGAAATAATAAAAGGAAATATACAAAGCTGGTGGCAATATGATTGTGAACAAACTCCACGAAATTTATCTGCCTGTGTTAGAGAAACGAGGAAATGCCATCGGAGTTTAGGAATGCTTGTATCATACCTATTTTTAAAAAAAGTAATAGAGCTGACTGCAACAACTATCCTGGTAATGATATACCAGTTGCATGCTCTCAGTAGCAGAAACGATTCTGACTAGAATCATACTAGATCGACTGACAGGTATTGTTGAACCAATACAAAAGGAGATATACAAAGCTGGTGGCAATATGATTGTGAACAAACTCCACGAAATTTATCTGCCTGTGTTAGAGAAACGAGGAAATGCCATCGGAGTTTAGGAATGCTTGTATCATACCTATTTTTAAAAAAAGTAATAGAGCTGACTGCAACAACTATCCTGGTAATGATATACCAGTTCCATGCTGTCAGCTGCAGAAGCGATTCTGACTAGAATCATACTAGATAGACTGACTGGTATTGTTGAACCAATACTGCCGGAGAGTTAGTCTGAATTCAGAGCAGGTCGTTGAATAGCTAATATGATATTCTCGTAAGACCCGATACAAGAAAAAATGCAGAAAACAAAGTGATAGCCTACTTGTAGCCTTTGTGGATCTGTCAAAGGCGTTTAACTCGGTTCATAGAGACATGATCGATAGATAGAGACAAGTCGAAGCTATTGAGCATCATAGGATGCCCGCCTAGGTTGGTGTACATGTTAAAACTTCAGCACAATGGCATGCATGCAAAAGTTCTGACACAAGTGGGGGAAATTGAGATTTTTGAGATTAAGATCGGTGTTAAGTAGGGTTGTGTGATTACTCCGATGCTTTTTTCCTGTGTTTGTTGCCGATCTCCATGTCAGAGACAGATTGCTGCATTCAGTTAAGATATCGTATATAATGAATGGACGCCTATTCAACCTAGCACGTTTTAAAGCCAAATCAACAACAATGGAGGTTCACATTGCAGAGCTGCAGTATGCGGATGACAGTTTGCTTGTAGCGCATAGTGCGTCGGCGTTGCAAACGGTGCTGGATTTATTTTGCGAGGTCTATGACGCATTCGGACTTAATTTGGAAAATTATTGAACAAAAAACGAAAATACTACAACAAACGGCTTAAGCGAGACTTAAGAGAACACACTAAAATCAGTGTTTACAATGCCATAATAATGCCCACCCTTCTGTATAGAGTTGAATCATGGGTCCTGTATCGAAAGCAAATAAAATAACTTGAGAGATTTTATCAAGACTACCTCCGAAAAATCGTGAAAATAAAATGCCAAAACTATCGGACCAATGTGGAGGACCTTGAACTAGCCAGCATTTTGAGCATATAATCCCAGATCAAGAAAGTTCAGTTAAGATGGTTAGGTCATTACCAGAGGACGCAGGACACTAGGATGCTGAAGCAGATAATCTGTGGTGAATTAAATAAGAAGAAACGATCCTTTGGGATGTCCAAAAAGATGATATAAAGACGTAATAAAATCGTCTTTAAAGAAGTCTATGTCAATCGTGTCCGAATGGGAAAAGACAGCAAACGACAACCAAATGACGTAAAAAACATACAGAGCTGTGTAGCTCCATGCGGAGGTTTATCGCCAAAAAACGACAGCCAAAAAACAGGCGCGAAAAGCCCAACCGACTGGACCGCGTGTACCGATTCTTTATCCTCCTGACTTTAAATGCCCAGCATGCGGAAGAACATGTAGATCTAAGCTCACCTATATATTTTTTTTGGTAGTATGTCACTGGCATCAAAAAATAATTGTCAATGTAAGTATCATTGACATACACAAAAAAAATATATTAACGTCCTATCTTTTCAGAATTTATAGAAATTAATATAATTTATTTTTAGGTTCGTTTTGAAAACGGGAGGAGAATACTTCCCGAAACGTAAACGTTCAAAAGTTTGTATTTATTTTAGAAAATTTTTTTATGTTTTTTAAAATTTTGTTCGTTAGGCAAATTTATTACAAAAAAGAATCACTGAGAAATGTGTCTCCGTTTGGTTTTTTGTTTTTACCCAGTGATTCTTTATTTACATAAAAACAGATTTTTTTTGATATTTTTTGAGTTTTAGATCGTGGCGAAAAAACCCCAAAAAAACACAATGCTAGTTATGACATTTTTGAATAGCTTGCGTTTGATATGATTTGACTTGATACATTTTCATAAGACTTTTCCTGGTGTAAAATGTCTAGACCTACTTTTTATTTGAAGTTAATTTGAAGATATCTTATAATAGATTCCATTTGTATATACTTCATGAAGGGTCTATTTAATTAGTCGATTTTCACTCTTGAACAATGTTATGGTGTTTTATGAAGGCAACTCATTTACTTTTATCGCTAATTAAGGCAAACTGCTTTTGACACTGGTTTGAAAGTTTTTCAGTTTAAAGCTAAATTACAAATACCCTTATTTAAACAGTTAATCATCAAGAAATTTTAAAAATGCATTGAAATTAGGTGGATTTTATCACTTGAGATAGGTATGAGATATTTGATTTGCCCATTACCATATAAAGGGTGATTTTTTACAGTGCCCGAACTTTCGATAGGGGTCACTGTCAAACGAACTGCGAGTTTCCGGGCAATTCTATAAATATGTGTCTCAGTAATCTGGCAAAATATCACAGAACGTTTAACATCAGAGCAATGCTTGAATTGTTGAAATTGTTGCAAATATCGCCGCTATTATTGGCAGTGTTTTTATTTGACTACGTGGATTATTTTATTCCGAATTTGAATGGTATTGATGGAGGAGCTGTGGTTCCAATAAGACGGTTCCACATGTCAAAAAAGTGCGCTTTGTCAGAAGTAGTCGAGGAGGACATTTGTCCGAAATTGTTTTCAAACATTAATGTTATTGAGTGTTATTTCATATAAAATAAATAGTTTCTAGATATCTAATTTGGTTGTTGATTTATTTGAATTTAAAGTTCGGGTACATTAAAAAAACCCTATATTATAATACATACTAATAAATATTGCCAATACTTTCTTCAACTCTAAATTACGCAGAATCCTCCCAAGAATTCTCGCTTAGTTAGCTTCTTGCTCAATATTCGTTATTGAATTGAATTCTTTTGCGTAGCGATTTTTAATTGTGGTTTCGAATAGATTTACTCCAGAATATTAGTTATGCAAAATTTTGTGTTTAAAATATGTGATGTTTTTATGATTAGGTAATTTTTTATAATCCATTATATCTGTTTTGTAAATATACAAACCCATAAAAATAGCAGTACTTTTCTTAATATATCTGCCGAATGAAATATTATTTAACAACTCTATGTACTGTTTACCTTTTTTGGGCATTTTCTTTTCATGAATATCGCCCAACAATAAATCATGTTTTTACCCCTTTTTGTGGAGGAAAATGGATATATTAAACGTTTAAAAGTTGTGAGATGAAAATTAGCAAATTTAAATGACCGGTTGAATTTATAGCAAGAAAATTTTGAAATTATTCAAATGTACAAATATACATTTTCTTAATATTTGCCGAATGTAGAGAATATTTTTTAAGGTGAAGCATCATTATCAAATGTTATTTAGAAAAAAAAATTATTATATAATGTGTATTTTTAAGTGGGAATTTTTGATATCAATAATTATTCTTTCTTCAACACCGTCTAGGCCTCTTTTACAAATTTAAATCTTCCCTTGTTTTAATTAATCACTACCATAATAGCGTTATAATGTAAAGCTGCGAATATCCCAAAATGAGCAGCTCCGAACCAAGACAAAAACTAAATCCACTTAGCGTGTAGCGTTCACAAATTCTTGATCGCTACAGGTAGCATTCGTAAATTGTTGATCACCTCTGGTAGGTTTATTTCTGACAAATTCTTAACTGAAAGAGCTTCGGTATCGTTGGGATAAGGCAAGACAGTCTAACTCCAAATCTCCAGGTGAGCGGACGTTTTCGCGAATTACCCTTCCGATCGAGGTACGTAGGTTTGCTGGCCAAGTCACGCTTGGGTTGATTTTTCTGATATTCTTATAGAGGGTTTTACGACCCGTCAGCAGAGAATCCGATCAACAGACGCCAGGCCATTGAACGACCACCTATCATAGAGCCCGACCATCGTGGAAACCTTACACCTTTTTGGGGCCACATGGCAGAGTACCCGGTTGGTCAGATCGAAATTATTTCGGAACCCCCGCATAGGGATACCGGACTGCCCGCAGTCGTACTCAATGTTTTTGGACACCCAGTAACTTGACAGGCAAGGATAGACAACATCAGGAAATAAGGCCAGATAAACACTTTTTTTATTATATTTTCATGTATCGTTAAGGATTGCAATTACCAGTTATTTTTCACAAATACATTATTACCATAATTTGTTATACTGATAATGGTCACGTTATCACCTTATATTTTGTATCTATTTGCCGTCTGACCATTCTTGGTTACCCTAGCGTTATATATTTATCTTTTTACTATTGTCAAAATAGAGGAAATAACCTTTAATTTGTAACTATAGGGACATAGAGACCAGCTGGTGTAATTCAGAGCTGTGTATTTGATTTTTGATTTCTTTCACGGTAAGGTTTGGAGAACCACCTTCCCTAAACCTTCCCGTGTCTTTTGTTTGATAGTTTTAGTTATTCCTTTTTTGTGTGCTTTGTGTCGTTCTTTTTTGAGTGTGCTTTTATAATATATATGTATAAAATTCTAGTAAACCGTTTTATTTAAGATAGACCCCTTCCCGGTTCCAGGGTCTTTTCATGTGTGCTTCATTCTGTCCTGGACCTTCTTCCCGGTGCTCCCGGCGAACAGCTGCCGTCGCTGTGCTCTATATATTTTTTATTTTGTTTCAAAAGAGAAAATAATAGGTCACATAAATTTGACGCCCAACAACGTGGGGCTTGATTTCAAGGACAGTTTGATGGTAGAGTTTTAAGCACAATCTCAGAAAAGAAAGCACAAGTACGGAGGAATAGTAAATTAGTTAATGAATAGAAACATTAGAACTCAATAAAGTTGCTAGTTAAGACGGAAACGCATTTCCAAATCTTTTTTTAAGAAAAAAAAAACCATCGAGATAGCGAAGAACATTCCTTAGGTGTACCGGATAATGATACAGTAGTTTGGAAATTTTAAATGTCAAGGTCAAATTAAAATAACTAAATATCCGAAATAAATATATTTGCGAGAAGGAAGGAATTTTCTTACCAGTTCGTCAACAATTTTTTGAGAAAACAAAATTCCCATTCGATAGCGTTCTTTCTATTTTATTTTACAGTTTTATTTTATATTTTTATTTATGAATAATGTACAATGACCTTGTATATTTGTAATTTATGAGTTAATATATAGTTAATCTATTTTCTATTACGGTATTGTATCTGGGATACCGGGAGAGTTAATTAAGTTTTCTGAATTTTCTACCGGGTGTATTCAAAAACAATTGGGAATGTAAACTTTTTTGGTAAAGTTTATTTTTATTATTACATTGTTGTTTTTGATCTGGTTTTTAAATTTTGTTATATCATAATGGCTGACGAAAAATTCCAAGTTAATCATTTATTAGACTATGAACTGGATTACGAGTTGAGAATTCGCTCGGTTCTTATAGATAGAAATGTTAGTGAAAAACGAAAAATATTAACAAAACTTTTAAAGAAAGAATCCCCAAATCCAGGTTGTTTGGTTAGGTTAGAAACCTATAATGTTGATTTTTCAATCGAACAGTCGGGAATCCTGAAAAGTACCGCCTCAATAGTAAATTTAATAGAAGATTTTGAAGGAACCGTCAGTGATAGTGTATGTTTGCGTGCGAGGTCTAGGCTTGCCCATCTGTCCGCTAGGATTTAGAGAATTATAGTACCGGAGGATGACAAGGAAAACGTAGCCGTGTTTAAGAACGAATCTTACGCGAGTTGTATTAAGTTAGAGTCAGATCTAGACGACAAGTTGTTAGAGGATCGTGACGCTACAAGTACCGTAGGTAACGTAAACCAGATCCTGCCTCCTGTAATTCATGCCAATCCAGTCGTTAACTGTTCTGCTGGCAAACCGTCGGTCTCGACTTGGGGTGTTACGTTTAATGGAGATTCGAAAAATGTTTTTAGTTTCTTGGAGCGAGTTTCCGACTTATCCCAGTCTCGTAATTTTTCAGAGATAGAACTTTTTAATTCAGCTGTCGAATTTTTCGTTGGCGACGCCTTTGTGTGGTTCCGAAGTGTTAGGGATGTTGTGTCAGATTGGTCAGGTCTTGTTTCAAGGTTGAAGAGAGATTTTTTGTCTCCTCATGCAGACGATGATGTCTGGGAACAAATCCGGCAGAGGAAACAGAGACGCGCAGAAACAGTTATTATTTATGTGGCTCAGATGGAGAATTTGTTCTCTCGGTTGTCCGTGACCCCTGCTGAAGTTACCAGAGTCAAGTACATCCGGAGGAACTTGTTGCCTGAATATGTGGCGCAGTTGGCGTTACACGATACTGTTACTGTCTCCGAACTATTTGCTTTGTGTAGGAAGTTGGAGGATGTTCTAGCCTCTACTTCTAGAAAACCCTCTCAGTTGTTTGCTTTCGATGACCCTCATAAGAGTGGCTGGTCACGTCGAGATAAGAGAAAGAGTGCTGGTGGTTCTAAGGAAGATCTACTTTACCGTGAGTCAAGTTATTCTAGTGGTAAAGATGTTCGTAGTTTTAGTAAAGATTCTGGGAGACCTCCTGCGGTTGTGTGCAAGGGAGATAGGAAAAATAGCCCTAAACCTAAGGTTGTGTGTTTCAACTGTAAGGGAGTCAATCACACCTTTCGTTCGTGTACCGAGAAGAGAACAGTTTTCTGCTTCCGTTGTGGTGAACCTAAAGTTAAGCTTTGTTCTTGTCCTAAGTGCTGAAAAAACTAGTTAGGCCATCAGGTGTTGCATGCGGTCGGTATCCTGATAGAAGGCAAACCGCAAGGTCGCACGTTAACAGGTCAGGTTGGAACAAATGGTTAGAACACGTATCTAATTTTTATAAGATTTATACCCGTTATTCGGAAGTTTTACCATTGTTTCTAAAAAGGGTTAATGACAATCGTCCATATATTTCCGTCAAACTTTATGATCAGAACATCATTGTTTTATTAGATTCTGGAGCTAACACCTCTATAGTTAGTGCTAGCGGAGTTAAGACCTTAAAGAGACTCAAGATTAGAATTCGTCAAAGCAATAACTCTAGTGTGTTTACTGCCGATGGAACTCGACAGAAGGTTGCTGGTCTTGCAGACCTACCGATTTTTATTAACGATTGTTGTCGAATCATTAAAGTCCATATAGTACCCTCCGTAAAACATGCTTTTATTTTTGGTATCGATTTTGTTAGGAGTTTTAATCTAGTAATGAATTTTAAGAATAATCATTGGTCGATTCACAATGATGACTTCGTGCTAGGTGCAGTACGAAAAGGTTCTGATAATCCTCCAGTATCCAAACTTTTTTCCATTGACGATCTTACCGTTATCCAAAGGGCGGAGGCTCTAGAACTGCTAGATTCTTTTAGAGAACTTGACAGGAAGGATAGGTTAGGACGGACCGATAAAATTAAACTCTCTGTAGATACGGGCGATAACCAACCTTTCAAAAAGAAACCTTATTTACTATCCCCCTATATGTAAGAAATTCTGAATAAAGAGTTAGATTCTATGATCCAGTTGGGCGTAGTCGAGGAATCTCATAGTCCATGGTGCTCTCCAACACTTTTGGTAAGGAAGCCCACGGGTGAATATAGATTTTGTTTTGATGGAAGATTTTTGAACGCTCTGACGAAACACGATAGTTTTCCGTTACCCCACGTAGACAGAATACTGAGTAACTTACGAAATGCCAAATACATTTCCTCAATTGACTTGAGAAAGGCATTTTGGCAAATACCACTTGAAGACGCTTATCGGTTATCGGTCGTGGACAATTTCAATTTACAGTCGTTCCCTTTGGCTTGTGCAATGCGGCACAAACACAACAGAGGTTGGTTGATTCGATATTTGGACCTAAATACGAACCACATATTTTCTCGTATCTGGATGACATATTGCTGTTCTCCTACCTGGGAACATCATGTGGAACTTCTAAAGACAGCTAAGAACCTACTTAAGGAAGCTGGTCTCATTGTTCATTTAGAAAAATGCCAATTTTTTAGGACATCTTTAAAGTATTTAGGGTATATAGTCGGTAACAATTCTCTAGCTACTGATCCGTCAAAGGTTGAGTCTATGTCGAATTATCCGCGTCCGCGCACTTCAACCGAGGTGAAACGTTTCATTGGTATGTGTTCATGGTACCGTAGGTTCATTAAGGACTTTTCTTCTCTTGTTAGTCCCTTGAACGACCTTCTTAAAGGCAAGAAGAAAAAACAAGCCATAGAGTGGAACGAGAGAGCGGAGTCTGCATTTTTAGCCATCAAACAGAAACTTATAAGTGCACCAATCTTAGCTCAGCCTGATTTTAGACAGAAATTTTTCGTTCAGTCCGATGCGTCTGATGTCGGCATTGGAGGTATGTTGACCCAGTTTATAGACGGAGAAGAACGAGTAATCGCTTACGCGAGTCGCTCCTTATCTAGAGCGGAGAAGAATTATTCAGTGACGGAGCGTGAATGTTTAGCAGTTATATTCTGTATTGAAAAATTTAGGCCTTGGATAGAAGGTTCTCGTTTTACGGTCATCACTGATCATTTTAGTCTCCTGTGGCTTTTTAATTTAAACACTCCGTCAGGTAAACTTAGTCGTTGGTTACTGAGGTTAAGACAGCATACTTTTGACCTACAGCATAGAAAAGGTTCGATGCACTTGGTTCCTGATGCTTTGAGTAGAATACCGCATCCTGAGGCAGAGAGTAGCTTTTCAGCAGATTCCGAGAATACGTGTTTGCAAGTTTCATCCATCTCGATCGAAGTACATTCTCTTGACCCCTCGTATATTGCGCTCCGTGAAAAGATTATAAACAACCCGGACAAATTTCCTCAATGGCGAATTGAGAACCACTACATTCAGAAATTCATTCCTTGTAAGCAGAATCATACTTTTAATATTCGAGAGTGGAAAACCTTGGTTGCTATACCTCAGAGGGCGAAAATTATCGAGTCGTGTCATATTCCTCCCACTAGTGGCCATTTTGGTTTTCGGAAAACCTTGTTCCGAGTACAGGAGATGTATTATTGGCCTATGATGAGATCAGATATTTTGAGATTTGTAAGAAGGTGTTTGGTGTGTGGCGCTCAGAAACACTCAAACTTAAGTAAAATTGATATTATGGGTAAGGAGAAGGTAGTTGACCGACCTGGTCAAATCCTTTCGGTGGATATTATAGGTCCTTTTGCTCGTTCCAGAAAGGGTAACAAATGGTTATTGGTAGCCGCGGATTGGTTTTCTAAGTACGCGTTCATTTTTCCGTTGAGAAATGCCAAATGCCCAGCAGTTATGAACCATATAGAGAATCACATATTCCTTTCGGTTGGAGTTCCCCAAATCCTGATTTGTGATAACGCTCCGAATTTCAAGAGCAAGGGTATGAAGGAATTATATGACAGGTATAAAGTTAAGCAATGGTTCACCGCGTTTTATTCTCCTCAGTGTAACTTCGTGAAACGTAATAATAAAACCATTACGACAGCTATCAGGTGTTACATATATAGACACCAGGACTGGGATTTGTATATTCCGAAAATCAGACAGGCCATCAATACCGCGATCCATGGAGTAACCGGTTTGCCCCCGTCATACCTGATGTTCGGAAGGCATGTTCCCTTATCTGGAGAATATTATAACTCCCCTTTCCCGGACCAATCTGTTGAAGTCGTACCTGGTGGCAGGGGCACTTATGCCGAGAACTTTAAAGAGTTTCGTGATTTGTTTGTTGAGGTGCGTCGGAAACTTCGCTCCGCATATGAGAGGAATTCAAAATCCTATAACCTTCGGAAACGGGGTGTAAGTTTTAAAGTGGGTGATGAGTTTGGCGTCCTAACAAGAAGTTGTCGAGTGCTCCCGATATGTTCGCATCGAAACTTAGCCGCAAACACATTCTTTTCTTTGTTTTTAAGAAGTTGTCTCCTTTAGTTTAGGAACTAAAAAATATGGATGGGTCACGTGCAGGGAAATGGCACGTTAAAGATTTATTACCCTGTGTAGAGTCTTCCGATGTTCCCGGAGTTGACCATAGTTAGACTCAGTGACGTTTTTGAGTTATTTTTGTGTTCTGAGCTGGCAGTTTTTAGGTACAGCTTCGCTCAGCCTTTTTAGTTCTTTTTTGGAAACGTCACTTTTCACTTTTCTTTTTTTCCTTTTTGTACTTTTCCAGACTTGTTCAGTAAGAACAAGCCTGTGTTACGTTATCGAGTTTGCGCTAGACGCATCTTATTTGAGAGGAGAAATCTTTGTTCCTCCGTTTTGAGTTTGTCTAGAATTACTTGGAGAGTAATTCTAGGTTTTGTTTAAGTGAAGTAAGGGCCTTACTTCGTTTTGTCGACATATGGCAGTGTTGTTCACCTTTGGTTCCGCTGTGCCCGTGCGGCGATTTACCTCGTAACCTTAGGATCAGATGGCATTTCCATTGCATGTCGCTGGCTTTAGCCAAGTTACGTTCGGTAGAAGTTTCGCGTTGGCATAAATTGCCACGGAAAAGTTTTTGTTTTGTCGACACTGGACGTTGATGTTTGCCTTTGGTTCCGTTGTGCCAGAGTGGCGAATGAGCTCGTAACCTTAGGAACAGCTAGCGTTTCAGTTCGGTGTCGCAAGTTTTACTTAGCCAGGTTGGATTTACTTGGGAAGTAAGTCATGAATTGGCTGTGCGAATTTTTTGCGGTCGTTCTGCATTAAGTTTCGCGTTGGCGTGAATTGCCACGGAGACGTTTTCTTTGGTTGACACATGGCCGTGCTGTCTCTCTTTGGTTCCGTTGTGCCCGAGTGGCGATTGAACTCGTAACCTTAGGACCTGATAGCATTTCCATACCGTGTCGCTTGCCGTAGCCAGATTGTGTAGATTTACTTGAGAAGTAAATCGTGAGACTATATCTGCGATTTTTCGCGGTGATTTGCGTTACGTTCCGTGTTGGTGTGATTCGCCACGGTATCGTTTTCTTTGGTTGACACTTGACAAAGCTGTCCGCCTTTGGTTCTGCCGAACTCAAGTAGCATTTGAGACTCGTAACCTTAGGATTAGATAGCGTTTCCGTTTGGTGTCGCAGACTTTAGTTAACTCAGTTGTATTCGCTTGGGAAGTGAATCTAGAGTTGTTGCTGCGAGCTCCTCGCAGCGAGTCTGCGTTACGTTTTGTGTTGGTATGATCCGCCACAGCAAAGTTTTTTCGACCTTTGGTAGTGCTTTCCGCCTTTGGTTCCGCTAAGCCCGAGTGGCAATTGGACTCGTAACCTTAGGATTAATAGCGCTTCCATTCGGTGTCGTTGGCCTTTGGCTCGGGTTTGATGGTGAATATGTTGGTACTACCTTTCGTTAGCTAGTTTGGCGCAAGCCGTGGGAAGGATTTAGGCAAATATAAATGTATTTATGCTTGGATTTTAGGCCTTTCTCATAACCAACAACTGTAGCGTTCAGCCAATAGATTTTTTCTTGTCTAAATTTTAAATAGGTACCATTGAATGTTACGAGGGAATTGCGTTATTTTGTCTCAGCGACAAGCTTGTTTGCTTTTCTGGTTCAGAAGTCCGCACCAATTATGACCTACCGAATTTGACCTACTTATTGTGACTCCCATAGGGACGTGTGATACGCGAAAGTTATCAAGACTAAACCTAGTGACAACCACGCTTCTGTGTTTCGCAAGCGCTGGTTATTCCTCATTCCACTACTCGTATTCTCTCAGTCCTATTTATAGACTCGACTATGTCGGTTTTCTTTATTTTACCCTCGCATCTTAGTTCACTATCATGCAGGCTTTAAAGTTATTTTTTTCAGTGTAGCTCACTGAGTATTTTTCCATTTTTAAGGACATTTTTAAGGACACACTACGGGGGTGATCATCTGGTTGCGACTTCGCCTCGTAATTGGGTGTCACTATTGGGTGGCGTCTCAGCTCCCTCAGAGTGCGTTCCGGAAGGCCTATGGCAGTGTCTGTTTTACGGGTCACCTTGTAGATTATCACTTAATTTCGTTTGAGTTTTTTTGTAAATTTTAGTTTGGTGAAAACTATATTTCACTTCCTTATTGTGGTGGATATAGGGGTTATTGTTACGTGTTTTCCACCTTTTGGAAGTTCACTTGCTCTCAGATCGTTTTAAGGGAGGTCTGGAGACGTGGCTGCGAGTGTTGTGTTGTTAAGCTGAGGTTGGTAAACGAGGTGTCTTTCCTTTCAGTTTTCGGTAAGGGCACGCAATGCCAACTGAGTTACCGTCGCACCCACCTAGCCGTTGTGATCTAACCAGCTTGATCAGCATGACGTCTGTTAAGTCATAGCCTTGGGTTCCTGGACGACTTTCTGGGTAGATGAGTTATCTTCCAAAATTTATTTGGTGTTGTGTTTTGAATATCGTTTGATATGTACTTTATAGTGCACACGTTATATCTATATTCTCTTTTCGTATTTGGTATACAAGAGGATATTTCCTTTTTTGGTATTTTTCTTTTGGGATAGATTGGGTATTTCCTTACCACTGTTCCAGTGTTCCAGTGTTCCATTCCATAGGGATACGCTTCAGGGTAATCTCCGGTATGGACCGATCAAAATTAAAGCCTCCTCTCGCAGTCTTTAATTTTCTTTTTGGAGGGAGGTAATGTAGCGTTCACAAATTCTTGATCGCTACAGGTAGCATTCGTAAATTGTTGATCACCACTGGTAGGTTTATTTCGGACAAATTCTTAACTGAAAGAGCTTCGGTATCGTTGGGACAAGGCAAGACAGTCTAACTCCAAATCTCCAGGTGAGCGGACGTTTTCGCGCCTTACCCTTCCGACCGAGGTACGTAGGTTTGCTGGCCAAGTCACGCTTGGGTTGATTTTTCTGATATTCTAATAGAGGGTTTTACGACCCGGCAGCAGAGAATCCGATCAACAGACGCCAGGCCATTGAACGACCACCTATCACAGATCCGGCCATCGTGGAAACCTTACACCTTTTTGGGGCCACATGTCAGAGTACCCGGTTGGACAGATCGAAATTATTTCGGGACCCCCGCATAGGGATACCGGACTGCCCGCAGTCGTACTCAGTGTTTTTGGACACCCAGTACCTTGACAGGCAAAGGATAGACAACATCAGGAAATAAAGCCAGATAAACACTTTTTTTATTATATTTTCATGTACCGTTAAGGATTGCAATTACCAATTATTTTTCACAAATACATTATTACCATAAATTCTTATACTGATAATGGTCACATTATCACCTTATACTTTGTATCTATTTGCCGTCTGACCATTCTTGGTTACCCTAGCGTTATATATTTATCTTTTTACTATTGTCAGAATAGAGGAAATAACCTCTAATTTGTAAGTATAGGGACATAGAGACCAGCTGGTGTAATTCAGAGCTGTGTATTTGATTTTTGATTTCTTTCACGGTAAGGTTTGGAGAACCACCTTCCCTAAACCTTCCCGTGTTTTTGTTTAATAATTTTAGTTATTCCTTTTTTTGTGTGCTTTGTGTCGTTCTTTTTTGAGTGTGCTTTTATAATATATATGTATAAAATTCTAGTAAACCGTTTTATTTAAGGTAGACCCCTTCCCGGTTCCAGGGTCTTTTCCGATATATGAAGTAACCGGGTGGCGCTCAACTTTTGTCGTGGCTTCATTCTGTCCTGGACCTTCTTCCCGGTGCTCCCGGCGAACAGCTGCCGTCGCTGTGATCTATATATTTTTTATTTTGTTTCAAAAGAGAAAATAATAGGTCACAAGCGTCTGACTTATATTAAGCGATTGATTGGTCAGCGTCTGTTCTGTTCACCAGTGGTGCGGCTGAGATTTAAATTTTGGAACTAACCCCTCCAGTCTTAACCTCTGAACCGTCATGGTTCAAACTTTTAATTTCAAGTACAAGATGAAGCGTTCTAGCAATTACAAAATAACCCCAGTAAACAATTCTCTGCCAGCGTTGCTGGTACAACTGGACTTTCGGATTCTGGGGCGTCCAGGCTTCGGCGTCCAGGCTTGAACGCAAAATTTTTCAGAAGGAGTCGGAGACTTCTGGCCAACGTCTGAAACCGAAAACAAAAACTTTCTTTGGAACGGTAAATATCAACACACTCCTGCGCTCAGGAAAACTACACAAATTAGGGCAAACATTAAATCAGCAAAAAATCCTAATTTTAGCTCTGCAAGAAACCAGGTTGACAGATGATAACACCTTGGCCCTCGGTAACTACAGACTTTGTCCAGCCAGAAAATATTCGACTTATGACACTGTCCCTCAAGTGTGCTAACAAAAATTATAAATTAATATTAATGCACACCTCCTAGTTAACGAAGAAAATAAATCTAGTCCTAAAAAAGTAAAAAAAAGTCTTTGGACATTTTAGAAAAGACTATTTCTAAAATTCCTTCTAACCATATAAAAATCCTATTGGGTTTTTATCCAACTAGGGGAAGAAAGAAGATACAAAAAAAAGTCAGCAGTTTTCCCGCTCATAAATGGAACAACCATAATGGCAGAAGATTGGTTGAAGTATGTTCGCAGTTTAATCTAAAAATAATCTTAAAATCTCGATATCTTATTGAACTGGTAAGAACTGAAACAAAAAATTATTAAAATAGCCCTAAAGTTGGTCCCTTTACAAAAACGTAGAAAACATCTGAGATGGGATGAAGTTTGCCAGCAAGCAGTATTAACCCGAAATAAAATATTCAAAGAGTAGAACAGTCAAAAACCAGAAATAAACTATAACATCTTTTTGGAAGTAAGAAAAGAAACATCGATGAAAACAATCAACTTAATGAATCAGAAAAAGATTTCTAAAAAAAAACACCCGAAATTTTTACAAAACATTTAAAACTAAATTTACAGACTATCAACCCCAAAGTCAAACTCTAGCATACATGAGGTATATCTCTATCTTTACAATTACAAAACATTTGCTTTAGGGTAATATGTATTGGAAGTCCTATTTACTGCAGAACCCTCATTTGTCGAGATGCATTTTGCAATCGACATGGATTTTTTCCATAGGATTCACTTATTTGTGAAAAAGCTCCAGATTGTCAAGAGATAGAGATTTTTTATATGTAGATTTAATTTAATACGTAATTATAAATGGTGTTGGTTTTTAATAATTTTATTGTTGTGCTTCACTTCACTTCTTTGTATTTATTTCCGTTTATTACTCATGACTAGTATCCTTTTACGTGAAACTAACTGTAGATTGTGCTACTTTTCCCTACAGCTCACCCAACTGTATCTCATTTCGTATATTTTCCTGAAACACTCAACTCTTTCTTTGTACAAATCACCCGTTTGCTTCTCGTTTTGTCTTCTATGTGTTCACTCGAAAGCCATACTCTAAATTATTTTTGTTATTCTTGTTGTTACGTGTCTTTTTTTCTTTTTTTACCTTTCCGATTTTTTTTCGGGTTTTATCCCCCTTTCCCATTACTAACTGGAGGGTTTGTATTTACGCGAACCAATTTTGCCAGAATTGTGTTTATTTTTTCTTGCGGTGTCTTATGTTTTTCCGGATGTTTACAATTTATATTAGAATACAGTCTCTTCTCCGTTTTCCGATGTTCAGTGTGGGTCAAAAACCTTGATTTATTCTGTATATTCTTTAAGTGAAAATTTTGTTATGATTCAATTGTGAATATTTTCTGTCAAAATATTAATTTTTTTTTCCTTTATTTGGGTTTTTCGCCACTATCTAAAACTCAAAAAGTATCAAAAATACCTGTTCTTATGTAAAGAAAGAATCACTGGGTAAAAACAAAAAACCAAACGGAGACAAATTTCTCAGTGATTCTTTTTTGTAATAAATTTACCTAACGAACAAAATTTGAAAGATTTAAAAATGTTATAAAAAATTTTACAAACTTTTAACGTTAACGTTTCGGAGGGTACTCTCACCCCGTTTTTCAAAACTAAACTAAAAAATAAATTATATTAATTTGACAACAATATAATAATTTATAATGTATAATAATATATTTCCAAATAGGGAAAAAAAATATGAACACGCCACAATCATTCAGACATTACTTAAAATATATAATTTGTTAACAAGCCGAAATAATTTTCATAAAAATGTTATACATTCCATTATTTTAACTGAATCTGTTATATTAAATATTTCTATTATCTTTATAAACAACAATATTAATTAGTATAATACAAGAATTTCGCATACATGAAGTATATATTAATTTGTATAGCTACAAGTTACAAGACAAATGGTACAATTTAAAACCATATATTAAGTTTTCGAATATTTTTTAAATAAATATTTATATCGATCAACTTTTTATGGTCCCACTATTCCACTAAAATAAAATCGTTACAAATAGTATATTTTCAAGAAAGTTTTTGTTTCTGCAACATGTTTTTGTTGTAAAATATATCCCATTTAAACTTCCTTGTCACATAGTACGAAATAAAAAGATTTTTCCGACAATTTTCAACGGAAATTTCACCCCAGGGATATCATTCAATATGTGGCAAAAATCTAGAGGGATTTTTAGGAAAAAACTGCTTCCGGAACTTTAGAGGTTACTCTAATAATATGGGTAAAACTTTATTCCTTATTTGTCAAAAAAAATTAAATTACCGTTTTCAAAATGAACAATATATATATATATATATATATATATATATATATATATATATATATATATATATATATATATATATATATATATTTTTTTTTGTTGGTTGGTTGACTGGAGACGAACCCCACCCATCCCTGGAGGGCATTTGTTTGGTCTCTTGATGTTCAGACTCTTCACACACATATGCTCTCTCATCAAGAATAGGGAGACCCTATCCACAGTCAACAAGGTTGAGCAACAAACATAGGTTGTTGACTGCGGATAGGGTTTCCATATTCTTGATGAGAAAGTATATGTCGGTACCGTGAAAAGTCTAGGTGGGGATCGTTCCCAGTCGGGCAACCAAAAAAATTATCTTTTAGGCGGAGACGCAGGTTGTTGTGTGTTCCACATGAGATTGTGGAACCCAATCTCATGTGCAACCCATGTATATACAAATAGTATATATTTATATGAATATTTCTAAAAATTTAATAAATATCTAAAATTTCCACTATATTTAAAATTGTATGTATATCAATTGTTTCGACACACAGTGCATTTTTCAAATATGAACTATATTAAACTGTTTAACCAATTTAAAGTGTTCTCACTGTCAGTTTAATATAGTTTGTATTTGAAAAAGGCACAGTATGTCGAAACAATTGTTAAAAATATAGATTTAAATAGTGGACATTTTAGATATTAATCTTTGTTTATTTATTTAAAATGAATTTCCATCAAGTATCGTCTACCTCAGTTAAATTTTTAAATATTAATTGTTCAATAATGAGGATGGTTGCGGCATTTTCTTGATGGAAATTCATACTAAATTGTATAAATAAACCAAATTTGTCTAATTACTTATTACCACTTATATTTTTTTTTGAAACATAACGCGTTTCGCTACACTGTAGCTTCTTCAGATGGTTGACAAAGAATAAAATACAGTGTTAAATGGAAATTAGACAACTTTGTTTAATTTATACAATCTGGTTCAGCAAATCCAATAGTCATGGCTAAGGTTATTCTGGTATCGAGTTGACAGCCATCATATATATATATATATATATATATATATATATATATATATATATATATATATATATATATATATATATATATATATATAGTCAAGCAACTAACGAATGTTCATTTTGGCGGAGACGCAGGTTGTTGAGCGTTCCACATGAGATTGTGAAATCCAACGGTCGGAGGTGTATAAATCCTGACTACTGTTGTCTCATTATTGGATGCAATCCAAAGAAATAAAAAAACTGCATATATATATATATATATATATATATATATATATATATATATATATATATATATATATATATATATACATCTAATAATCACTTTTTCAAGCAATTGTGGTCTTATGTCCGCAATAATTCGAGTTATGTAGGCTTTCGTGTCTTCAATAGTTTATCGGCATAGTTTATCGGCTGGTTTATCGGCATAGACCATTCCTCCAAAGAATATAATGTAAAGGTGTTAAATCACATGAGCTTGTTGGTCAATTAACAGGTCCGTTCCTCGAAATAATTTTCCACACCTTCTCCAGATCAATACCATTGAAATTCAGAATATTGGCCATTAAATGCTATTGCTTTGATAATTTTAATTTTGGTACCTTTAGTATTAGATAAAATTTTTATATTGCGTTTTCCACACCTACCAAAATGTATCAAAATTACTCAACCTGCGTTACTCCAATCAAATTAGTATCATGAGGAAATCATTAAAACTCATAGTAACTTTTAAATGTTTTGTTTCAATTATCTCATGATGATGCTAGCTTGGCTAGCGTAACACACGTTAATCCACATTTGGATGCAGTTTGGTCTGTATGAAAAATTCACTATACAGTTTTTATTAAATGTCAATGTTATAGTTTTCGTCATTTTGAAACTTCTTCAGTAAAGTAAACCTATTCTATGATTTTAAGTATCTAAATTCATTTCATCAATTAGACTTTCTTTATTGCTACTACTCTATGCCAAAAGCTTTTCCAATCATCTAGGCATGTTTTTAACTGATTGTGTGCATCATTCATATACTGAGAAAACTTTTCTGTCATTGAATATTTTTTAGTTCAGATGATATACTGCTCTAGCGATGGAATTTGTTTGCTTAATTTTTTACGTGGTGTCCCCATACAGTCTCATCTCAAACTATTTACTCGAACTGTTTACGTGGCACTTTCAAATTGCATCTTTCGTGCGTTTTTGCTTGTCGGATTTTTTTTACAGGCCTCATGTTGTCAATTATTAATCACTATCACTTTCTCCGAAATGCGGGTGGATATTTTCTCTACTGGTGTCTTTAGGTCTTTTAGGGCATTAATAAAGTATATTTGAATAGAGTGCCTATTTTTAATGCGCAGTGTGGATCTAATATCTTTATTTTTATATAGTACTATGATTAAAAAGATAAGCTGACTTTTGAAATAAAGCACAAAATATTTATTAAAAAAGTTTTTATGAATAAAGGAATTAAGAATATGGAAATTTTCAGTATATTGAAAAACTTGTGTAACAATTTGTTCTGATAAAATAATAATTTAAACGATATCTGACAAATATGATTTGTCATATTAATTCACAAAACTTCTTGAATACCTCAAATCACATAATGATTTTCTTTTAAATGAAAATGATAATTTCATTTAAATACTCGTTTTTGTGATAGTAACTATATATATATATATATATTTAAATATTTTCTACTCGTTAGTTAAATCAGCTTCAAGGTTAATTTTGCTAGTAATTGTTTTCTCTTTTAGCAAATTTCAACTAAAATTTTTTTAACAACCTGTTCTTCCAGTGCAATCTCACTCCGGGCAATTTACGTGACCTCTCAAATTGCATTTTTTGTGTTTTTTTAATTTTCGCATTTTTTTCTACGAGCCTCATCTTCTGTTCTGCCGTTCCAGAGTAAACCAATTATCAATTTCTTCGAATTGGAGATGTTTTTTTTTACTGGTGCCTTTATGCCTTTCACGGTACTAATACATTGTACTTGCTTAAAGTGCCTTTTTTCACTATGCAGTGTCGGTCTAAAATATATATTTATTACACTGTTTTGATTAAGGATGTATCGAAGGCAAAAGTACTAAATTAAATTAAAAAAGATTAAATTCGTGAATATCTTTTCTTTACAGAACATAGAAAAGGAAAATTAATAATGATAATGCTAGAAAATATATCATCTAGAATTAAATTAATAATAAGAAATAATATGAACAAATTTTAACTTTTGATAGTGAAATACCTTGATTTTAACATTTTGGCATAAACATTTTTAATTTAAATGTTTAGAACTACAAACATGAAATTTGTAATAATAGTTAATTCAAATCGATTGTCGAAGCCCTTTAAAAGTTATTGCAATTTAAAATTAGTGTAATCGTAATAAAAAATATCGGAATTATCGTAACACATTACAAATATTCAAAGAAAAGCTATCAAAGGTTCCAAACTTTCAGATTATGTAATTCTTTGGAACCAATTTTGCACAGTTTTATTAATATTCATTTTCATTACTTTTGCCTCCGATTGTACTTCCAATTCATGCTTTAAAAGTAAGGTAAATTTTTAAATAAATTTCAAAGTATTTATTTATTCATCTACATTTATTTTGTTTCCGCGATAGTAAAGTAAAAGTTCCGAAGATAGTAAGTTGCCATGTGTTTTTTGTCCGCGTTAATCTTACTCTATAACAGATAATAATAGATATTTTCAAGCAGGAGTACTTCATTTTTATTATAAACCTCATGCTTGATAGTCATGAAATAGAATGTTGTTGTTTAGAAACTGCCCAACTCATCATATCTAGTCTTTCGATGGCGTGAGATTCAAAGCAGTTCATGTGAATTCATCGGTGAGGTGTTATTTTGTGTATAGAATGGACCTTTCTTGAAAGTATGTGTTTTAGAAGAATATCTTAAACGATCCGTCACTCCGATCAGAGGCCATTATGGTTTTTCGGACAACATTTTTTGGATATAATATTACATACTTTTCTGTCCAATTATTTCTCCAAGGGTATTTAGTACATTTTACCTTCAATTGCTTTATTAGTTTCGTGAGGTATAATTGTGCAGTTGTCTTGGGTGTTGGTTATAATCGGCAGGTGACATAGTTGGATGTAGTTTTGAATTTCGTGAATTTTTGATTATATAATTCGATATTCATAAAAATATTAGTATTGCCTTTATTGGTTGTGTGGATGTTAATGCTTTTATGATTTTACATATTTCTTAGGGCTAATTCTGTAACTTTGTTGATGTTTTTGTGAAATTTAGCACCTTATTAAATATTTTCTTTCTAACGGTTTTAGTTAGAATCTAGAGGAAATGTAAATTACTATCTTGTCGCGGTCTATATTGGTTCTATTTTAGCGTTGCTTTGACTGACCATGTGAAGCTTTTCCTTTCACTTCTGAATATTTTATTTTCGTCATCTTGGTCATATATTGTCAATTTCCTATAGATAATCCTTATCTAGAGTATACTCTTTAATATCTTCAATTGTCCAATTTCTTGACAAGTGCTGTTTTCTGTGATAGTTTGTTTGAGAATGCGTATTAGTACGTAGCCCATTATGGGGGCTATTAATGGAAATAAAGAAAATAAATAAATCACATGTTATACGAATAGTTAAAGTGGAATTGTAATCAGATATAATATCTAAGGGCAGGAAAAGAGTGATCAACTCAAACGTTTGAATCCAACATGTGATTTAAAAAAGTGTGTTAGTTCTGGACTTATACATGTGTGGCATTACGATTCAGTGTTACTGAAATAGCTCCAGTACATTGGATCTGCTTTTGAAGTACCCTATATAATCTATAAAAGCATTTACCTAGAAACCTAAGCACATTATTTACTTCAACTCCCGAAGGATCGAATACTTGCAGAATTAATAATGTACTTAAACCGAGTAAAAAAGAATATTATTTATTTAAAGGAGCAAGTATTAAGAAAAAGAGGACACTTACAAATTAAGAAAAAGAGAATGGTATGCAGCAGTAACATTGATCTGACGAATTCTGATTTAGTTTAATCGGATGACTACTCTCATTGTGGTCAAGAAAGAGTCTCCATTGACCTCATTAAGAGATTCTTTAAGTAATTATTCATTATAAATGTACTAAGATGCTTGTAATATATTTATTATGATTTTATATTTATCTTAATTACATGTTCTTTTTATTACCAACAATGTGCTATAAACTAAAAGTCCTCGCTATAAATGGGATAGATTGATTGATTTCTGATGATCAGTAAAGGAAACAAAGTTTTGTAAAGTTCGATAAATATAGTTTGAATGCTTTGTTTTATGCATTACTAAAACATTATTGGCAATTTTTACCTAACATATAAATGCCCCTTTCATGTCACTTCTTCCATACATACTTTGAAAGGCAATACCTGCTAATATACATACAATTATAGTGAATAAGTAGCTTTTACACTACACCTCATAAATATAACGAATGGATAAGTATTCGCCTCTACATTTGATATAAATACCCTCCAAACCTTGGACCCTTGGGACGGTCGGTGGGGCTTCGGACCGTCCCATTTCTCAGCCAGGTAGCATACTGAGGTTATTTCGGTGAAATCTTTTTGAAAGTTTCTAAGTAATAATGTAAGTTTATCCATAAGTTCTATATACCAACTTGAAAACGAAAATAATAAATATTTCGTTAATAAATAATTTCAATTTTATTTATAAATAAATACCAGTACTATACAATATAGTATATATATATATATATATATATATATATATATATATATATATATATATATATATATATATATATATATATATATTAAGGGGACTGGAAAGTAATGTCGGTTCTGCGCTTGTCAATGTTTGTTTATCATTTACCATCTGATTGTGCACTTCAACGTCGGGCTAAAGACATTTTAAGGTTAAAGTGACTTTTTACTTGTAAACTTACTTAATCCTTCCTCTTAATATCCTGAGGTGTCGAGATGAAATTACATTTCATGTGTTAATGAAGTTTCTCCATACTTTACGGTCCTTGGCCAGGTTAACTGCTTCCTGCCATATTTTGCCTCTTGTTTGGATTGTTTCTGTGATATCCTTATTCCATGTCTTACACAGCCTTCCCCTTTTGTTCTTAAACAATTGCTCTAGCGTCCCAAACTTTCTCGGTTTATCCGTCTTGATCCATTCTGTTTAGATGACCTACTTGTAAATAATTAAACCTTAATTTTTTTTTGCAGTTTTGGGCGAAATGGCCTGTCAAATACCAGAAGAGGTACATATCCGGCATTGTATGCTTGTTGTGTTTCACAAGGGTAGTAACGCAACAGTGGGCACCAAAAACATTTACGATATTTATCCATGTGCATTAGACGTTCGTCATCATTCTCATTCAATCTCAAAGCTGGTTTTCTAAGTTCAGATCTGGTAATTTTGATCTTTGCGACTCGTATCGATCAGGAAGATCAACAACTTTAGACAATGGCATGCTAAGGGTGGAAGTGAAAGCAAATCCAAGTCAGACAAGCGAGGAACTGTCAAACACTCTTAACCAACCTTGGTCGACCATCCAAGAACATTTGGATGGTCGACGATTCCGTTTTTGGTTCGCAGTGAGCAAACGCGGCTTCCATCCCGCTTATCGCTTTCTCATATCCATATGTTCGTGTGATGTTCTGTACACATTAGAGAGTTAGTATCACCGAGAGTCATTATCCTAACAATCTCTCTGCGATACACTAACATAATGTCATAGATTATAATAACCATTTCCTCAATGGTTAACACAAAGAGGCGTCAGTCATGCTGGCTTGCATGGTTGACGAAACTCAGTAAAATATTTTTGAACCACGAGATGTCAAGCAGCAGAGTCCCCATAATACTTTTTCGACTTTCCTTTTTAATTTTTAATTAACACACACGAAAATCGCTTTTTTCCATGAACAATTGCACAGTGGGCTCGTAGAGAATATTAAACATTTTCAAAAACAAGGATTTTTTCCGGTAATCCACGTAATTCTGAATTGGCCAATAGTCCATCTTGACAATCCTTCAATCACTAGTCAATCCTTTAGCTGCTTTCGAACGTTCAACTCGAGCCCGACTGGTTTTTTACTTGGAGCTCGAAAAATGTACCTTTAATTATACACTTTTAAACATTCTAAAACTGAAATGGCAACCTAAGATATTTTTCTTCTCACCAGAAGTGATATTTTCGTCATCGGATGTATTATTTCAACCTGGTTAGCATTTGATAATTTAATAATGTTAACGTAAATCCCTATATTTCGGACGTCACTTTCGGAAAAACTATCATAAAACTTACGTAAACATTCTTAGGTGTCCAACTGCTTTCGATTTTCCTTCCACCGGTTTTAAGCGATCCCTACCATTGTGTGGTCTATACATTTAAAATATTTATAAAAACTTGTACATATATCTAAATAAACTGCGACTTTTGTAATTTGATAATTGCTTTAAAATCAGATATACATTTAGTGTTACATGAAAGTATTTCACTACTAATTCTCAACCGTTCTCTATAAAAATACAATTAAATGTGTAGGTGTTTTTTTTAATAATTGTAATAAATATGATATAATTGGAATACAAAAAAGTTATATTTAAAGTTGAACTATGCAACGTACAAATTAATAGTCGAGATTTTAACAAGGGGTTAAGAGTAATACTCGTCTAACTCGTAATACTCGTCTACTCAAATCGCTTTGCCATATTCCTTTGATTCCTTTTGATTTCATATTTTAATCCAACTTTTAACTTTTGATATGTTTTAATTCATTGTAAATTAAACATATTAGAGTAACATTATTCAAGATCAGCTAATTCATTTACCGACCAACATGGCTAGTTTTATATCTGATACTTAATCCATATTATGGATGCTTTTCCCGCCGATTTCAACTATTCACTTACAATCCACGTATGAAATAAACTCCCTATTTGGTTTTGTAATACGAGGGTTGCTACTTATATATCCTCTTCCTCTGGAGAACCTCTTCTGCTGGAGTCAAAAATCGTTGATCACGTGGTTTTTATTCTTCACGGACGGGAAGAAAAATATATCATTGGGTGCCAAATCAGAACTGCAGATGACCCATCAATTCGATGTTTTGATCGGTCAAATATTGAGTTGTTTGGTCCGATGTGTAAAAGTTCACGTTGTCATGATGAAGAATGATCCTGGGTCGCTGGTATATTTTTATTTATTTCTTCAAAAACATTTGGCCAACAAATGGTTGTGTACCCTTTAGAACTGACCGTCCGTACGATTCTTTAGCTCGTCATTTATTCCAAAAAAACAGGCGACCATTTGCTTCGAAATTATTCTTGGATGAACAACAGCAATTTTTTTCACGGCTAAATGATCATGTAAAATCTTGTGTATGCTTGTCATACTAATGCCTAGAGATGCCTCAATCTCAATGTATGTCACATGACGATCTTGCTTTATCAGTACGCGTATAGTATCGATGTTTTCTGGCACAACAACCGATTTTGGACGACCTTCTTTAAATTCTCTAAACTTCACTAAACCAGTGATATTCAGTGGTTTTAGATGGTGTTTCATCACCAATCGAAGTCGTGATAATTAACATCGAAAGTCGTAGGAAATCATCGCACAAAAATTCTCACGAGTTAATTCCATTTTTTGACTGAGATGAAATTTTCAGGTCACTAAACAACACAAATAGCATCCGTATAACAAAACGTTCTGAGTAGTATACGTTCATACTCAATCAATAATGTCAAACTTTGCGATATTTATGTGAGATGGCGCCTAGATGCCAATTCAGGATACATAACTAATGCAACTGTCGTAATTAAAGACAAATTACCTAATTTGTTTGGATCATGATAAATAACTATTTTTACAGGATCAATACAAAAAATTTCACTTACATTTGATGCAAAAAAATAATAATAATTTTGATCACTAAGGTTACTATAAAAAGCTATAACTGTGTGAGGTATGTATATATATATATATATATATATATATATATATATATATATATATATATATATATATATATATATATATATATATATATATATATATATATATATATATATATATATATATATATATATATATATATATATATATATATATATATATATATATATATATATATATATATATATTGTTTCAATATATTTTGAAACATTTTGTAAACAATAAAAAATATGGTAATTTTTTTTCAAGGTATGTTAAATACAACGTATGCGCAAAGTGCAATAAGTAAAGTCAACAAAAAATGGCTATATATGGAGCTCTTAATTGCCGGTTATTTTAATGTAGATTTCTTATTGTAAGAAATCCAAGATATCGTTCGTCATGCTCTTAGCTACTTCTATGATGTGTAGCCTCATGTCGTCATAACGATATGAGAAGCTTTCTAAGCTTTTTATTAAAACTTAATTCTTACTAATTTCTAGCAGGTAATTTTTCTGTTGGTTTCCCACATCGATAAAATTGTTTGGCTTTCTTACTCTGACTGGTTTTCTCTGTAATAGACCTTGCAT
This sequence comes from Cosmopolites sordidus, assembly GCA_031761425.1. Classification (NCBI taxonomy): domain Eukaryota; kingdom Metazoa; phylum Arthropoda; class Insecta; order Coleoptera; family Curculionidae; genus Cosmopolites; species Cosmopolites sordidus. Next base: position 598,616 of record JARFXV010000076.1, read on the forward strand.
GACGCTCTGTGAATTATATACCAATGGTGATTTGTACATATTTAGCGAAAGTTAGTCCATCATATGTGAGATTTTTTTTGCACTGCCTAATATTCTAGAGCACAAAATGCTAAATACTGTCTAATATTCTGGAGCATAAAAATACATGTTTAGTCCAAAAATTGACTAAACGCACAATAGTTGATTACATTTTTTAATTTACAAATAAATAAATGTTGTGTTCATGGTCATACTATTCAAAGTTGTATAACAAATATACTTGTATGATTACTAGCTTCTTAATTCAGCAATAGTTTCTAAATTCGTCTGTTAGCCCCTTGAATAGCTCTTTGCTGCGTAAATCTGATGATACAATTTTTAGGCTTAAACAGTAGGGTTTTCCTTAACTAGTGTGAAATATATATCCTATCTGTCTTTTTTAATGCGGCTGAGTAAAACTAATTGTTCCATTTTCATATATGAAACTAGGATAGTTGTTTATACCAGGATAGGTTTAAAATGTTCATATGTTTAATTAATGTTATTTTCAAAAAGTCGATTTTTTAATAATTTTACTTGACATTGGCTTGAGTTGCTTTAATTCAAATACGAAACTATAATTTTATTATTCTGTTCAACTCGTCTCCAACAAATGTTTTACTTGATTTCTAGACTTTCACACATTATTTCCTAATAACTATTAGTGACCAGTACGGGTACACGCTAAAACGGTAAACCAGCATTTTTACCGAGAAGTTCTTGAGATACTTCAAAAAAGGGTCATTTGTTTGAGACCGTTCAACAAGAAAACGTGATTCTTTGTTAAATTAAAACCTCACTATGGCGTCGCAGTCACCTTATTCACCAGAATTGAGTTTTTGTTACTATATCCTTTTTCCATGGTTGAAAATTTATCTCAAAGGTGACCATTTTCCGACCATGGACACATTGAAGAGCCGTAACCAGCCAGGTGAAAGCGATTCCGTTATCCGAGTTCTATAAAGCTATAAAGAGTGGACAAGTGGACACAGAACTGTGTGGCTTCGTAAGGCAACTACTTTGACGGAGACAATGTAGAATAGTAATTTCAACTGAATAAAAATATAATCAGCATAATTACTTTATTAGCACACCTCGTATGTTTTGGCCCATTTGGTAATATTTATTTTTGTTTCATAATGACGTTTTATTAACTCAATTGTAATATATTGTCTACCGATATGTTTTGTTTTCAATTTCATTTAGCTAAACATTTTGATATTAAACATGAGGTGAAAATTTGGGTTTCTTGTAAATAAAACGAAAACGGTCATTGAATTTAACTGTCAACCAATTCGCAAAACGAAAAGCCTGTATCGATTTAGTTAAAAAGGAACGGACAAGGGACAGAAGAAAGTAGTTTGCCAAGAAAGGTTAAAAATCGTTGAAATAGATAGATGAAATGTCCCAACATTTCCTATAAAATCTGCTATAAAATCCGTCCCTTTTAAGATGAACGTCCCAAACGTATATCGAGGTTAAGCTGAAAGAAGTTTATTTTTGTTCTTTTACTATAGTAATTTCATTATATAAAATTTCATAAGCTTACATAGTTGGATATGATAAATACCATATATCCCTGCTGGTAACTAATTTGCATCTTTATTAATTTTGACGCAATTTCCACACTAGAAAATGTGAAAGAGCACACGATACAAAGTTTGCAAGAACAAATATAGAAATAAAGTAGCTAAATTTTTGAAACAAGTTTTTTTTAACTCACATTGTTATAATGATATTGACGCATTGGTATTATAATAATATTAATATATAGATAAAAATATTAATATATAGATAAATATATAGATAATGGTATTAAATACAAAAAGAATAAGTGCATAAAGAGTTTTCCAATAAGAGTGTCATAACTTTGAAACATAATAGCGGTAATTCTGCTTGAAATGTAAATGTTACTCACAGACTGCTGTGTTCAGTCTAGAGGTGGGTCGTTATTTAACGATCTGTTATTTTATAACTGTTATTTCACATTAACGTTGATAACAGTTGTTATTTCATTACAACTGTTATCAACCTGAATAAATAACAGGTATACTGTTAATATTACATGGATTTTCGTAGTCGCTGTTGTCGCGTCTCCACAAATAACAGGTAAACAGACAAATAACAGGCAGCGAAATTAATAACCGATAGAAAATAACAGTCGTGGTCGTAGTGTTGCCGCGTTTAGCAATCTTAAAAAATAATAGGAGTGCGGTGTCGGCGCTCGACCTTATGCAGCATTATTGATAAAGTTGAGTAAGTCGCTGTTTCGAAAAGAATATTGGGAATAAATATTTTATATTGTTAATAAACCCTTTGGTTTAATAAAACGTTTAGACATTTACATACATTCTTTATATATAATATCTAAGTTATTTACCTATTTGGTTAGGTTAGGTTAGGTTTGGCATGTACAAATTTAAACTAAAAATCAACCAATTATTATAACAATATTTTGACTATGCCTGCAGAGTAATAAGGGGAACCGCCGCATAGTCTATTGCCAACCTTTAAACTATAAAATGACTAGACAATATTAGATACGAGCAACTACGCAAATGTCCGCACATTTCACATTTGTACATTAATAACATTTTAATGGTCGACTTAAAAATTATTTGTACTAGAACAATCTTCAAAATAAAATTTATATTATTATAATATCTACTAGTTACTGTTAGTAATATGCACTAGATTATTTAGATGTATTCAAAATAAGTCAAACTAAAAGTAAATAGATAGGAAATAGGAATATTAAAAAATCGCAATAAAATTACATTTTTGTAATATGCGTTCACGGTCCACATTATCAGAATCTTGCATTTAAAACACAATTATTACTAAAATCAAATGGTTATATCTAGTATCTAACGATTTCCGTATTGTGGCTTTATACCTAGTTCTTTTTCATATATATCTGTTCTGTGCGCATATTGTAAGATTGTATTTTGAATTATCTATTTGACTTAACAATTTATAGAAACGACCTAAACCTGTTATTTTAGTAATTATTGTAATATGGTATATAGCGCGTAAATATAGTTGTAAAATGTCTGTTACAAGAGCAAATGTAAGCGAAATATGACAATATTTTTAAAATAACAAACATAACAGTAACTTTAACAGTTAAATTAAAATAACAGTAACAGTTCCAACTGTTACTCAACAATAACAGTTTTACCCATCTCTTGTTAAGTCCATTGTGTCAATTCACTTTGGAAACATACACGATTCAAAAGCGCGTAGAAATTGGAACTTGGACCGTGATCCCCACCTTGATCAAAATAATCTTTTCCGACAAAACGCAAACAAACAACAAACAAAACGTTTCTGGTCTAGCAAAAACAAACGTTTCTGGCCTAATAGGTTTGTACACAAACATAACTGCTGGATTTGAGTAGATGGAGTGATAGGAACTTATTTTCTGAAGATGCTAATGTAAATTGCGTTACTGTTAGTGATTAACTCAATAGGATTATGCTAACAGAATATATTTGGCTTGAACTGATAAATGTGGATACAAACAATGTTTTCTTTCAATAGGACTTGTCATACATATCTGGCCAGACAATAAATGTATTGAGAGAAAAGTTTCTAGGGCTCGTTATTTCGGGAAATGGTAACGTCGACAGATCACCAATATCAAGCGATCTTATGTCCTTGGTTAATATTTTCTAGGGTTATATTAAATCTCTGGTTTATAGATATGAACCTGGAATTTGACTTTAATCGAAAAATTTAAGTCACCATGGAAAATACACGATGTGATATCTGTGAAAGAGCAAACGAAAAAAGGATATCCTCATTCAATTCCGACATTTGTAAGACATTATTTTAAAAACATAATGCCATTTTTTGTTCTCAAGATATAATATAAATATCTAATATTTTCACGGATGGTAGATAATGTTTCTAAATCATTCCGGGTGTCGATCCGTCGATATTGTAAAGAGTCACGTTTCGGTAAAATCGCATATGGCATTTTCAAGTGTTCCGCTTCGACTGAAGAGTCCAACAGGACAGCACTTGAAAATGCCAAATGCGATTTTGGCGAAACGTCGTGACTCTTCACAGAATCAACGGATCGACATCCGGAATGATTTAGAAACTTTATATATATATATATATATATATATATATATATATATATATATATATATTATATATATATATATATATATATATATATATATATATATATATATATATATATATATATATATATATATATATATATATATATATATATATATCGGATCAACGGATCGACACCCGGAATGATTTAGAAACATATATATATATATATATATATATATATATATATATATATATATATATATATACATATACATATACATATAATCCAGCTAACGCGGTCCTGCGCACTCTTTTGTTATTCGGGTCCAATATACTTGATGATGCCATCGCTCATCCTGTTTTCGGTCTTCTTCGTGGACGTTAATGGTCAAGCGGTATCCATCCCAGGATTGCTTTGGCTCATCTGTCATCACATCGCCTCACTATATGATCTGCCCCTCTCCATTTCAATTCTTTTATTCTACCATTTATGTCATATACTTTCGTTTGTTCTCTAATCTATGAGCAAGTCTTTTTGACCCGGTTTGTAATGCCAAGCATCCACCTTTCCATTTCTGTTTGTGCTACGTTTTTGAATTTATTGTGATATGAGTGTTCATGTTTTACTGCCTATTACATTACATTACAGTATCATTACGGGAAGGAAGCTTTGCTCAAAGACGTTCCCTTCAGACAAAGTGGAAGTTTGTTCTTAAACACTATGTTGAGCCTGTCAAATACCTGTTAGACATATTCAACACGGCGTTTCATCTCCCGTGGTGTAACATCTTCAATTGAGATCTTTTGCCCAATATATATGTAGTGCTCCACAATATCCAAATCCCCCCTTAAAACAGAAATTCATCTATCCGCAAATTTATTCAAGATGACATGGTTCTTTTTCAGGTTTATTCTCAAGCCAAATGGTTCTCCCGCTCTTTGCAGCTCTTACATGTGTGTTTGTAGAATCTAAGATGGCTTAAGTATGCACCACTGACTTTTATCCTATCCTGATCTCAATCCATATTACGGAATACCACTTCAAGGAGGGCTGAGAAGAACAGGCGATATTGAGTCACCTTGTCGAACATCCCGTTCTACATTGATTTAAGCTTCAAAATCATCCATGTAAACTATCACTGGATCCTAGTACGTTTCACATAGGCTCTGTTTACCCCTTGATTAAGCAATGCACCCATTATGGCTTGTTTTGAACTTGAGTCAAGTGCTTTTTCATATTATTACCTGTTGGATATGATTGGATGATGTTGGAAACCAAACCTGGATATGATCCATTGAACTGAATTCATGTCTGAATCTTGTCTTGGTTATGCATCATTCAGTGTTTTTAATATTCTTTTAGTTATTATCGTGGCTAAAACTTTGTACATTAGTAATAGGAGTCTTATTGGGAGGTACTTTTTTATTTCTTTGTGCGCTCCTTTCTTATGAAGAAGAATCTCTTGCGCATTTTTTCAAGCAAGTAGTGTATTTTTTCCTTGAAAGTGTCCTTTCTTGAAGTCTTACCATCGATACGTCTCCCACTATTACCACCGAAGTTGTTAAAACTTCAATTATGTACAGATATATAAATATATATATATATATATATATATATATATATATATATATATATATATATATATATATATATATATATATATATATATATATATTATAAACATTTTTTTTGGGTGCTTCAGGTGCATCAGGAACGAGCCCCACCCATCCTTTCAACTGGCTGGTATATATTTCCATGTACATAATCTTCAGGGCGCCGACATATACCATACCATCAAGAATAAGTAGACCCGATTCAAAGCCAACAATCCATGTTTTTGCCGACTTCCCGTCGGATGGCGTATATATGTAATGTTAGAGTTTCTTGGACTGCGTCCAATGAGACAACAGTAGCCGAGTATCATCATATATATATATATATATATATATATATATATATATATATATATATATATATATATATATATATATATGTATTTATATATATATATATATATATATATATATATATATATATATATATATATATATATGTATATATGTATATATAGTCCGATTCACGAAACCTGACGATTACGTCACAAACAAAATACATCTGAACTAAGAATTATACGTATGTCTCAGTTAGAGCCACCCAGATTATGAGCGAGGCCAACGAGAAAAACTTTCACAGATCGTCGAACCACCAATCAGATGCCAGCTGTCTAGTTCGCAAATCAGTCAGTAGAGGGCCTATTTGTAGATTTTGTAGTTTTAAATAATAATAATA